>CM056377.1:114737807-115042655 GCA_029718625.1 Synaphobranchus kaupii
TTTAATGAACACATCAGGCTGCTTTTCCATATTGTGATTCTGAATCAGCTCCAAACGTCTGAATATTATTAACGGCACTTAAGCACGACGAAGTAAACAAATGTGCAAAAGATTAAAAACAGTAACACATGTAGCAAGAGACGGTAGGTAAATAAAAATATCTAAATTATTATTACGGATTTCAAATTCAATATTGACATTTGTAAAGAGAACTAGTAGATAAACAGAAATACAATTTAAAACTATATAATTGTAAGGGCAATCTGAAATAACAACACAACTAAGAGTACGATGCTCACTGTGTCCAGGTTTGTGTCCAGGGTCCAGCTTTACAAATTATCGGACCTTTGACTTGACTACAAATCCTGGCAGGCTATTCCACGCATTAATAACTCTTTGTGTGAAGAAATGTGTTTGGGAGTCAGTGTGTGAATTTGTTTTCCACTCAATATACCTTATTGATCCGTTTCAAAATTTGAAATGTGTATAAATAGGATATGTCTTTCTTTCCTGAAGCTCGGATTTACGGTATGTGATGATTTTTCATTATTAGAACACATACAGTATTCTATTAATTTGGAACAAAATGGAATTGTGGAGTTGGATTTTATTTTTTTTTATTTCATGGAGAATTTTTCAGAAATACGATGCAAATATAAAAAGAATGCCTCTTACTAAATTCACTACAATTATCAATGTGTAACAAACCAACCAAAACAAAGCTTTCCTGCTGATGGAAAACAAGAACATAGCCCATTGCACATTTGAAAAATAGATTCAGTTACAGCCAGTGATTTCCACAAAACAAGTATCCATTACTAATATCCAAAAACGTATGCTTTTAATAGCATCAGGCAAAACAAATAGGGAATGTACTCACCCTGAGAAAAGCATACTTTTTGTTCTCACATGTGACCACAAAATTACGTATTAATAGTATTTTCAAAACAGATAAATACACACATAATAACAGTTCATACATCACAAAAATGTCCTGATGGTAAAATCTACAAAAACATTCATCATTTTATTGGCTGTGAATAAGAAAAAGTATTGTCCTTTGCTTACTGTCTAATAGTGACCAAGTGGCTCCTCGGAAGTAAATGAAGTTCCTCATTTTACCACTAGGTGGCAAAAAGGACAGAAAACCAAGCAGAGTGGCTGTTCAATTTTCATTTCCATTTCCCCCCATTTTCTTTACCAACATCTCCCTACATTCCTATTACATATTTCTTATTACAATATGAGAGCATCTTAAAAGACGAATGCAATGGTGCCTCTAATCAGTCAAATCGAGATGCACTTCGTCTGCCGTTTTCAGAAGAGACTACGCTTCTGTAAGTTCTGTTTTTATGTTTCTTACACATTCTTTCCAATCGTAATATGACCATGGGGGTAGCTCACAAAGAAGGATTACTAAATTAGCTGGATAACTGCACTGAGTACAATCCAGAGCAGCTCTTTCTACTTCAGTCCGTGTTCCAGATTTGGGAGAGGTCCGGATTTTACTCAGCGCAATTATCTAGCTAACTCAGTGATCCTGCTTTGTGAAATATCCGCCATGAGTAATCCATCCATTGTCTAACCCGCTAATTCCTGGTCGGGGTCGCGGGGGGGCTGGAGCCTATCCCAGCATGCATGGGGCGAAAGGCAGGAATACACCCAGGACAGGTCCCATGAACAATCAGTCATAATATTTTAGAAGTGACAAAAAAGCACTGAAATGGGCTACTGTAAGGGCCTGATTTACGCAAAAGCAATAACATGACCAATGATTGGTCATGGTATTTCTTTTGCACCAATCATTGGTCATTTTATTGCTTTTGGTTATTGCTAAAAGGTTTTGCACACGCTAAAGGTCTTAGTACATCAGGCCCTAAGTGAGCATTTATTGTGATTCAACTGTATAGACTCCCTATAAATGACAGTTACTGTGGGAGCTAGGCTGTGCAGGCTATGAAAATAAACATTTTACTGACCCTGCAGTTTGTTTCCTCTTTTCAAACCTGCCTAATTAGAGTGGCATGAGGCTATTGGAATAGCTTTGAAAGATATATTCTTCCCAAGAAGCTCGTGGCTTTACAGGTATTTGTCACAGTTTAGGGATTCTGTGCCATTTTCAAGGACACAGAATCCTACAAACAAGACACTGAATGACACTGGATTTCATGTCACCTAAAAGTGCAGTCAGAACTCACTGCACTGCATGTTCACCACACAAAACATCACAATAAACTTAAGTCCCTTTACAGGATTACACACAACAACTGGAATTTACAAGCAGGACAAGTCACACACACGCATACTTGTTCAGACGCACACATGTTCAGACACAGACACACAGACTCACACTTACACGCACATAGATGGACACACTTGCGTGCATACTCTCACACACTACACACATACTACATACTACACACACACACACAACACGCACACACACTGGCATACTACACATACACTCTCACACACATACTACATACTACGCACACACATACTACACACGCAAACAAACACACGCACGCATACTACACACGCACACACACACACACACACACGGCTCACCTCCCAGCAGGGCTGTGGTCCTCACTCTCCCACATCTCAGTCTTGGCTCTGGGGACGGGGGGCTGGAGCATCTCGGCGGCCAGCGGATCGGCGTCGTCCTCGGCGCGGCCGACCCACTCCCCGATCACCCGCGGCCGCATCAGAGACGAGTTGTACGCCCTGGGGTCCTGCGGGAGGGCGAGAGGCAGAGGCCGGACCGACCCCTGTCCGTCAGTTACACGTCTGTCTCACGGCTGTCTCACGCCTGTCTCACGCCTGTCTCAGTCCCTCAGGCTGAGGCTTGTACTGAAGCCCTGAGGAACATTACAGACAGACAGGCCCACACTCCCACTTCAGCTACCATCCCCCCACACTTCCTCCCGTGAGACTCACTGCCTCCTCTCTCTCTGTCACGCCTCAGGGCTTTCCTGCAGCGCCCTAGGTTTTTTGCATCTACATTCTCTCCTAGCTTTCCGCTTATTATAATTCTACATTGGGTATTAAGCGGCCACTTTAACTGCACGCAACGAGCTTTCATTAAAGCTACTAAACTTTAGCTTAAGGCCACGTCAGTCAATATCACCTCAGTGTCTGGGAGTCCATAACGTGCTGGTGTATTTACATATGCTAGGCTTAACCGGCACACAACCTTGTATATAAAACAATAATGCCTGTCTGCCACTTGAGCGCCATACACTTAGATATATAAAATGAAATGATGTAAAAATTCAAATTTCAAACTAAACCAAAACCAAGTATATCGCAAGTCGTTCACGCTGTTAGATGGAGCACTGCAATAAAGTCCCTTTGCTCAAACGGTTGCTTTTCAGTTTAGACGGGCAGTTTCATTAGATGCTCGACCGCATTCATTACCCGCTGTTCACTCCTGCAAAACCCTGCTGCTTGTGGAATTGTACTATGCCTCAATGTCATAAACAGGTGTGGGTGAAACAGAGGTGATGCAAGTGTGGGGAAAGTTAGTCACAGAGCCTAAATCCAGCACAGAGGCTTCTGCAGTGCGACTTTTTATTAGTCTGCGATCTCCCAGTGAATCTGTAGGGCATCGTGTCGTATCTGAGCAGCTGAAGAAGAAGAAATTTGACATCTTAAATACAATTTTGATGTGCATCAGAGTGTGGCAGCTGGCTGACATGAATTGATAGCAAAGGCTACTCATTTAAGCATTTGGTGATTGCATTGAACACTGTCAGATTTTATATTTCTTCAACTTTCGTCTTCGATATCTCGTGAGGATTACGGGGGTGGAAAGCCTTGCTTCTCATATACTGTATCTAAAGACCGGGATTCAATCTACATTTGTCCACAATGACGACATACAATTAAAAGCATGTGTATACGCAAACACAGTGTGGAGTCGATCCTCAAGATTGCTGAACTCGTCAAACTGGCCATTTAAAAAAAGCACAAATGTGAATTTAATTGTGTCAAACGTAAGAACTATTGAATAAAGGCAAAACTAAGCAACAATCTAAATTCTAAATAACATATTTATTGCATTTTCAGATGCAAAATTTGAGAAAACTAGCATAAATCATTTTGAAGGTGGCTGAAACACTGAAACGGCCGTCTGTTCTCAATGGCCAAAGCAGGTAGCCGTGTGGAAATATAATGTTAGGCACTTTAGTATTCCGCTCAGGCTTAAGCTTATGTTTCCTAACATTTTGCACATTCCCGAGGAACGGAGCAAGGATACGCCGCTGAAGCAGAGCGCCTTGAAAAAGGGAATTGAATTCTGCTTCAAATGGATTTGATGTCAAATTGCTTGCTATTCACTGCACCCTTCTCCCTTCCTGGAGACAGCTAGGCTGAGGGCCTGGACGTAGTTCCTGACTCAAATCCAGGTAGATTAAAAAGCCTTTGCCTCTGGAATGCAATGCAACGTATGTATTGCACATACACCCGTTCTGAATTTTTTTTCCCCTACATGACGGCAGTACAGTCTTGTAGCAGGCACAGTCAAACACGGCAAGCATCGCTAGGCCTGGGAGATAAATAGGTTATATTCTGGTGGTTTGGTCATGAGAGCAATGAAAACATGGACTTGCCGTTTACCAATTCTCACAGACACCTCATGAGCATAGCCTTAGTCCCATTCTGTCTGATTTAGGATAATTAATTAGCTCCATGAACAAAATAATTACAGATTTATGTCCGCCACTCCATGCAACGACACTGCCTTTCACATAATGAACATGTATCATGGTGCATTCAGTGTGAATGAGTGCTGGATTTTGCCTGAATGTGGCGTAAGGAGGTAGCTTCAGATGAGTAACAAAATGAGAGTACAAAGGACTGCCATGCAGAGTCTGGTCATTGTATGTTTCTCTGATGCACATTTGTGCCTTTAAAAAAAACAATACTTCCCAACATCACAAATAATATATTACTTGAACAGCCCTTAGAAAAAAGATAAGTGTCACACAAATGTGACGTCACGTGCAGATGAACAGTTACGGTTAAATCTGCCCATGGATTTTATCAATTCTCGCAGATGTATGTTATAATCACTAAAGCTCACTCTGCACCCACCACCACAGCACAGAACAGCACAGCATGTGCACTACTCTCATCAGGGCTTTGAGATCCCTTCAACAAACATAACCAGAGAGTCACAGGGCTGCGTTACATGGGCTGTTAACCAAATCATTTCCACTACATTTAACACAATAAAATGCATTTTACCTGGTCAAGCTCATCAGAAACTGCAATGCCTGAGAGGAAGAGGGAAGGGGGGAGTGAGGGAGGGAGGCAGGGAGGGAGGGAGGGAAGGAGGGAGAGAGAGCGAGAGACAACATTTCTTGCTGTGTCTAATGTTAATTAAGCAGAGAAACTGTAGACCTGTAATAATCACTGAAATAAATAAAAATACCCTACACTTAAAGAACAATGCACATTTAACATTTATAATGATATACAATGGAATCAATCTATATTATTTAACAAAATATTATCTGATGCTACAATGGCTGCTATGCCCATTTTAACATCAAAGAGGATGTTGAGATGTGACCACATTCACAGTAATAAAGGGAATGATATCTGACACTCCTCAGGGGCTTAGATGACAAACACTTAAATATTAGTTCCACAGCAGGACAGATGTCTATGTGAAGAAAAGTGACTGCAAGATTAATGGGTGTGAGTTTACCATTGTAAAGAGAGAGAAAGAGAGAGAGAGTGTGAGAGAGAGAGTGTGTGTGTGTGTGTGTGTGTGTGTGTGTGTGTGTGTGTGTGTGTGTGTGTGTGTGTGTGTGTGTGTGTGTGTGTGTGTGTGTGTGTGTGTGTGTGTGTGTGTGTGTGTGAGAAACAGTGTGCGTGTGTGTGTGTGTGTGTATGCACGCATACTTCGGGAGAGGTTCTCCAAGGCCTTGCCCAGCTTCTTGCTCTCCTGGAGGATGTGGTTGAGCTCGTCAAAGTCCCGGCTCTCCGGTCGGGTCCTCCAGTCCCAGGGAGGGTGCTCTATTGACCTTGGCACTGAAAATAGCCAGAACACCAAACAACTTAACACCTCCCATGAGCTCTCCATTCACCAAATTTAACACTTCCTCTAAGCTCTCCAATCACCAAACAACCGAACACTTCCAGTGAGCTCTCCATTCACCAAACTTAACACTTCCTCTAAGCTCTCCAAGCACCAAACAACTTAACACTCCCTGTGAGCTCTCCAATCACCAAACAACTTTACACTTCCTCTGCGCTCTCCTTTCACTGTGCTCAAAATACTTCCGAGAGGCTGGGAAGCGCTTTCAGGAAAGTGATCATATCCTTATTATTATGGATGTATTCATATTTTTATTTATCGCCTCTTCTGTTTGTCATTCATTTCTTTGTGGTTTGACACTGCAAATACAAGAAAAAACAATTTCACTTATTTGCAATACAATTTCCTCAGTGATCGCAATCATATGAAAAGTAAATAGGTTGGTGAATTGACATGCAGTTAGAATTGAAATGCGTTCTGGCATTGCATTATTGGTAGAACACTTGTATGCAAGTCCAATTGCAACATATAAGTGGAAGAAAAACGATGTTCTTCCATTTTCACCCAGTTGAGCTTAACACACATATTTTCCAGTGAAGACGCTGAATATACTGCATATATACAGATTCTCCCATTATCCCTATTCCAAGTACCTACAGGGAAAGCAACAGCACTCAAACTAACAGGCAGCGGGCAGAATCTGATGACAAT
This sequence comes from Synaphobranchus kaupii, assembly GCA_029718625.1. NCBI lineage: Eukaryota > Metazoa > Chordata > Actinopteri > Anguilliformes > Synaphobranchidae > Synaphobranchus > Synaphobranchus kaupii. Next base: position 114,744,568 of record CM056377.1, read on the forward strand.
GTTGCGGCAGTCTGCTGCCTCCCTTTTTTTCACCACTCCCCTAAGTCTGCTTGGCACTGTGCCAGGAAGAAATTGAAGTGAATATTTCAACATTGTGTCACTGTGCCAAGAGCACTGGAGGACAAGCAATTCCAGGCAAGCCAAGAGAGTGTGTGTCCATTGAGACTCCACACAAAAACTACAGCCATCTCAGTGCAGTTTGAGACTCTGCAGACGGTCCCGCTGTAACCCGTGACGGCTAGCGGTAATCAAAAGAAATCTGCAGTCATCAGGGCCGATGGCGCTGCCTGCACATTTACCTATAGGGTCATGCTAAAGGGAAAGTTTTAAAAACGTGTTAATGCTGTCAGAATACATTCTGTGGAAGGTTTGAATGTTCTGCACACAAATCGGATCAAACGTGTTTGTACTGTATGAGTGAAAGTTTTAGCAATGCTGTCAGCCTAAATTTAAAACATGGACTTCACTTCATAACTTTCTTTTTGGAAGATATTGAGGACATTTTTTACATACATAACACATTTTTGTCATTGAACAGTGATATAATTATAATACTATTATTATATCACATTGTGTGGGTGTCAATAACAAGTGATAGCTATTGAATAAGCTACATAGTGTACTGTACTGTGTATTTGTATAGTTTAAATTCTGCTTATTTCACCTTGTACATTAAAACATATAAAACTGGAATAGCACTCAGAGAGATGCTACACCAGTGCGTGTGCTAATCCCTGAATGTAATATGCATGGGGCTAAAAATTTGATCTTGCACTGTGAAGTGGGGCATTGGGAAAAAAATGATAGATTCAGATCATGGCCCAACTGTCAACATTTCCTCAAAGTTTCATGACAATCGGAGTAGAATTGTTTGAGTTATGGATGATAGGGACGCACAGACAGACACACGCACAGAAAGGAGCGAAAACAATACCCCCTGCTCCTGCTACACGCGCGGGTGTAATAAATGACACAATAAAGAAATCTTAAATGCTGAGAAATTAGTAGAGTCCTCTATGAATGTTTTATTAATCCAGAGGATCCATAATTTTCCTCAGGAACGCTGTATTTCCCTCACCTCTCATTGACCTTCAGTGTGGTCTGTTTCACAAGGTAGATAAAACAAAAAAATCCAAACTCAAAACTTTCCTAACTCAATTTAGCTATGTGATGGAAAGTGTCTCTTCCCCAAACTCGTTCTCCTCTAAATCAGATTGTTAAGATTGCTGAGCCAGAAGGCGTAGGCTTGACAGAGACGGAGTGTAACGCTGAATACTTTATAGCATCATGCATATACCTCAAATTAGCCACTACGTGAGCTTTTCACTATTTTTAAACTCAACCCAGACGACAGAATTGTACTGTGACTCACTCCATATCTGTTACTATTTATTTATTTATCTATAGTGACGGGGGCAATGTATACTCACGCATTAAGCAATTATTCATCGAAGGCAGAAAAAAGACCCAAAAAAAAAAACACTTCTGAATTGGACATATAATTACTAAGCAGCATCCGAGTCATCATTTACCTGTGACCTTTACCCCACCTCACCTGTATTATACAATTAATTTAAATTTAGTTAGGGATGATTTCATATGCGATGTGAACCAAAGTGCAAATTGCAGAACACCGCACCTCAGTGTCCAGTGATTTTCCTCCCTTGGGTACAGAACTGGACATTCAGCCTACATTTGCACCAGCAACACGGTTCTGTTTTATTACAGCGTAGCTACTCACGTGACTTTGACTCGGGCGATGGGGGTGATATATTGGACACCGCGAGATCGCTCTTGGATTTTTTTGGCTTTTTGGGGCGCATCTGCCACGGCTTCTCGCACCCCCTGAAATCACGCCTTGTCCCTTTGTTCTCTGCAGAGACAAACAGTGTGAAACGCAGGGTTAGGAAAGGCAAGGTAATCGCATGTCCTTCTGATACGCTGCTCAGCTCTTACCAAATAACCTTCACCGTGAGTCAGTTGTGTTGCAGTGTTATGATACGCTGAGCTGGAGAATCACTATAATAGTGATCATAAGGAAGGTTATGCCATAAGTCATAATATACTTTTTTTTTTAAAGCTGACAGATCAACAATAAACCTAAGCTTATCATAGGTTCTCCATTAAAACTTACAGGGATGAATCTACAGGTTGTGTCATATAATGTGAGAGCCACACCTGTGTGTGTGTGTGTGTGTGTGTGTGTGTGTGTGTGTGTGTGTGTGTGTGTGTGTGTGTGTGTGTGTGTGTGTGTGTAGTATGTGTGTTAGCATGTAGTAGGTGCCTCTGTGTGTAGTGCGCATGTGTGTGTGTAGTATGTGTGTTAGCATGTAGTAGGTGCATCTGTGTGCGTGTGTATGTGTGTCTGCATGTACGTGTGCGTTCATGTGCGTGTGCTTGTAAAACTAGTAAAAAGCGTTTGGACTCACCCACTAAGCTCGTTTCGGCCCACAGAGCGGCAGAGCCCAGCAGGGTCCTCTGTAGCTTGCTGGGGCTCCCCTCTTTAGTCTGCAGGTGATTGATGAGAAAAGGAACAGGATGATCTGGGGTCTCAGTTATCAGTTTGGTCATCATTTCCTATTAGAGTAAAACAGAGAGCAGTCAGAGTGCTGATGGCCACAGACAGGTTCTAAACACATGCAGTATGGGAGAGGTGACCTAACCTTGCCTGCAAGAAAAGCCCTACCATCTTAAAATTAGGGTTCTCGTTTACACCTGCAAAACTGCTAAATCAGCTTCATTTAAAAATTGTTTTATGTTACTGTTGTCTTGGCAACAAATTGCACATGGTTCTTCATATGTTTCGTAAAACCTAGTACATAAAACAAGTTCCTCGTTTGAAATACAGCCCTTAAAAATGACTGCAAAACGGAATTTCTAATAAAAGTAAAGTAAAAGTACCTTCCTAATGATCCCACGATTTTGAATATGCATTATGCAAATGTGTTCTAACGGGATATGAAATGTTCACAGTTCTCCCATAATTACATTACAGCAGGCATAGGGTCATGCAGTATAATACTCAATGAAAAGACCAAGACAGTGCTACATTCCATTTTTTATTATATCAATGCGCAAAATTCCATGTGATTGCCAATTAAGAATTTCTCATGTAAATTAATGAGAAACTTTTGTTTGTCCAGTATATAATCATTCATGTCATTTCCAATGTGAACGGTTAATTGCCATTTTGCTAAATTCCCTTGTAATCTCGTGTATTCAGCGAGGTTTGCTGGGCTGCACCCTGTCACAGAGAGTTCTGTTTCCTGTGACACTGCAGCGAAGGCTTTCCAATCGACACGCACAAAAGGTTCATTATTCAATGTGTTTTCCCCTTTCACAGGCTGGGTCCCGGCTCTTCAGAAACTATAATAATGGCATCCTGCCCTCCCGCCCCCCACCCACCCATTCCGCTGTCACAAAAAAGGTCAAACAGAAAACTAAGAAAACCATGGAGTGGGGCTCATTCCGCATCTGGTTACCGAAAGATAATACGGGATACGTGTGGGGCTCGGATATTTGCAAACTCCGCTCACCGATAAAAAACCCGCGCGGACCGTAATACCGCAGGTGCTGAACCATGCAGAAGGGTGTTTATCCGTGAGCCACCAAAGCTTTCGGGGATGAACTCCGGTTGACTTCTCATGTCGGGATTAGGCAGATTCGGAAACCGTTACGCTACCCTGGCAAAACAAGCAGGATTCCTGCCTGAGCTGACATAAGCGATGTCAGTCACCGGCAAGCCCGGTGTTCAAACAGAGGATGCGAGAATTCAAATTCTGTCACTGCTGAGGGGGATACGCCTGTCAGGCCAAAGTGCCTAATCCACCCTGGACTGCATGCCAAGAACACACCTGGGAGGCTAAAGGAGTCTAGAAAGATGCCAAAAAAAGAGAAATGTCTCCTGCTTGCTCTCCCGCAAGAGCACAAGTACAGGACATGTCAGGCAGTGTACAGGACATGTCAGGCAGTGTACAGGACATGTCAAGCAGTGTACAGGACATGTCAGGCAGTGTACAGGACATGTCAGGCAGTGTTCATTCCCGGGGAGCACTTTAAACTTGAGGCCTTCCTTCCTGCCCCGCGTTACATTTCTATGTGTGACACATCTCCAGCGCTGAGAAATCTATTTATGCTGCTTGAGCATACTTTGTGCATTGCAGCAAAGGCTGTGACAAAATGGTGTTGCCTATATATATATATACAGTATATATAGTGTCTTCCATGCCATGAGCTAGTGGAAGTAATGCAAATAGTGCCTTTAATTTTTTTCAAGCTATAATAATAATTTCTATGTCTTGTAATTATGGATTTCACCCAAGTTTCAGGAATATACAGTAAAAGTTAAAATGACAGCTTCAAATTGTGCAGCACAGATGTAATGCACAGTCTGGATCATCCCAGGAAAGCCATGGAACAGTGGGGCATCATGCACTCCAATACAGGCTTTCTGGCCTTGTGCCAGATAGGAAGATTCACTCCGGTGGATTACTGTAGGGAATAGGCCGATGTACATTTTGTGTTTATCAGACATCATTAGGGTGACTTATATAACTTCTCTGTGTACTGAAAGCATGCTTTGCAAAAACCTTGTTCAATGACACCACACAAATACAGCTCTTCCTTCCATATATTCCACTAATCCGGACTGCTGCTGAATTCTGAGCATTTATCAAGCCTTTGGCATCTGCTATGGGTGCATACAATGTACAGCGTGTGTAGGATGGCACCCTGAACAGTAACTGACAGTTTCACTAAATATGGTAATGAGGAGATTTAATTGCAGCGTACTGTACAAGGGGAAACGCATTACTCGGTGTTGTCACATTCTGTACCAAACCGTCTGTTCGAAAACACAAATGTGGGTCAAATTATTTTCCTTTTTTGAGGATTTTTTAAAATTTTTATCACCCCTCAATTTTTTTTTTATCTCACTCCAATTTGAAACTGTAAAATGCCTCTGAAGTTAGCAGCATGCGATCCATACCCACATAAGGAGCGTGAAACCTGAAGCACTTTCATTCATTTGAGGCACTGGCCCACAAACCAGCGACTAAAGTCCCCACTACAGGCCCCACAGTGCTGCGGGAGAAAGACTAATAACCAGCGGAGATGTTGTACCTCACACCGCTGTGGGCGCCTGCAGCAGAATATCGCTGAGAGGAAGCAATGCAGTGGAGCAATGAGGAATGAGAAGGAAGTAATGAGAGGAAGCTACGACTGGATAATAGCCTGTGATGTCTGAGACATGCTGTAGGGCCCAATCTGCACTCACACAAAGCACTTTACAGTCTGCTGGGCACATTTCTTACCCCAGAAGAAGCATTTGTTGTCATTGGCATTTTTTTATGGATTAACCTGAATCAGCAAAACATTTATGACCACGGAAAGGTACAGATTCCATTTTTTTTACTTTTTTTTTTTACGATGCGCCAATTCCGCCTGACCCTGCTGCCGCCCGGCACTTTGGTAAGGCCGGCAGACGGCACGCCAGCCGTCCCCGTTCAACTTCGGCTCTCAAGGACTTCTAGCGGAGGACTGAAGGAGACAGGCGGCGAGGCAAACTCTCCGCACTGTTCTCTACCCCACTGCCACTGCCCAGCTGCACGCTCTCTCGCACACTCAGCACGCTGTTCTCAGCACCTGCGCCGACAAGACTCTGTGCACTAATGACGCACAGTGAACTACAAACACACTGTGGCGTGCTTTAATGTCCTCACGCAACCGAACATACACAGAATATCACATAAGCAGAGGGACTATCTGACTACCTAGTGTGAACAAGAAAACAACCAGCATCACAGAGTGAGGACAGTCAAAATGCTGTCTGATAATAATGAGAAATAATTTAGCATTTAGTGCCACACTGTACTTCATTATATACAGTAAATGCAGAAATTTGTCAATTTTTCAGTGTTGGATCCAATACAATATCTTCTTATTGCCTTTAGGTTATATTCCAAATTCAAAAATTAGACTTACATATTCAGTACAGTCTTTATGGACCCTTTGTTCTAGGCCAACCTTTTAAAAACAAATTCTTTCTGACCCCGATTCATTCTGTTGAAGATTTCTGTCCATCTTTGAAAGGCGCGGCTGGAGGAGAGCGGACGCTGTCCTTACAGCTGCGTTTGATATAAATAGTTTGTGTGTTGCTGCTGTCGAAAGCCTGGGTGTCTGCGTGAGTGATCCCAGTTTTAATGAGAGTAGACACTGCCTCCTCACACAGATTTCACGCTCCCGCGAAACGACACCGGCCGGAACTAAACTGCTCGGTCAGTGACTGGCCACACGCAGGAAATGCAAATACGCCCTTTATCTCCATTGATTGCACTGTTTAATCTCATTAGGTAAGCATCAGTCAAATACTTGGACGAATGCTGTTCATTTGAAATTAAGAGTGTAAAGGCATTAAGCAAGCGTGTTTGTTGTTTTTTGTTCGTTTTTTAATCTATATTTTCAGACCAGGGAGACAAAAAAGATCTGTAGATCGACGACGTGTGAATGTTACATGTTGTTGTAAAAAAAACAGTATTTACCCTCGGCCCTGTATCGCTGATGAAAAGCAGTGAATGCTTGACTGTCAGCTTGACAACATCTTTACAAAGCCCCCTGAGGGCAACGAGACGTGATGATTGTTAATACCGCATAGAGCCAAGTTTCACCTTGTCTTTCGCCTGTGCTTGCGTGTACAGCGGGTGCTGCAGATTAGAAATAAATAAATAAGTGCTGCCAGTTTCGTCTGAGGCTAAGCGGGGAGCCCGCTCGGATCCTGGAACAGATCCAGACCTTGAATACGCGACAGGCGGGAGCTCAGGAGCGGGGAGACGTGGTGCCGTGGGGGGCCGTGGGCCTGCCCTCTCGATGGCCCTGGGAGAAGCAGCCTCCGCCATCGCTCCTCCTCTCCTCCATCTCCAAGGCTTCCTGTTTGCCTCCGCCTGTTTCAGATGAGCTCACCTCATAGCGAATTAATAACGGGATCAATTAAGGAGAGCCTGTTTCGGGCCATGTCCCGAGGCTGACGGCAGGTCGTTAACAAGTTAATTAACGGTAAGGCTCCTCTGCCTCTCTTGCACAGTCAGGCCATTTGCGGCTTTCTGCTGGTGCCCTTGTTTGAAGCCGTGGAATGACAGGGTCTGAGACCGTTTGCTTGCTTGTTGAAATATATATTTTTTTAAACCTGGAGCCAGCCAGCCAGCCTTTAAGGTCAGTCCTACCTTTCAATTCATTATACATTAGAATCTGGCAGCAGTGTACCGTCACGGTTAGGAAACTGGGCTTGTAAACCCGAGGCTGTAGGTGGAACACTGTTGTTGTACCCTTGAGCACGGTACTTGACTTGAATATGTAGCTGTATAAATGGATAGTACATAAAACCAAAGTAGTCCTGTGCGAGATTCTCTGGATAACAGCTCCTGCTATATGATTAAAATGTAAATGAAAGGGATGTCAAGAGTGGGCTAGAAATATACAATTTGCTAACGTTTCCAAGTTCACCGGTATGCTTTCAGCTGTCTCTTACGTGGCATTTTACAGCAATAATCTCTTAAGAGAAACCATCTTTTAAGAGCTCTTTTTCATCACCCCACCCAAGGAACCACAATAACTATTTTCCTAACTTTGTACTAAAAATTTAAATGCAATCCACAAACAGCAATCGCATTTGTATTGTGTTTTTACAATAACAGTAAATCAATCAGGCATATTAGGATTATAAATGGCTTATTAACTATGATGGAATGTAAGGAGGACTGATACTGGGTGTATTTTCAGATATGCACTGCAGTTTTTATTTCTAATCCCCACAGGGAACCAAGCACACAGGGAACCAAACACACAGGGAACCAAACACACAGGGAACCAATCACACAGGGAACCGAACACACAGGGAACCAAACACACAGGGAACCAAGCACACAGGGAACCAAACACACAGGGAACCAAGCACACAGGGAACCAAGCACACAGGGAACCAAACACACAGGGAACCAAACACACAGGGAACCAAACACACAGGGAACCAAGCACACAGGGAACTGAACACACAGGGAACCAAACACACAGGGAACTGAACACACAGGGAACCAAGCACACAGGGAACCAAACACACAGGGAACCAAGCACACAGGGAACCAAGCACACAGGGAACCAAGCACACAGGGAACCAAACACACAGGGAACCAAACACACAGGGAACCAAACACACAGGGAACCAAGCACACAGGGAACCAAGCACACAGGGAACCAAGCACACAGGGAACCAAACACACAGGGAACCAAGCACACAGGGAACCAAACACACAGGGAACCAAACACACAGGGAACCAAACGCACAGGGAACCAAACACACAGGTTTGCAAAAACAGCAGCGGATTGATTCCTCATTCTTTTCGGCTCAATTTCCAGACAGAGATTCAACAAAACAGAAACCAGGATCAGCCAGTGGTTTTGACTATGTGCAAGGACGTATCCTAAGATACTGATAAGCTCACATCTGATTACAGAATTTCTTTTTTAAATCTGTTTCAGATTTTTTCCCCGTTTTATCCCAATTTGGTAGCCAATTGTACCCTAGCACGATTCAATTCCCAGTGTAACAACTGCTAAGAATTTGCCGCTCACAACCCTGTCAGTTGCCGGTAGGAAGGAGGACGCCACATCTTCTTCAAGGCGCGACTCCTCTCGCTCCTGACCGTGATGCCAGCACAGCACGGAACCGCCATTTACGCAACCGTTCTCCCCGCTGAGTCCCTCCCCCCACCCCCCGAGTGGCCGCCAAATTTTGCCACTCCCTCAAGGCACTGGCCATGCTCGGATCTGGCAGGAGCCGGGCTTGAACGCCACCGCGGTGCACAAAATTTTATTTTATTAAACAGAGTCATCAGACTACAAGAAGCAATATCTATACACAGGTTAAATCTGCCCTCCATATAGGCTATGCACTAACGAAAGCGAGGGGAATTTCCAAACTGCACAAACTAACAATTAACTACATTTTCAATTGTGTCTGCGCATGAAGTATATCCAGTCAAGAATCGCTACCCTTTACCCGAGCTTCACTCTCTCTCTCTGTCACTCAAATCTGACAGTGAGGAAAAGTACTCTTCTCCATACCAACAGGTTGACCACATAGGCTACAGTCTGATACACAACTATGGGTTAACACTTGGATAATACATTCTGATACACTTCTATAGGTTAATACCTATACTGTATGCTGTACAGTCTGATACACTTGTGCGGTTCACTACAGCTTTGCAGCATAAGCTGTGGTCCTAAGTATGCAGGCTCTACCTGTAACCTGACTGACTCATATATATTATCCCTTTAAGCAGGAAATCAATAGAGGTCAGTAAATGCTATTTCAGCTGAGGAAACCCAATGACCTTTCAATATTACTACAGAGCAAAGATGTTGCTGAGCACAGCGAATTAAAAACCCTCCATGTATTAGAGGTTTGGACCTGCAGTCAAACCACTTAAATCCTAACACAGGATATCACATTGAGAAGTGTCTGACAAACGTATTTTTTTCTCTCTCTTTTTCACAACCAAGACAAAATTGCTAATTGAGCCATTTGAGTTGTGAGGAGGCAACTGCACAAAAAGCCCTGTAACTGTGTGTTCCCCCAATGCCCAAGCCCATGAACCACTGACTATCTTACACACTAAAGACCACACGGTACAACATGAGAGCTCCTACCAATCAGTGGAGAGCAATTACTCTCAATGATGACGAGTAATATGCCAGTAATATGTAAATGCAGTTGTAATCTGAGGAACTCTGCCCTATCTCTGGAGGAACATGTTCCATAGAGTCCCGTTGCTGGGGCAAACGGCATACCCACGGCTCACACCTCTATATAGGCAGCTCACATGTGTTGAGGACATTCACTGTCTGAGCAACAGTTATTTAAATTTTTTTTAGTAAAAAAAAACCACAACAAAACTAAACAATAGTACACCTTATTGGTCATAAGTTTGATTTCTTAATGTGTTCCGTACAATATTCCTATACCAAATCCTGATTTGAAGTTTTTTTAGAACTGGTGGCTAAACAGGGGTTTGAGGGAATTGTGGGTAACAAGGTGAACAAACTTGTATTAATTAAAAAGATTATAATGTAAAAAAAAAAATTTTAAAAAAAAAGCTGACAATTTCTCCCACGTTCAGCAATAGACTCTGCTGCTCTCTAAAGCAATGCGGACACCAATCTGAGATCTGACACTGAAACGCCGGTCTAATGAGCTCTGTAATCTTATTTCCTAAAATATGAATTATTCAGCGAGCATAATTTATTAAGCTTTGTTTCAAATAAAGGCACTTTCATCTGCCGTATATAATTTAGGATCATATTCAAAGCAGGAGTGTTCCAGGCCAGCCCTTGAAAGACTGAATTACCCCTTCAGCAGTGTTTATCAAAATTGCTTTTCTCTAGCGTAAACTCCACATCTTCTCCTTATTTCTCCATAAACACACGCCCAAGTGTAAGGCAAATTTATTTTTTCCATCTGCATCTTAAGGGCACAGAATTAATGTTCTGGTATAAATAAAGAACATCCCTATCATATGGAGGAATTCAAATAGGCAATAATACTGGCTACAGATTTGTCACCCAAGGCTGTATGTTTTTATAACGACATGCTACAGTTCTCTAAATTGCATGTGCGCACTCTTTTGACTTGATATGGACATGTCTGCATTTAAGGTGCTAATGGTGCAAGTAATTAGAAATAATGAAATTAATGGTGAGGTTAATTAGGAATGAAATATATTGGATTTCCAAGCACTGAACAGGCTGTTTCCATGAGTAAGTCTCTTATGTTTTTGCCAGCCAGCTGGTACAATGGCATTCAAATGAAGCCGCTTACCTAGGTCTTTTCAACAAGAAACACTAACAAAAGGACATTGCAAGCAGAGAGTGAAAGAACAAAGAGCTGATCATATGAACGTGACATGCGAGCCAATAAGAGACTTGCCTTTCAGATGATGTGCGCCGTCTGCATCCTTGAAACAACTGGTTATATGTAGGAAATAAATGGAGAGCACCGGGCGGCTCCCATATATAACAGTGTGTACCCGGCTAACACAAAACTCTTCAAGAACCTTTGGGGAACATTCTGGTTATATTCCCATTTGGTTTTGGCATTAAATCATGGTGGCAATGTTCCCGGGGCAGTCTTCAAAATATATTTACGGCTCCAAATAGTTCTGTCAAACTCAGAGAAAAAACTCGCCGGATGTGTGACGTCCCGTTCCCATCCAGTCCGTTTTCCCGGTTTTGCCATGTCCCTCCGTGTCTTGTTGGATTCCCTTGTCCGTGTTTTCCCCTCTGCTTCAGGCTGGGCGTTTCCCCTCTGTTTGGCTCTCTTTGTTTCCCACTTTAGTTTCCGCCTATCGCCTTCCCCTCTCGTTGCTTGCATTCCTCACCTGCCTAATTAGCAAGCACTCCCGGTTACTTTCCGCACCTGTGCCTTATTGATTCCAATCTCACTCCCTTATTTAACCCACCTGCTGTTTCCCCTTCTTTGTCGGTTCATTACGTGTGTAACCCTTCAGACCCTGTTTACAGTTCGCTAACTAACCTCCCTTGTTATGCTCGTTTCACGTTTCTGGTCCGGTGTTCTGCTGTACGCTTGGTGTAAACTTGCTTACCTGTTCTGCGGTTTGGTAGCTATCCTCCCGTAACATTCGCTGTTTGCATGCTACTAAACTTGTCTCCCTTCAATCTCCAGTCGCCGTGTTCTCAGCTTCCCTGCAGCAGTGTTCGTTTCCCTGAATGTTAGTGTGAGTGTGTTGCGGTACCTCCAACTCCAGCTCGGGATTAGATCCGCTGCCAAGTCCTGCCTGGCTAACTCTCTCCGTTGTTCCTGTCCGGCCGTAGCTACCTCCTGTACTTCGGTTACGGTTCCAGGATCTCTGGAGTACAGCCGGCTCCAACGGGACCTACCCGAGCTACGCCTCACCTCCCAGCCCCGCCGGGTTTTCGCCAGCTACAACCCTGGCTGTCGTCTCACCTCCTTTAAGACCTCCCGGTCCAAACCCTGTCTGCAGTACCTAACTATTAACCCTCTGCTTTCTGTCCTTCATCCAAGTAGACCGTCCGGTCCAGTTCCTGTTCAGTCCCGGAGTGAGATTCTCCGCCCGAATAAAGTCCAGTTTCGGCTTGGAACAATCGCGCCGTTCCAGTACCTGTACCTGTGTGGATCACCCGGTCCAGTTCCAGTCCAGTCCCGGTGTAAAGCCCACCATTCCGTAAGAGTCCAGTTCCGGCTTGGAACGAGTTCCGTTCCAGCACCCGTTTCCTGAGTGGACCTCCCAGTCCAGTTCCAGTCCAGTTCCAGTCCAGTTCCAGTCCAGTTCCAGTCCAGTTCCGGTGTGTTGTACACCTCCTGTTGAGTCCAGTTCCGGCTTGGAACAAGTTCCGTTCCGGCTCCCGTTTCCTGAGTGGACCTCCCGGTCCAGTTCCAGTCCTGACCCGGTGCGAACTCCTCCACCTACCCTATCCAGTTCCGGCTTGGAACAGTAGGGGATATCCTGCACCCAGTCCGGCTTGGACTTCCAGTCCAGTACCTGATCGGTTCCGGCTTGGAACCCAACCCTGGTTTAAAGTCCAGCTCCGGCTTGGAGCAGTCTGTATCGGACTACTATTTATGTTCTGTGTATTTTATGTTTGACTTTCCTGTACAGCTTTGGGACTACCCCAACGCTTAATAAATACCCCTTTCCTTTGAATCTGCCTCAGTCGTGCATTTAGGTCCAACCTTCCCTAGGATCGTAACAGGATGGTTATGATTTAGTCATGAAAAAAAAATGAGGGCCTCACAAATGTTACAAATCCCATGAAATTAAGAGATGCATATGAAAATGTATTAAATATTCCAAATGCAAATGAGAACAACCAAAATTACATTATGTTATTTATAGGTGACAACCAAAGTAAAAATAATGCTTGATTTTTTTTCTGACTGTCTTACTGGTTTGTTCTTGGTTGTTTGTCATGTTTGTAACAGCACGGGGTGCAGGAAATATGTTGCTACCATAAAAGTGGCTTACATGCCACAGAAGCAACGTGTACTGCTTGCTACATGTCCCTGAAAGTGGCAGATTGATGTTTTTGCAGCATGTGATATAGTCCATATAGATCAGTGAGTGGCAGTGTACAATGGTTAATGAAGCTAAAGGTTGCAGGTTCAATTCCCAGGTAGGACACTGCCATTCTACCCTTGAGCATTGCTTAAGTATACAACATTGTTGTATACATACATACTGTGTAAAACAAGCATTGCTGTATTAAATGCATACCAAGTAAAAATGCAAGAAATAGGTTTAAATTGATATACATTTTAATCATACAAGTTTTATAAATAGTTGTTATTGGAAATTGTTTGGCCTATATGCCTTATTTGAAAAAAAAAAAAAGTCTGGTCCCTGGGAAGAAATAGTTAAAGTACTTTGACATCTTGATAGTGCTTTGCATAAACTTGCACTTGAAAATCTACAACTTAGTGGTAAAAAAACCTCTTTGCAAAGAAAACCTTGGAGATTAAACAAAAAGCTGTATGGCTGGTTCTGACAGATGACTGTGCCCAGAGTACACTTGTTTCTGCCAAGTCAAACAACTTGATCAAGTGTCTTTGAAATGCCTTTATTTTCCAACCAGCTTGCAGCAGCTTCAAAGTTTCTGTGGGTGCTTATAGTATGAGGAGTTCAGACTGTTGAATTTGCAATCGGAATAAAAACATCCTTGAACACATTTTTTATTTATTTTTTATGACATTTTATTACACTGCTATTTCACAAAAGAGTTATGATCTGACTATAACAGTGGGCCCTTAGCAAAGTCCAACTGCAAGAATGCTTATAGGCAATAATAACAGCTTATACAGCAACATCGTGAATATCGCTTTGAGTCTAACATTTCATCTTTGTGATATTAAGATATATTAAAATATTGCTAATGTCCCATATCTCACACTCTGTGGGGTAAGACATGATGCTAAAAACTGCAAATTGAAAGGAAGAAGGAAACCAGCAACCAGAGCTAATTTTGACAGAGCAAAGTATGGCAGCAATTGGTTACAGCCCACAGTCTCCAAATTACAATATTCAACCTCGAACCATAACGAGGCCCATCAAATTACACCGTGGGCCACGGAAGGGTTGATTTGACAAACACAATTCCCATGGATTTACCATCATTCTCCCCTTTCATTGGCCGGCCTCAGGTTTGCTGTTGTGCACTAAAAACAAAATGACCGCTATGCATAGTGATTTACAGCGTAGCATTTCCCAGAAACGCAGCACATTCTGCCATGAACCCAGGAGGATTTGTGATCATTGAATACAGCAGGCAATGGCTGGGATTTCACAAACGTCCCCAAACCGCTGTTCTTTCTTGGCAGGGGCCACCAAAGGCAGGCAAGGCCCATGGTCTGTTGTTTCACAAATTGAGCTGATAAATGGCCCAATTGAAGCATTGCACATACTGTGTCAAACTGAGGTGTTCTCCCTTGTCCATTTGTCCACAGAAAATTCCTACTTTAATTAAATTCAAAATGAAATATAAATGGCACACCTCTCTTACCACCTTAGACAGTGGCAATGATCTAAACGAAGTGTGCGTGTCGAGAATTCAGACAACTGCCATTTATTAATTTACATAAGACTGCTACAAACGTTTTCTGTCTTTAGTATTCAGACAAGCATCTCCTGAGGTATGACCAGCCATATATTTATGTGATGTATCAAGAACTTTCACTACTGAATCCTGCCATCACAATGTGTAATTGATTTGCTGACATTGAAAGAGTTCATCAAATAAGCAACGTTTACGTGACAAATTGCAGGAAGGAAAAAACCGATAATACTTGAGTTTGGAACAAATAGTCATGTATTCAAGCTCCTTTCTTAAAACCATTTACTATTAAGTGATATTTTAATCTGATTCTTGTCATATGATGTCTGTTATTCTTTAGTTGTGATGAAATGCATGAATAACCATTGCAAACCTATTCTCAGCAGGCAAAGCCTGTTTGTAATCACGGCTCATAAGCAGTGGTCATTCCATGTTGGAAAACTACGAGGTTAAAATAATATTTTTAAACCTCGAATAGACAATGCAATCAAAGACAATCATACCTTGACAAACTCCCATTGTTTCAGCCAACACAATTACCCTGCCAAAACTGTGCGAAACATATTTTTAACTGGACATTTATCTACGGATATAAAATACACTCTCAACTTGCATTTAATCATAGGCAGCTGAACTTTGAAATGCCACCTATACAATGACCACACAGATATGAGACATCCTTTAACATTTATTTAGTTTTACTGTCTAATGGTGTTCTAATGAATAATTATCGCGCCCATTTTATCTCACAAATTATTTTACTCGACATAGATTCACAGCTTAAGAGTTCAAAGGTAGGGCCCCTTTCCTTGTTAAACATCAGTTGCGAGTTATGCTGTTAGGGGGACAGTTGTACCAGATGGCAGTGGACAGAGCCCGGCCTTTGCAGAGTGTAAGCAATGTGGAGTCTGACAAGGTCAACGGGCAGGCAACCCGAGTGCACGGGGAGCAAAAGTCACATGTATGGTCAGCTTAAATGGCCTCGCATCACGTCGGATCATCAGACAGCCCGAGACAGCCATTTACTGCCAAGTCAAGCTCTAGAGTACTGCCTCCCAGTACCAGTCCCAGGGGCACAATTATTAATTAATCAGGTTTCACATGTTGATTAAACACTGATCTGGAATTGACACTTGACTGGTAGGTGCTGCTAGTGCTCCGGGTTGCATCATCAGCATGTGTAAAATATAAATAACTCCACTTATTTCACATATAATTCCACTTAGTGAAACTCCTAATACAAATTAGTGTCAAATATAATTGATTCAGGAGAACTTCAGTTGCAAAATGAAATGCTTAGGGCATAGAACAATTAATATAACAATCAGCTGCCCTTAGTTAAGACCCAGATACTTCAAAAAATACACATTGCTTCAAATTATACACCTTTACGCATTGCCCAGTAACGCTGCCGACTAATAATCGCCATCACTCTCGAATAGAAAGTGCACAGATAATGGATTTACAAACTATGCTGCAGTGGTCGCCTTAAGTTATGCAATGAACACTTCTCATTTAATCGAATACACGTTCACCTACTACAACCCACTTCTCTCAGTGTTCTTGAACACATTTTCGGTTCTGTAGCTCCTCTGGGTAACTCAATGGGCCAATATGAGGCGATGCCCTTTTTTAAAGTCTTCTAAATTGTCCTGTGATGTTGACATGAGCCCATTCGTCATAAGAAAAATAAACTGAAGGAAAGTACGAGCTACCATTGTTTTTCTCAAAAGACGCCCACAATATGCAGCGCTGTATTGCATATTTACAGCACAACAGCAGCTGAAGATCCTAATGGAGACGCATGCCTTTCCTACAAATTCACTGCTGTGTTCCCCACGGGTTCCAGTAATCAGAAGAATGAAATTACCGAACTGAGGTCTCCCTCTGCACCTGAATCATTTTATTAAAATTTTTATAATTTTATTAAAATTTTCATTCAATGCTTTGTGGGGTTTGCAAGAGCTCAAGCAGAGTCTGACCCAAGTTACATAAATTCCACTGAAGTCACTCAATCCCGTTTATTTTCCAAAACAAAATCTGCATCTAGCAAGCAGGAGGGAAGCTAAATGGTAGCAGTAGAAATACCAGTACCAGCACTTATGGTAGCTCCCTTGGTAACTAGGTAAATAAATGTATCCATACAGTCAAGCCGGAAAGTCTGCACACCCCTTTCACCTTCTCCACGTTTTATTACGTTACAGACATATTCTACAATAGATTGAGTTCATTTTGTGTCTCGAAATTCTACACAAAATAGCCCATAATGACAAAGTGAAAACAGGTTTTTAGACATTTGTGCTAATTTATTAAAAATAAAAATGTAAAATATCATATGTACACAAGTGTGCACACCCTTTGATATGACACCCAAAAGTGAGCTGAGGTGCATTTTGTTTCCACTGATACTGCTTGAGATGTTTCTACAACTTAATTGGAGTCCACCTGTGATAAATTCAATTGATTGGACATGATTGGGGATTGCCAACACCTGCCTATATAAGGTCCCACAGTTGACAGTGCATGTCAGAGCAAACTCCAAGCCATGGGGTCAAAGGAATTATCTGCAGACCTCAGAAACAGGATTGTGTCAAGGCATAGATCTGGAGAAGGGTACGGAAAAATCTCTGCAGCTTTACAGGTCCCAAAGAGCACAGTGGCCACCATCATTCGTAAATGGAAGAAGTTTGGAACCACCAAGAATCTTCCTAGACCTGGCCGCCCGGCCAAACTGAGCAATCGGGGAAGACGGGCCTTGGCCAAGGAGGTGAGCAGGAACCCGAGGGTCACTCTGACAGAGCTCCAGCGTATCCTTGTGGAGATGGGAGAACCTTTCAGAAGATCAACCATCCAGGCAGCACTCCACCAATCAGGCCTTTATGGTACAGTGGCCAGATGGAAGCCCCTCCTTAGTAAAAGGCACATCACAGCCCACTTGGAGTTTGCCAAAAGGCACCTAGAGGACTCTCAAACCATGAGAATCAAGATTCTCTGGTCTGATGAAACCAAAATTGAACTTTTTGGCCTGAATACCAAGCGTCACGTTTGGAGGAAACCAGGCACCGCTCATCACCTGGCTAATACCATCCCTACAGTGAAGCATGGCGGTGGCAGCATCATGATGTGGGGATGTTTTTCAGCAGCGGGAACGGGGCGACTAGTCCTGATAGAGGGAAAGATGAATGCAGCTAAGTACACCGAGATCCTTGAAGAAAACCTGCTCCAGAGCGCTCTGGACCTCAGACTGGGGCGAAGGTTTACCTTCCAACATGACAACGACCCAAAGCACACAGCCAAGAGAACAAAGGAGTGGCTTCGGAGAAAGTCTGTGCATGTCCTTGAGTGGCCCAGCCAGAGCCCAGACCTGAATCCAATTGAACATCTGTGGAAAGAGCTGAAAATGGCTGTGTACCGACGCTCCCCATCCAACCTGACAGAGCTTGCAAGGATATGCCAAGAGGAATGGGAAATGTCCAGAAACAAGTGTGCCAAGCTCGTAGCTTCTTTCCCAAGACAACTTGAAGCTGTAATCGCTGCCAAAGGTGCAGCAACAAAGTATTAGGCTAAGGGTGTGTACAGATATGTAACCCCTAAATAACCTATTTTTGTCAGTAAAATAAAATTGCATATTTTCTAAAAACCTGTTTTCACTTCGTCATTATTGGCTGTTGTGTGTAGATGTTTGAGGGAAAAAAATTACTCAATCTATTGTAGTATAAGTCTGTAACGTAATAAAACGTGGAGAAGGTGAAAGGGCTGTGCAGACTTTCCGGCTTGACTGTATATCAAGAAGCACTGATGCATTGGAAGGGTCAATTGACAAGCTACCAAGCTAGGATAAAATTAAACCCAAAACCAATGTGTTAGATACTAGCTAGTGGGCTAATTACTAACTTCCAATCAACACATCCAGGCAGATTGGTAAGACTACACAAATGTGTACAATAGCCTATGCACTTTTGAGATGGCAGTCAGTACACATTCCAGCCTTGTGTAAAAGTATTATTTTTGGTATCAGGTTTTGACACTGCCCTGTACCACTATGCATAGATATATGGGGTAAAGCTTATGTATCAGAGACAAAAAATAAAAAAATTAAAAAATAATAATAATAAATAATAATAATCTTAAAAAATCGACATCTGCCCGCCCAGATATCTGAATTAGTCACTTTCACAGTGAATTACAAGGTAAAATCAATATCAATTCAATCAATATCTCAACAGAGCTATTATGCGTAAGGCGTTCCCATGTGTCACACAACATTGTAAGGTGTGCAGTTTCTCAAACTAATATGTTTGAGATACCCCATATGGAAAAAGACTATACTGCAGTATATTGTAAATATATCAACATTATCTTCACAATATATTTAAAATATACTGCAGTATATTACATTTCCATAAGGAACTGCATATGATCAATATTTCATTTGTTTTTTCTGATTTTTCATTTTGAAACATTCATCATGCTGTGTTTTGGGAGCTCTGAATTCCAATGTTATCATGGAATGTTACATTATCATGGAATGTCACCATTTTGCAATACTTTTGATGAAACTGAGCAGGGTTTAATTTATTATCCACGGAAACAAAACTGAAATTAGAGATAGAACATTCAGTGCTGTGTACCTCCAGTAGAAATAAGCCTCTATCTATTTGCTATGCCATTCACCTGAAGCTTTAGTGTTCCTAGATCACATATCCTTTATATCTCCAACTACTGTATATAATTTATATCTCCAACTACACAATGTAGCCCCACAGATTATAACTGTATACTGTCATTTCATCACACAGCCAACTTAACCCAATATGTTCCAATTATAGCCTTTCAGGCTGAGGTGAAACCATTACCATTCCAGACACAAAAAAAGGTTAACAGTGCTGACATCAGCAAATCCTGAAGCACTAGACCACCAATCACATTACAGAGGAGGAGCAAAGGGCTGGGAACCGGTGACCGAAGATTAATTTGTATGACACATTACTGAAAGCTAACAGAAAAACATCCAATAATGGAATTCATATGTCAATTGATATATCAAAACTGTTTCAATTAAGCAAGAGAGTAAAAGGACACTGCGACAGAATTATTTTATGGGAACAGAGGAAGAAGGAGTGATTTAAGATTTATGTGTGTGTGTGTGTGTGTGTGTGTGTGTGTGTATGCGTGTGTGTATGCGTGTGTGTGTGTGTGTGTGTGTGTGTGTGTGTGTGTGTGTGTGTGTGTGTGTGTGCGCAGAGGGATAACAATAACAGAGGGATAACAGAGTAGCATCATATTTTGAGTATACAATGGCACACCCAAAGTATGAATATAGATCCTCTAGTATAGATATAGTCCTCCAGTATAGATCCTCTTAAAGCACAGCTTTACATCTTTTGGGAAATCAATGCAGACTTAATTTCAGTCCTTCTCTCCCATAAGTGTAGTCTTGACAACACAGCTTTCAGCTGGCAGAGACTTACAGACTATAACAATAAGGCTAATATCTAGCTCAACATTAAAATCCCAATGCAGCTGTTTAAATATCAAATCATTTTTAATTATGCATCCACTGCTGATGAATGCCTGCATGCATACTTTCTGCTGTTTGAAAACTGAAACTGAAACTGTGCGTGTGCAAGTCTTCCCCCTGCTCTACGTTAATATGCTTACGGAGCCACAGGAAACACACGCGGACAGAATGGCTGATCTGGGCTCCACAATAGGGCTTTCAAGGCAATTAGATTCCAAGGCTCGGCTTTCAAATGGGAACATCCCATTGGAAAAAAAAAAAAACGTACACAATGCCCCATTTTCAAGATTAATGTAATTCTAATACATTTTCCAATCAAACCAGAATCTAATAAGAATCAAAATTGAGAATGCACATGCGCTTGGTATGTACAAGGACAGAGGGTCTTCACTGCTAGCCGGAGGAAGCTTTTTCACAGTTGCACTATATCTCTACACACCATGCACATAAAAGGCTACCATTCGTCTGACATTCACTTGAAATCATCTTGTCAAGTTTAATGGAACTTAGTAATTACAAATAAAGGCATATCTGCTTTCCAAAGACAACTCCCCCTAGCCATCCACCCCAGTCCAATGACCTAATCATCCCACCCCCAAAAAATATGGTTCTAATATTACCGTTCACCACCAGACATGCCTTCAACATTTTCCCCTTGGCCCCATACATCCAAGCTGGAAAGTTCATCATAACAATATCAAGAATGAAACGATCGTTTGGCACGAGATAAGGACATGCAGAGGTGGCCATCTAAGTACCAGCATCTTTTTCACAGTGATGAAAACTACTATCCTTTTTATTACGCTGCAGTCATAATCCCACGGACGGTTTACCCACAGAATAGAACAGCAGGGTACATTCCACCCTATTACTTTCGCTAACATGGAAGTAGACTCATAATCAGATATGCCTGACATCAGGGCAGCCTCAGATCATATTTTAAAAAGAACCAATAGTGGGAATAGGGGGAACAGAGCAAATTGGCGCAGGTATTCATTCCATCAGTGATCTCCTTCACTGGCACTGAAACGGTACGTCTGTCCAAATCTAAGCAGGGAGTTCATTTTATTCCTGATCAGGTGAAATGTTCCTGGTGTTTGGACATAACCAAGAGAGAGCCATGCACTAACCAAAGATGCCGTGTCGTTTTTCAAATCAAATAATATTCAGAGATACGTTCTGTTCAAATATGAGCTAAAAATATGAAGTGCTATAATTCAGCACAAAACCATTGACTGCTTCCCAAAAATCCTAATATCATAAACTGAGCCTTGCTAAAAGTTAAATTCCTGTAATTAAAGTTAAAAAAAGCTACATGATGCCAGCGCTGTTTCCACTTGGTTTTAGTGTTGTCTGGAGTAACATCAAGCAGATGAGTGACTTAAATGGATATTTCACCCTAAAAATAATGTTATTCCTTCATTCGCCCTCAGAAATGTCTTTGACTCACCAATGACAGTGCTCCACAGCATGTTTCTTTCAAATTTAGTTAGTCCATGAACAAGGGTTCACAAGGCGTTGTTTCCAAATGCAATGGAAATCTATGGACAAAGAACCAACTAATGTTTTTTGTAACAATCTCTTCTCGATATCTAAAATGGATGGCATCATTTGCCAAAATGAGTCTCTTTGAGGATGTAAGTGCAGTCGCAATCGCATCCAGAAATTATAATTTGTTTTAAGTATGAAAAAAAAAAAAATCTGCACTGCACAGCGCTGTCATTGTCCAAAAATAAATGACTCCCACTGACTCTCTTAATGTGGTTCATGTCTTGTCTATTCGTTTGCATGCTTAGTCCAGTCCGAATCATCCATGTCCCCTCATTATTCTATCATTGTTCCCCTCATTGTATCATTGACTGCACCTGTGAGTCTTCCCTGTTACCCCTCCCACTCGCACCTGATTTCCCTTGAGTTGAGTGTTCCCTACATATATATACCCTTCAGTTTCACTTGTTCTTTGTCAGAACGTTGATCGATATTCTCAGTACCTACGCCTTTCTAACCCTGTGTTTATTTGAGATTTCCAAGACACCCTTCTGTTTGATTCTGAGTTTTGCCTGCCGATTTTGTTTTGTTTGCCTTTCTGCCTTTCTGCTTTATTTGACCTTTGCTTTAGTTTTTTACTACGCCTCTGCCTACTCCCTTTGTACCGTCGCCTACCTGATTTCCTGGTTTTGATCTTTTGGATTTTTTTTTAATTATTCTTTTGGATTTTGTCTCGTCTGGAATCTGATTACCTGGCTTTTTGACCATGGACTGAAATAAACAACGTTCTTTTGCCTAATCCTGGTCTGAGTCTGGGGCATTACAAAAGGAGTGATAGCAATATTTTTTTATATTTGGGAAAAAATATATTTTTTTAATGGAAAAGTGTGTATTTTAAGCAATGGGATTAGCTTGATGTAATGAATTACTCCTCTCCCATATATATTTTAGCATCACCAATATATTTAACATTGTTCCTATGCAGGTACAATCATGTAAAATGCATTTTAAAATTATGTAATTTCAGACCACTTGTGCAAAATGCAATGTTCTACTGCAGACTCATATTAATAAACATATCTGTAAAACAAAATTACAATATGATAAAAATACAAGTAGAAGCCAAAGGAAGGAATGACACCATGCAGGTATTTCACAAGTCCAAACAGATTAATTTCATGACTTTATAAAATGCTTCTAGATCCTAAGTATGGCTTGCAAACACAATACCTGTGCATATAACCCTAAGAAAGGACCTGAATTCATAAGTGCTTTGTCATTGCCTGTGATGCATGTGTTAGATTGTGAGTATTACCAATAAGAGGCAAAGTGTCGTTTCAAAAGCTATGGCCTTTGGTAGAATTATTTTTTTATATAATGAATTAGTTACATTCACTTCTGGTATACCTGTTTGGAGCAATCACATTAATTGTGTATACTTACATATTTTTTTTATATTTAACAATAGCAATGCTCATTAATCTTAAGAACGTACAAACCCCAATTCCAGAAAAGTTGCACATAAAATCAGAAAACAGTGATTTGTAAATTATCTATTCCATATATTTAATTGAAAACAGTACAAATAAAAGATATTTAATGTTTTACCTTAACTTTATTGATTTTTGTAAATATACGCTTATTCAAGACACCTAATTATTTTCTCCAAAATCTCTTGTATAAATATGTTTAGGAAACCAAGTACTTTACCAGTATATTCAGCTACAGCTGTTTTCTTACTAACCCTGAAGAGTTTATCTTGTTACATTTCACCAAAGTCCCGTAAAGTCGACATTTCCACAGCCACCACCTACCGCACTTAGGGCTGAAATACGTTGCTGTTGTGTAAAAACTGTATGTGACTATTCTGAAATAAATGTATTCTGTTGCAAATTTCTGAATGATACAACTTCTTCAATTTGAACTTTAAACCATGGATGTGCACATATTATTTTTTTAGATATTGACATTTAAATAAAACTAGTAGAAATTATGTGGAAATTGCCTCTGGAGGGCCAAAGTAAATGGTTGTTTCTCCTGATTCATTTTCCTATTGAACTCTATGAAAAAATAAGTCAGGAGAAACAACCCTTCAAGTGATCCATCCATATCTACTGCATATCTGGCAGCAGAGTGATGGTTTGAGGCTCGTTTGATACCTCAGACCCTTGATGACTTACAGCCATTTAGCCAACCATGGGTTCCATACTATTCCCATGTAATTTATAGCTTAATCTAGTCCCACCCCCCAATTCCCATAGAGATCCATTCAAATGCAGAGAGGTTATAGCATTGCTTGTAAGAGTGCCTGAAAATAAGATACCAAGAGTTTTTTATATCCTTTTATACCCAGTCATGATAACATCACCTGCAAACTACTTTTGGCAAGTTTGCTGAATGATTTTACAGAGGGAAAAAAATTGCATGTACTTTGTTGTACAAGAGCCAGAAGTAGCAGGGCTGTCTTCTTAAATTATCGTTTCAGAGGTGTGCAGAAAATTTGCTCTTTCACTGTGTCAAACACACCGTGCTCTTACAGCTCTGTGCACACCATTATTAGCCCTGTGATCTGGAGAATAATTACCACCTCGTTCATTTACCTGTACACTTCGACTGAAGATTACATACCTTCCTCCAAATGGTAAGGGGTTATCTTGTACTCTACACGACATGTCACCTGTCTGAAGACTTTAATCTCAACGGAAGGATGAATGTATAAGACACGGTATATCTAACGAACAGCACCGAGCTAAGAACAAGAGGACGTGACCTTAGAGATTAACCCACGTTCTGATGAACAATTCTGACAAGAAAGAGATGACTGAATCCTCCTTTGGAACAGCAGGTGACCTCTCCTTAGTGGTGCGTAATGAGTGATGAGCTTTGCACAAATGCCGGCGCCTCTGAAAGCAATGCGCTGACCCTGGGCCCACTTTATGATTGGGTTCCGCCATTCCTTTCCATGTAAATAACGCGATTAGAAGAACCGCTATGGAGGGCTTGGCAAACAAGCTCCATTGTCTCAGCCAGTCTGTCCACAACGTGACATTCAACAAGAGAAGCTCGCCCAGGTGCAGAGTACTGTGGGTGTCCTTTAGAATAAACAGGTGGCCCCATTCGAATGAAAGCAGCCGAGGCTCAAAGCTACATTTTAGATCCAGGACTGATTGAGCGGCCTGCGAGGTGAGGCCCCTGGAAACGAACAATAACCGCTAATAAGAGCCCTCAAGAGCACATCTCCAATGCTCTGATTTGTGTTTGTCCTACAACACGTTCACTCTAATTAGACAGCCGCCCTAGTTTGGTGCTTGAAGCCTTAGCCGACGGGACCAAACAGATCAGTGAGGACGTATGCTCTAATTCAAAGGCTAGGATTAAATCAAGATGTCTTTGATTGGGTCCCTTGATGAAGGACCATTATACGTGGGGCAATCTCAATGTCCAGTTCATTTAGAAACCAGACCTTTCTGAAGGTTTGGAGACCGGCTCCGGCAAGCAGCTCAGGGAGGTGTGCAAATGGAGAGGGTTCATTCTTGGGTCATGTTCAGTACATCGCAAGCATCTCCTAGCGCTGCTCTCACTTAAACTTTGCCTGCCATTCATATAATTGCAATAGTATCGGAGCGACAAAACTCTCAGCCCTTAACAAATTGGACTGGTGCTGTGGGCCTGGTATCACGGAATGTTTTCCGCTTTGTTGAAGGGGAAAAAGTTAAAAGGTGCAGGCCAGCATTCAAATCCATTTACGCCTAGCCTCGAATGAAGGCTTCTTACTTTTTCATGATAAAACACATCTTATCAAAACTTTGTGAGTTCTCTGCAAAGCCCGTTTAACCTTTGCATTAAGAGAAAACAGGAAAGCAGAAATCCAATGAGTTCTCGCTCTGTCCCTGGTGGAGCATTTTAATACGCCGCACTCCACAAGGCAACAGAAGGCTGAGCATAATGGCATGAGCAAACCTGCACAAAGGTAGGCTGGCGTTCCCTGAAGAGGCACATTTGAAAGCAAACAGAAAGGAATGTAAGGTGAAAACTAATTCAACTGCATGAGCTATGAGTCTGTTGGATGAGGTCCATTCACAATGCTTTGATTGTTGCTGATGGGAAACCGAGTTTTGCGTTAGGTGAGAATTCTGCTTACTAAAAATCAGTGCATGCAGGATGCTGCGTGTCAAACCCAAAAATAAGATAAACTGAAAACAAAAGGCTAGTGAGACAGCTTTTATCTGCTCTCCAGACAGAAGCCATGTCTTGCATACGTACAAAAAAAAATACTTTCAAAAGAACAAAGTCGATTATTATGAACATACTCATTCTCTTGTCAAGTAATGCAATGGTATTACAGAAAAAAAAATGGAAAAACCTCAACCTATTTGGAACATTTTTTCCATAGCATTTATAAAAAAGGCTTCTTTTTTTTTTTACTTGGCTTTTTTTGCAGAATTATATTGGTGTAAACTCAAGGTAAAATTCAGGGATGGTTGTATTAGATGCCACAAACCTCCCCAAAGCTCTATATATGTAATTACAAACCAACCTGATGATGTTTATTCATAGAAGATACAATCATACCCATATGTTTCTCTTTGGTTCTAAATTGAAGGCTAAGCACATTCCTCTATTCCTGAGGTTTGTGAGGCAGAAGCATCTTCCAGTGAACCTGTTCAGTGAGACAGTTCCTGCTTGGAAACCTGTCTGAGTTAACTTTACAGACCTATCTCACTGTCGACCAACCAGAACTACACAGCGCTGTCCATGGTACTGGACTGGAACAAGCAGTTCTCTTAGCTGTACTGCTGCTCATAATTCCAATTCTGTGTACAATCCTGACTGGATGCATAGAAAGAAATGAAACATCAGCAGTCGGTGAGCCTCTCTCTCTCTCCCTCTCTCTCACACACACACACACACACACACACACACACACACACACCACTATGTGTGTACTATTGAGGGCTTATGCAGATCTGCCTGGGAAAGGAAATGGCATGTGGTGTTACTGGCACATTTCCTATGGGTTTTAATTATGGCACATTTGCCCCACTTATTAAATATACTTCCAAAAGCCTTTATGCCAAATGCCATCAAATAAAATATTAAAGGCCTATGCTGATAGTATTTAGCCTACATTTACGCAGCCACAGGCCAGTATTTACAACATGGATGATTAACCTCCCCCTCCATCCCCAACTCACAGAAAGGAGGGACATAGTGTATTATTCCTGCCACATGTAAAATACTGTGGTTGGATGAAAATGGTTTGTCCAAATGTTTTCTGAATTTACTGAAATAACACACATGTCTAAACCACTGTAGACTTTTTAAGTTACTTGAGAAAGCAATGCGTAACTTTACTTTAGAAACAGAAAACTTAAGAAACACTACAAGGTTGTAGCCTAAGCCTATACACTACACTCTCCGTCAACAATGGCTAGCAATAAATGGTTGTTTGCTTGGCAACAGGACTTTCCGTCCATCCGCCCTCGCTCAGAGAACCAGAGTTTGTCTCGACCTTCGTGGAATTAAATATTTCCTTGAGTTTGTCTACGTCATTTGAGAGGGATGTCCCTATCGACAAATTATCCTAAACGAAACCAAAAATTTAGGCTAATTGAAACGGGGAATCAGTAGGAGCAGAAAATATTAGATAAAAAGTGAATAGCCTGCATGTTAATTGCCCTCAATTAAGAAGACATTTCTTAAATCTTTATTTTAGTATGTGTCTTTTCTCTGTGAAGGCGATTGTGTTTAAACGGGTAATAGCTACACAAGTTTGCACCTGCTGGGTTTACAAATGTTGAACGCATGCCATGTGCTCTGTGTCACAGTCAGTAGGCTAATAGCCACATCGCATCTTCCCTAGAACAGATAATAAGGACGCTATTGCTCTACCTTCCACTAGACCCTATACATATACCAAAGCTCGCATACATAGCCCTGTGTTCATTTTATCTCTTCTTTATGTAATCTGTAAAGTAAAGCATTGAATAAAATTGTATATATTGTGGTTGAGAAATGTCTGTGTATTTCAAATCGTGTGCTGTCCTTCAGAAAAGGAAATGCTCATTTTAATTAGCTATTAAATGCGTAGCCTAGGTCTAGGCCTAATTGTTTCCTCTTATTGGCATACTATACAGTACTACGTCATTTGGAAGCTTATTGAAAACAAATATGCTTTCCCCGTGTAAGAAACCTTATCATTTGATAGCTAAATGTCCTGTAAGATTACCTGCAGAGAGCCTACACATTTTGATGTAGGCTATCGGTCACCTGTAAAATACAGTACTGTGGCTAAATCAAAGGCAATGGGCTAATTAAGACATTTCTAACTAGAAGTCTAACAACAGTTTGTTTTATCGCCTGCAAAATAGGCAACGATGTGAACCAATGTATTGTAATGTATACCTAAGCACAGTTGGCTGTTGAACGGTGCAAATCAGACAAGGTTTGTACCCGGTTTTAACCACATGCATGAGCTTAATCATTTCATCACACATGCACGTTTAAGATTGGTCTCATTGCACCAATGCTTGAGGCAGCCCGAATAAGTGTCGAAAGACATGCGACTTTTTCTTTATACCAAAAGTGTTGTTGCATGATATCCCGGTTTTCAATTATACCTACCAGAAATATTAAGCTGAGATAAAAGGTGAATTTAAATTGAATTTCACAGAATCTCCAGAGGAAATTGCGACCTCCTCTGAATCTGTGCAGTGTGCACAGTTGAGCAATACACGACCGCGGTTCTGCTACCCCGATATGTTCCGTAACCTACAGAACTGAAGTGGTTCAGCACTTCATATTGCAGAACAAAACCGTCCGCAGAAATACTTGCTCTAGGATCTATAACCAGGAGCACTGAACTCTTTACTGGCATATTTAGTGACCGTAAATTTCTAACGTGAGCTCCAATAGGAAACATAAGTTTTAATAGGCTATATGAGATAGTGTCTAATAATGTGTAGACTGATAGCATCGTTTTATTAACGACGATGGTTACAGCCTACCTTAAACCACAAGGATCTTGTATTTTTTGTTTCGCGATAGTACAAAAATAATCTGAAACAGAGGAATCACATAGGCTATAGCATAGTGCAGGATTTTCTGCATTTTCTGTGAAAAGCCATGTCACCGAATTAAAGTGTATAGCATGCAGATTTTATTAGCAGGCAGAATTGTAGGTTAGCTTAGCTATAAGAACACTTACCTCAAACAGAGGTCCGATTTGATTTTTCTCCAGGTATAACTGAATTCTTGACTGCTGGTGAGACGCCATGGGGAAAATCTAATTATTTCTTACATTAATGTGAGCACTTAAAAAAACAGTTGCACAGTTTCAAGCATGTGCTTGAACGTAAATCGAAAGTCCTTAACAGTCAGGCTTCTGCAACTGTGAGGTCGGTTATTTACTTGAAATCACAAATGCCGGTGGTGTCATGAGTTGCAAGTTTGTTTAACCGAAGAACACATTGTATCAAGAAGTGAAGAGTGAGAGCAGCTCTTGTGTTGGTTACTACGAAAAACAGGCTCTTCCCTATTGCTTTAGCGGAGCGGCTCCCTAGCGACGGCTTCGCTCATCAAACCAATGGTAAAGATGGTTATTTAAGTGTGAAAAAAGCGCTCCTGCTTATTGGCTCATCTAGATAAAGCATCGGGTCCTTTATTGTTTACTCGCACTATATTAAAGTCTCTTTATAGGTGGTGACTCACTTCAATATTATGTGCTTATGTTGTGTTGTTGCTATCGAGATTCTACGTTTGTTGACTCCGCTAGCTTGATGTTCAAATAGACTACGGATGAATAAATGTTGTGTGGGGCATAGGCTATAATATAATATATTTTGTTGTCAATGTAATTCCTGAAACGCTCGTTTTTTTTTTTTTTTTTAGAAAACAACAAAAACATAAAATTAGCCTAGACTACGTCTTGTGTTGAAAAACCCAATCTGAGACCTGAGAACCAACCACTGTGGACCTGAATTTTGGCTAATGCTCTACTTAAGAGTGTTGTCCATGGGTAGGCTGAAAGTCAATGTCGTAGGCTAGGCTATAGCCTACTCCGTTAATAAGCGAATGATGCACATTCTCGTTTTTTCGGCAACACAGTTCTCTTATATCGCCTAGCCTATGTGTTCATGACTGAGTTGATATTTTCGAGTAGCCTATCATTCACGGTTTCCTCACATCCTTGACGGCACGGTGTGAACGACACATAGCTAAACATAGGCTATTAAAATGATGACACTATTATAACCTATAAATTATGCGATTTATACCGTGTGTTATTGGGCAATCTCGTTATACATTCATAGAGTTTAATAAATTACATTTTAACAATAGCGGGGAAAGCCTTTCTGCACGGGCACCGAGACAAACCAAACTCCCTGTGTAGGAGAAATGTGTTCTTTTGGGAGGTGAAATCTGCAGAGATCAGCTATAGCCTCTGTAGCCTACCGCTGCGCGCACCTGGTCCACGTCCGTCCGCCAAATTACTCTTCCGCAAAACAAATGGCAGTAATGTGCTGATTAGGACGGGGAAACGCAATGTAAGATTTTTTTCCCCCCTTTGACTTCATGACTACCTAATAATAGCCTAAGGTATTGCTGTCAGGCAAAAGTTTTAACGTGTGACGATAAACTGCAGAAACACAATATTCCAGTTCCTAACAATGTGGTGTTATGTCGAAATGTGTTTCCCGTCACAATTTGTATCCCCGGTACGCGTGTCCACACGAGTGCGCGCTCACAATGAGGCCTACAGTACATGCGATGTCATTAGCCTATATCAAGAGATATGTTTATCAATCTTAAACTCGAACGTAAGCACTTTGAAACCAGTGTTAATGTCCGTCTGAGCAGATCACTGGACAATAGAAATCCCACATACATTAAAACAAAGATTAGACGGAACACATTTGGCAGAATTAGGCCAACACGAGCAACCCAAAAGATTCCATTAATTCCTAAAGGACTAATTTCAGAGGGATGTAATAAGGTTGGAAAACGTTCAGAAACCCCACATTATCAAATCCACATCAATTCACCCCGTGACATGTTGAAACACACTATCCAGCCACTTCGACATTGTCTCCACTTTTAAGATCCAGGACCTAGGGGTAAAGGACATACATTTGTTTAACCCTTGTGTGGTGTTCGTGTTTTTGTTACTCACCCAGTGTTCGCGGGTCTGGTGGACCCACAACATTATTTGGTTTTTAAAACAATAAAGCCATAACAATTTACGTAAAAATACTTCACAGATATTGACTTTATCTCAATTACAAGCAATATAGACAGCATATATGGTTAATATTGACCATTTACCTCAATGAAAGTGATATTTGTTTTTTGTGATAAATACATTTTTGTGTTCTTGTACATGTTTATCACAGGAAATGAGCCAAGGCCAATGAGTCTCAGGTTGAAAAAATTATGAATTGTATCATTTTTCTTTTAGTAAACATTGAATACGGGTCCCACAGACCCGAACAGCACACAAGGGTTAAACAGCGAGATTGAAGTGGTATGCCTGCTGAATCGCCTGCTAAGGTATAGAACTGTCGGGTGATCACACTGTGCTTTTGTCAAATGAGCATTGCTCGGATCCAGAGGTTCCATAATTCTGTGGCAGACAGAGGAATGTTGAGCAGGAAAAGAGGGATCGGGGCAGACATCGATATGGAGAACTTAAGTGCATCCATGATCAGCTACAGAAAAAAAAAAGCTGAGTCAGTATTGCAAGTACTTACAGAATAAGTGCACACCAATGAGAGGTAATGAGTGGAGTGAGTGGATTTATACTAAATTAGTTGTATCTAAATGGAGATTTGTGTGCTGTTTTTTTTCCCCAACTCTCCAATTCCTGAATTAGAGCCATTTATCAGAGAGGAATTAATTCTATGTATAATGAATTTTATACTGGCGTTCTTCGAGTATCAGTCTGGTTGAAAGACATTGTCAGTAAGAGAAAAAATGCGCAGGACTGGTTATAGGACCAGGAGTGAACACTAATGCTCCAAAACAGGCCATACGACACAATTGCTGCTATTCCAATTTAGTGCTCTGGGGTAACATCACCGAAATGACACACTGCTTTTACAGCATCGCTTAAACATCGATGGTCTCAAAAACAAGGCTTTCCAGGCTGAATGAATCTGGTCTTTTACCACCCCAGTCCAGTTACCATCTGATTTGTTTGCCTGCCTCGACATCTAATTTGTAGCACCACATACTAACTCCTAACCTTTCTCCCTGTGTTTAGGCAGATTTTAATCTCACCAAAATGACACTTAATATTGACTCCTTCTGTTGAATTCCCAGCTGTTTCTAGTACCGGATGTTTTCTGTTACAAGCTTAATCAATGTATTTATGTTAGCGGCTTCTAATGTTAGACTTGAGATGAAGCACCCATCATGCTATTAAACTCCTTGTGCTACATCCAGATAGCATGCACTCAACTGGCAAGGGATGGCATTCAGACTTAACAAAATTACCATTTCTCCAAATGTGATGCACCAAAGCGACTAAGCTTTTCTGAACACATGAATATTTTAGCAGAATAGCACGTCAACTTCAAATGCATATTATTACTTACTTGACATAAGGTTACAGGTCACTTAAATTTGACAAAATGGACAGAAGTCACAGTACATATTTTTACACGTGTTTAATTGAAATTAATAACTATGGTATGACACTGTATATTAAAAAAAATATTGAAAAACAAACACTGGTTTAACATGAAATATAATGTATACTGTGGATATTGCATACTCTATGAAAGGTCAGTTTTATAAAATAAATTACTGTAATTTTCACTCAACGACTGCTAACAGTTTTTTACAGTCACTTTTTTACACTCCTGTTTTAAAATGTTGGCAGTTTAAAACACATTAGAAGTTGCTACGTCAAAGACATGTTCATTATACAATATTAAGTATTGAACATTACTGCCATTTACAGTACATAACTAGAGATTCATGGAGACATATAACACGTTACTGTATCAATGTGGTTTAATATTGTCTTTTTTCTATTTGCATAGTGATGACAAAAACCTTCAATGCAACTGACACAATTGTTTAGCAACTTGATGCTTTTAAATAGAACAAAAGCCCTTTTGGTCCTGAGTATGAGATATACAAATTTAATAGGCTTACTTAGGGTGTAATAAAAAGGTATAATGTTGAAGAACCTTAAGTCATAAAACACAACCTCCAGTACATGTTCCTCTGACACAGGTACTGAGCACGACTAAGTGAACCACAGACTTGAGGGTAGCTGGTCTACAGTAATACTTTCACAAAAGTATATGAAACAGACCAAAAAATAGCACTTCTAACACAATGATGTGGCCTAGTCCTCTAATGTTAACTACATACATCTGAATGTAATCTTCACTTTTGTGCTTCTGTGTCATCAGCAAGTTAATCTGTCTGCTTTCACAATGGTTATTATTAGCTCAAATATCAATTCAAATCTTACTGTTCAACAAGGTAAGAACCTGAGGACAAACGGTATGAATACAAATGAACAGATGCCAATTACAAGGCTACTTTAGTAAGGAATGTAGGAAGACGAGCATGTTTCAATTCACCAACAGGGGGCGCCATTAATACCTGACCATGCTACACACCACTACCCTGTTCATGTAGCAGAAAGCATGTTCCTGAAGCAGCTGTGGGGCTCATCAGCTTTAGAAGTAGAAATTTCTTAACATTGTATCAACAGCGAAAACCAATAAAAATGCAATTTTCAGATCAAAATAGTTATTTACAGTATAGTGGTTAATGGAATTGTAGGGAGAACAGGAACACATTCCACTTTTAGAGGCACCGCGAGACATGGCCTTAGGCACAGGGTTCATGGTTTTCATTTTCTACTTAAATTTAAAATGAGATGTAATGTAGCAGGCTGTACGAGAGAAAAAACGCATACGCTTTTTCATGCTTTAAAATAAAATAGAAGCAGTTACACAGAAATTCACTATTTACAAGATAAAGAGACACATTTAGCAGGAGTCACTGATTAGCCAGCGAGTGGGAGCCTGTGGTTAGGCTACTGAGAGATGCCTTTTCCTGGCCTTTTCCACCAGGAGCAGCGATAGTTTTTTTTTGTTGTTGTTGTTGTCTGTTTGTTTTCAACGCAGGTCCAGAGCTGGATCAGAACCGTTCCAGTTTGATCCAGGAAGTGCGTCTTCACGGATCGCCATCCGGAGGTGGCGGCTGGCACAACTTGTACAACCTGGAGAAGGAAACAGAGTAACAGCAACGTTTAGAGCTTAGCTCTCCAGACCAGACAGCCAGACGAGTAAAAATTAAAGCATGTTGTAGTAAAAGGCAAAGGGAAAGGCAATGACTAAGCAAATCACACAAGATATGTTCATTTTGAGGGGGTAATGTACACAGTGCATTTTATGGAGGTGCAATCTTATCAAGCTTAGATAAAAGCTTTCACAAAGAAACACTGACAGAATAACATCACATTCATAAAACTGCATTGCATTTAATTCCTAACACCGAATTACATTACATTCCTAACACTGTATTGCATTACATTCCTAACACTGAATTACATTACATTCCTAACACTGCAACATTAGTCTTGAGTCCCAGATTGTAAATGTACATCATTCAATGTTTTTCAATATCTTTTTTGTAGTCTCTTGGCACGATCTTCATTTACACACTAAACCACTGCTTGGTCCTCCTACAGGAAAAGGACTGTCAAAATGATCAGTAACCACAGCCTCATAACAGACTCCTGTGAATACAAATCCCAGAGCATTTACCTGCTGCAGTTGATTTTCGAAGCCAGTCACTCACTTAAAAAACACTGCACTGGCCATGGGACAGCCCCTGCATCTTGTCGTGGGGTCTCAATTAATGATCCCCCACTTAATTGTATTTGTCAATTTCACTAAAAGGTTGAAAGAGGGCCTGCTGTCACGGGTAATCCCATATTTCAAACTCCAGTGGTTGTGACATGCGGTATCTCGTGCCGAATCATTACCGCGGGCGAGATTTAATCTGGTCTGTAGAGCCTTTCACATTGGCTTGTGTGTTAGAGGCCTTTCACTCGCAGTCCTCTCCAAACCCAGAGAGCTCAGACAGTGATTTCTCTCTATAATTCACCTCTCTTTCAATCATTTCCTGCCCCCCCCCCGAGCGCTCGCCAATCAGAGGAGCCGGAAACTTCTAGAAGTCATTTACTATCTCACACAACATAATATAAAGATCTAGAAGAGCAGAAGGATGCAAAGTGTGAAGATAGCTTTGTCATGCAGAATGGCGACTGATCTCTTGCGTTCTCTAACAAGGTCTCAGTAGAGGGAGGGTGTCATTGTGATTACCTTGGCACAGATGATGGGGTGCGGTCTCTCACCCCCAGGTTTTTTGCTGAATTTTGAACTCTCGCCCCCTGTTAAAAGAAGCATCATGCATTTCTTTAGAGAACAGACTTATTCCTTGTTCCTTCCAGGGATCTCAGGCCTATGTATATCTGCATAGGTAATACAGGAATAATCAGAGTTGTGGACTCGAGTCACACAATCGGGTCAATTTGACGGCTTGCAACTTGTCAAAAAAAATACTTCATACCTGAGTTATACTTAAATATAATGGCCCATGATTTGACTTGGACTTGACAAAAATCAGAGACGTGGCTGGGGGTGTGAGGGGGGAAAGGGGGGTTAACCCCCCCCCCCCCCCCCAAAACATGCCAGAGATTCACATTAAGTATGTTAAAGAACCAAAAAAAAAACTTAAATGCAAAGGTATACAGATGATGATTAACAAAAAAACTGGAAAAGTAATCATTCACCCCCAAGAGATATTCCGTATTTTGTACCAAGATACATTTTAGTGTATTTTTGCCCATGCATGAATGTGGGCTTGATCTCCCCTAAGCTCTAACACAAGCTCTGATGTTGCACTATGAAGAGACTCAAGAACTTTTTAGCTGAAATTGGGGCCTTGTGACTTGACTTTACCTGAGCAGTGTTAACTTGGGACTTTCTTGAGACCTGAGAAAGTGACTTGCATACCTGTGACTTTGTCATATCTATGAGAATTATTCCTATGTTCATTCATTACATTTCTAAGCAACACCAGTCAGTGGTGAGCTGGCTTGTAGGACTCATGTCGAAAAAATACTTGAACAGGATTTATCATTTAATGAGAAGAATAAATAATTTGCCCTTTCCATAACTATCCAAAAGAACACAGAAGACCGAAACAGTTACCAAAACTATCAGGAATAGAAGAACCTCATTCTGGATGTACACAGTAAATTTGGAAAGCGTGGATTCTTATCTTCGCCAGCTCATTTTTACAAGAAGACAGGAGACTGATTACATTAAAAAGGCAGTTAACCACGGTTTTTCATTAATAGAGATATTAAATAGGTTTACACCTAATTGTATGTCAATTTCACTTCCCAGTGTGACGGTAAAATAAGCTATGTGTTCAGGCGTTAAACGCCTTTGTTTTCTTATGGTATAAACATTCTTTTCCGCTGCACATCATCAATCGCCTCACCTTTTCATAGCGCCTGGGGAACTGTATAAAATTCAGGAGCCGTCAGCATTTTTTACCGCGGCTGATGCGGTTTAGCCGTGTCGCCACTCAAACATGCACCCACAGGCCTACGTGTCATTTTAGAGTCCAGGTTCTCGAATGAGCCAGGCCATTTCCTGCTCCACTGCCACGGCCCTTTCGGAAACTAGACGAGACGGGCTGCTGCCTACGGGGCTTCGCTGGATATCTGGGTACCTGAGACAGAGCGAGAGAGCAGCTCTGGCGATGATTAATTGGCGGCGAATGTCCTCTCCGCTATTCAGCGGGTACTGGCCTTGTCGCAGGTTGCTAAACGGACTTGTTTGTCAATATAAACGCTGACGTGAGGAACATATATAATTTACGCGTTTACTGAACCTCAGCGATGAGCTCTGAGCTTTTAAATAGTGGGTTTTCTCAGAGTGCGACCATCAAGGCAAGAACAGACGACGGGGCCACCAGTGAAACGGCAGCGGCAGATGTAGGCATTTGTTTTCAAAAACAAAGGAGGCTATAAATATTTTTTGCTGTTAGCAGCGGCTTGGACGTACAGGGTTCACTTTGCTAGCGGCTGTTTTATACAGAGGAAGGGGACGGGGGGACGGGGGGATGGGGGGGGGGGGGGTTCTCTGTTCACATGCAAGGTTGCTTCAGCGCCAGACCTTCCTGAGTTGTGCAGGCACAGCTGAAAACTGCAGCTGTGAGACTGACTGCGGTACTGCAAAGCTAGAGGAAAATAATAATAGCAATCCGTCCTTTTTTTTTTTTTCTTTTTGCAATTTATTGGGGGGACAGCTCAGGTGCATTCTGTGCCAGCCAGTACTTTAATCGCAGTTAGAAATGCTTGGAGTGAACTAAGAAATAATACAACACTTAAGGACACCTTAACTGGAGGACAAAATATGACAATGTATACTGGAGTGAATACGTATGAATACCCATAATGCAGCTCACCACAGTATCCAGCCCAGATGAACCGTTTTTCCAAATGACTCAAAATGAGTGTCTACCAGGTCTTTGGAAAGGGAGATGAATCACACACATGCGTACACATTCACACACACACACACACACACACACACACACGCGCGCACATGAGCACTTAACTACACAAAGAGGTCGTCCAGTTTCCCGACACTCAAGGAGAGAGGCTAACCAGCAAAGCCATTAGGAATGTCAGCTGTCACAGTCTCTCTGCCCATCTCTTTAATGGGACGGCATCAGTAATTATGGGATTAGTATCAGACCTATCCATCTGAGAGAGCAATACTGTCCCAGAGCTTCCTCAGATACCACATATTTAAGCACAGTTATCTGGTCCCTGAGCCCCACACAGACAGTTAATGAATGTGCTACTCATTCCAAGTCTTCAGTATGAGACGATATACGCAGGAAGTAGGAGCTGGTAAGCAATGTCATACACTTACAACAGAGAGTTCATTCAAGGTATTCATACTTTTTAATTGTGTTAACACACCATGAGAAGGCTCTTCAAAATGGCAAACATATCTGAAATTACCTTCAATTAGCAACTCCCTTCCCTCCTGCCCATGCATTGAAAGGAGCCCCCTACTGGGCACAATCGGACATTGCATGTCACGCTCCTGTGCTGAAGAGATTCAAATGGCCTCTTTGAGTTGAGCAAATACACTCTCCAGCAACTCATCTATTCTGCATTACTGGAAAAGTGTTTGCGAATGTAAAGGGAAAATATTTAATATTTAAAAAATAAAAAAAACACAAACACATCTGTAGCAGCGCAGACACAATCACCACCTAAGTGTCAATCTGTGGCTATGATGGATAGGTCCCCTGACCGTTTCCTCAGATACGAAGCATTTTCAGTATTAATAAAGGTCCAGCCGAGATGAGCTGGGCCGGACCCATTCATATTCATATTCATCAAGAGTTGCCTGAGCCGGGGGATATAAGAACCACACAATTCAGGAGCGATTTCTCCAGGCAGTCCAGTGAACTGAATGCCATATCTTTTTATGTATTTTCTATGCAGCAGTGTTTGGAACTAATGTTGTTTTTCAATTTAATTTTCTGCAAACTATCTGCAAAGAATGCACTGGGCATTTAAGCGGCAGCGCTTTGATACGGGGGTTTAATAAAATCAGGCCATAAAGCTAAAGTAAATGGATAATATGACTCTCCTACCACTTCAGTCCCTGTAATATGCAGGGAAACTATTTACTGAAGTAAACAGATTAGAAGTCCATAATTTGTTTGTATTTTCTTCAGGGTTCATTTGAAATAACCTCCAGTACTGAACTCGACCAATTTTCTCAGGTGAGAGGAATCTATTCTCCTTTCCTCCGCTCGCTAATGCATAATTAATCGCTCTTCTCAGAACATAATTAATTCAGCGGTTGAAAATAAAATTTAAGACTCTCCGGCTTTTCTGGCACACATTTTTCTTCCGCTCAAACGGAAGCACAGTAATGGAGGGAAATATACAATTTATTTTTTTTAAAAAGAACTATTATGAGTGACAGACAAGCGAGGAATCCATTGTTATATGCAGGGCTTTTCAACCTATTCCGATCCAGGGACCCTCACCCAGGCTCAAAGGCATGCAGGGGACCAACATCATAAGTTAGAAAGGGATATATTTATTAAAGATTTTAATTTTGAAATGTTTTCTATATATAGTCATTGCATATAAAGTTTGGCTAGGGACCCCCTACAGTACCATCAAAGACCCCCAGGGGAGCCCCTGTTGAAAATACAGTTTATATGGCACCAAAGATGGAGCAGAGGCCAAACAACATATACTGATAATCACGTATGTTTCAAGACAGGTGAACAGGGCAAGCGACACAGTTACAAACCTACTGCAGCAGTGTCCTTCTACCAACGCAGTCTAACTAGAACAACCACTTACAAC
This sequence comes from Synaphobranchus kaupii, assembly GCA_029718625.1. NCBI lineage: Eukaryota > Metazoa > Chordata > Actinopteri > Anguilliformes > Synaphobranchidae > Synaphobranchus > Synaphobranchus kaupii. Next base: position 114,783,663 of record CM056377.1, read on the forward strand.
TCATCTTATTCATGGGCTTTTCAGTGTGAGCTCTGTCTCCACAACCCAAAATCATACAAATGGCAGTTTTTTCTTCCGATTCCAGTGACTTGCAAGATGCTCAAATGGTTCTTACAGTACTGAGAATATCCTGTCCTTAGCCAAAGCAACTTCCTCTTAAGGTCAAGCGCGGAGCCATACCCAGCTCTCTTCCTGAGGGAGCTTGTGCTGACTGCCTCTATGTGCGTCTCTCGTCCTACAGACAAACTGAAAAAAGAGTATGAAAGGGCTTTACAAAGCCTTATGAAAATAAGGGATGAGGTTCTTCCACTTTTATGTTCCCGCAACAAAGGATGCTGTTCAATTTACCGGGAAAATATTACATGAAAAAAAAGAACGGCCACATACTGCCCGGGGGCTGAAAAGGCTGGTTTAATAAAGCAGTTCTAAACTGTGTAATCAGAGAGGAGTGGCTCGAGGGGATTAATATTGTCTGGGAGGCTGCAGAGAAGCTCACACAAACATCCTTGAAGAAAAGGCAAATCAAATGGCTCCACCGCCACAGTAGACAAGGGGGAAAATTCTCAAACATCATTAGAAAAGATGCGTAATGTGACATGAGTTTTACTACGTGTGTTATTCATGCAGTTGTATGCAGATGGTTTTAGATGATCATACAGCCAGATTATTTCAGCAAGCAAACTGAGAGAGAATGTGAACAATGTCCGTAACTGTTCAAGTGAAATCATTTGTTGGTGGTTAACAAGCAAGTTTCCTTGGAAAATAAATCAATTCTATAGCGGATACAAAGGGCATATTTCTGAGTGTTTTTCTCTACAAGAGAAAAGCAAGACCATAGATATAGAACCATAGACGTGACATATGTCATTGTTTAGTGGCACAATTTTTGAGACCATACCCAGGTAAGATGGTGGCCAGTAACCATGGTTTTATATCTATGAGCCAATCATCAGCTATCTGGCTTCTGAGATCTGATTATCACAGTGGGTTAGAAAGTACATGACACTTTTGCCATAGGTTCCCATTATAGGTGTACCCAGGTAAGACGGCTGCCAAATTGTTCCATTACAGAATTCCAAATTACTATTACATTACATGATGTGTCATATCTATGGTTCTATATCTATGAGCAAGACACTGGCCATGGGAGACAGTTATAGTATCGGAACTAAAATGAACAGCTGTCAGCATCCTGCAAAACAAAACAAAGACATGGTTGTGTGTCAGGGTGTGAGGAAGAGAGGTTGTTTTTTAAGAAGAGTACCAAAGTATTCAATGGAAGTATACGTAAGAGATGATGGAGGTATAAGTGAGAGGGTGTTGGATGGAATGTTGCTGGTATAGGACAAAATGCTGGAGGTATAGGAAATGTGTGGTGAAGCAGAAGGAACAAGGGGGGATTTGATAAGAAGTTCTGGGGAACAGATGACAGGTGTTGATAGTAAAGGAGAGTTGTTGGGGAGAAGGTGGGGTGATGCTAGGGGAAATTGAGCGAGTGTTGGTGTGGGTGAGAGTAAAGGTGCCAGTGGAGAGCTGGGAGGGTGATTGACATGCTACACAATGTATGTGAGTTGGTAGAATTTTGGGCTAAAGATGAGCAGGTGCTGCACTGGATTGTGGGAAGTGTAGTACTCGGTCATACTGTACCTGCTTCCTCATGACGTCAGTGGCCTGCATGATGCAGCGAGGGGGCAGTCCGTGGCTCCTCGCCAGGAGGATGGCCTGTTCCAGGGTCACGCTGAGGGTGCAGCTGAAGGACAGCAGAAAGCAGGGTCGTCACACAAAAGGCCAGACCAGCGGATCTTACGATGCCAGTCATTACTAATCAATCACAAAACGAAACGTGAAACCCGAAGGCAATCAGAATTCAACGGCAGCCCCGCCTCTCCTTGCATGATTCCTCATGGCGAACACAAATTGTAATTGGAGCCATCTCTGCGGCTGTGCGGCAATCGATCTTTTCTGTAACCCGCGTTTGTTCAGTGGAAATGCTTTCCGTTGCGCTTAAACGCATGCGCCGGCTCGATCGTTTGTCAACCTGCCACCTCCCGAGAAGCGCAATATACATCAGTCCCCGACACAGAAGCGCCCTCTGTCTGTCCCGCGTCAGAATCCGTCAGGTCCCCTGTCACTCCCCTCGGCCGCCAGTACCACCGGCACAGACGTCCCTTCTTTGGAAATTTCGGGAGAACACGTCAGATTCCGATTCCATTAACATTTCATCTGTAAACCCAAAGGGCAGCTCGTCAGCAGGGGCGGCGCGTGGCGCTCGCTCCCCGTCTTTAACGGGAAAGTCCAGACAAGGTCCGTCCGTGACAAAGCGGCCCTGTCACCAGCCCTCAGGGTGGACAGCAAACAACTTTTCCAGATGGGTTAAAGACCAGGACACAAGAACCACGCAGAGACGTGCCGCACGGGTGGGGGGTGATGGTTGGTGCAGAACGAATGACACACACAGATCCTGTTCTTTGCTGCTCTCTTGGCAGAACCATCGAGTGGCCGTAATACAGCTTGGAAAAGCGTCTTCCCTGCAAACGCTATGCAACCTGAAATTTTGTCTGCATAGTACTGTAGCGAAATCATTTTTGTAAATTATGGTTATGGTAAGATTTTACCCAATGCATCAGAGTTCTAGGCGTAATTACTGCATCGTGCTGGGTACAGTGAAGTACTTCCTGTGCTTTCTTTGACTTGATAAAGTATTTATAATTACAACTTATAATTCCCTGTCTTGCATGCATGTGTGTGTGCGTGCGTGCGTGATCCCAACAGAACTCCTACAACAATATGCACTCTCCACTGATAATCAGCCTAAAAGCTTGTGGCATTTATGCACTGGGCTCAACATATATTAAACATGGGCAATTCCATTCGATTTTCAATTAGACGAATGTCTCCCGGTGCTGGCCGGCCTGATTGCAGGTATCTCTTCAAAAGAGCTGGCCGTCTGGAGCTTGGCTACACACCCCTCTGTTCTCATCAATCACAGAGGCCCAGGCAGGACCATCAAGGTCTGCCCCTATATAAAATGGCAAGGAGAAAATTCAATTTTCGCTTCTTTGAGATTCCTCAAAGTGTCTGATTCAAAGGGTGTTTGGGGGAGCCATCTGTTACACCACATTTATTCAAATATTATACATATCAAGCCTACGCACAAATATAAAAGCGGAAATTGTCTATAGATCCTTTCGAGCAAAGTTCTTTATTTTTTAAACATTTCATGGAGGAAATCTATACTGCAGCCACCACCACCTTCAGTATGATGCAATGATAAAATGGCCCCGTTTGTTGCTATTTTATCATATTCCACAAGAAATCAATAAATACAGCAAATTTGCCATATTATGCCAAATACCATTGCCCTATTAAATATTAAACTCACATTTGGATTGTTCAGATTAACTGAGGGAGGAAAATGATTTAAAACATAAATCAGAACTATTGATTTACAAATTGCTAGTGCATATCTCATCGACAGGCCTGTTCTTCGTTAATATACAGCAGGTAACCGAGCTCTGGGATGTCAGGATGCGAGAAAGATGTTTGGCCACTGCTCCCTCATTGCGATTTCAGCAGGAGATTCATGCGTTTCGGACACTCGCATCACGCGCGTTTAGCGTGTACATCTCACACACTCTAATAGCAGGACACCAAGAGTACCCTGACCTTTCTATGATAACAAGTTACAAAGCCGTATCGATCCGGGCCCTCTAATGGCAGATTAAACTGTCCCGCTCAAGGCTGATCAATTTCCACTACCACCCACGAGGACTCACTAATTGTTATCCATGCCTTCTTACAGATGGACTCGTTTAGCGGTGATCAGAACAAGCGTGTGCAATTTACCCACGATAAAAGCACTGGAAATCGGTTAATTTCTGCACTGCTGCAGCACTGAAGGTGGGGAGAAATAGCCATGGCAGATTCGCCTGAAACTAGTTGACGGTTTCAATGTGTTGATTTCCCCTTTGAAAAATTGAGAGGACTGCCCGCAGCAGTGTAGATTTCCTCTGATAAAACTACCTGAAATACAGCCTGTCAAGAAAACGCTCCAATGAAATGGCTTTCCGATGAAATTCATCCTCCGGGGAGAGAGCATGTCCACACTTCACACACGTATAGTCCCCATTTTGTGATTGGTTGTATTCGGCCAGTGCCACCCAATACATTGATTTGTGAATCTTTAGCAAACCCCCCCCCCTTATTTAAAGGTTCCCCAGCTCTAGGAAAAAATAGATGCTGAACAGGCACCGGAGGACAGAAACTGTCAAACCGATAATTTCCCATTGCAGGCCCACCATATATCACAAAAAAAAGACGCCTGAGGAATCACTTTACTTCCTTCAATCAGCCCGTGTGCATTCGAAAATAAACAAAGCAATAATTGGCGCTGTAAACATTTCTCTCAAAGCTTGAGCATCAGCAGGAACGCGGGAGAGTAGCGCAGAAAGCTCCCCGCGGCTGCGCAAGCCCGCAGGGAAATCATCGCGGCGCAACTCCGTCTCAAACCCGGCTACGAGAAAATCCTTTCAGCTCATCTGAGAACACAACCACAATCAGCAAGATAATCACAAACAGATGCACATCCTATCGGAATGTGTAATGCCCTTGGAGCCAAAGTAATGACAAAATGCAGACCCCCCTTACCCTTGTAAGATTCACGTTTCGGAGAAAATAAGCTTAGAAAGCTGTGAGTCGGTGGATATATTTTACGTGTCAAATCTATAAAGACTTTTAATATCCTGACTGGGGGGAGGGAGGGTGTTTATTGACACACTGGAACCCTGGTGGTTTGATCAAGTGTAAGCCTCATACGCTCCCTTGCATTTATGTTAATCAGAGAACACCACAGAGTACACTCTGTTTATCGAAACACTTTCCATTCGGCGCCAGGGGACAACGAGAGTTTGAAATTAAGATCTGATTAAAAAAAACATTGGCAGAAAAGAATTTCAAAAATCTGCGAGGTGGTGGCAGCCAAGGCCAATTTTAGTCATCTGCCCACACAAACACTCATACTGATGTGATGAGAATCTCACACAGCCTCCAAAACTCACGTCTTGTGAAAGGCACCGTCGATCTGAATGAGTTTTACTCTCGTTGGCACTGGTTGCAACTTCCTTTCTGCCTTTCCGCTGGGTTCTATGAGAGCAGCTGGACTAAACCCAAGCAAAACAGGAACACAGCACACTCTGAATCGCTGGTGATTTAAATGTTATCCTTCCACTGTTATTAAAGTATACCAATCTGGGCCAAGGCTTCCAGTCAATAAATAAGGTTGCCATTCCACTGATAAAGCATTTTCATATTAATAATTGGTTTAATACCACATATTGGCTGAGCTTCAGTTCTTTTATTTATATTTACATGCTGCAATCGCTTCTCATTTGTCTCTCAAATATTTTTTATGTCATTTTTATTTATTGGAAATGTCTCATGAAGTGATTACACCACTCCCACCATTTATAGTAATGGGTTACAAGACCATAATAAAAACATCTATGTAATATAAATGTACAAAGAGGTCTACTATATTATCAACTAACATGCACAGGGAGAATGGAGAAATTACACGTGTTCAATATAGACATGTGTGTCTAAGACGATGTCAACATATAAACATTTGGGAAAGACCGGGTGGCCCTGTTAAAAAGGCCGCTGCTCCGAAATATACAATCCCAACCGCAAGTGAATCTCCCCAAGCAGGGGAGCGAACAAGTCTGCATTAATCCTAAAAAAATGGCAGGTTCTGGAATTTGATATGTCAGGCCACGCACTCTGCTGCTCCTCGTTGTGACTTGTGGCCAATGAATCGTCCTGCCAGACTGCTCCTTGTTAATAAGGGCACAGGCTCATAGGGCCGCTATAGGTTTTCTATTAGGCTCCAGACAGCTCTGTCCTTTGTACTCAATCAAAATGTCAATCAGACAGAGGGGAGGGGGGGTGAAGAACTTTCCACAGGATCCCAGGACTACAAGTAACAAATGGGCCCCATATTTATCCCCTTCCATATTTCCACCCCAAGCGGGGTGATAAATTGCATCGCTGGCCGAGGTGAAATATGTCCACTCAAATGAGCTGTAATGAGTACTGGGGAAATTAATTGGACTGTCCTCTATTGTAAAGGGCTTTCTTCACTTTAGCGCTGACGTAACCACCTCTCAAGAGCAGAATTCACATTAATAATAACTGCCGTATGGCTAAGAGGGCTGTCGACTGGACCAAAAAGTTTAAATTGAATAATGTTGAATAATATATGATTACGGTACTGTGCAAACGTCTTAGGCACATGTAAAAATCTGTAAAGCTAAGATGCTTTCAAAAATAATGAAATTAAAAGTTTCTAAATATCAAACAATTGATTATAAAGAGCGGCAGACAGTAAAAAACAATCAAATCAATATTTGGTGTGACCACCCTTTGTCTTTAAAACTGCATCAATTCTCTTAGGTACACTGCCGTGCCATTTTTTTTATAAGAAAATCAGCTGGTAGGTTTTTCAGAGCATCTTGGAGAACAGTTCTTCTGAGAACAGACTTTGGCTGTCTCGCTTGCTTCTGCCTGAACAGCTAATCCCAGACAGCCTTGATGATGTTGAGATCATGGCTCTGCGGAGGCCACACCATCTGTTGCAGCACTCCTTGTTCCATTGATTTGTTGGAAAATTAATGTTTGGAAATCTAAAATGCACTCTTTTCTACCGAAACACTAATGCAGAAGACAAAAAATAAACATCAACAAGAAAAAATGTACATAAAAAAATCTAGGGTTCCTAAGACTTTTGCACAGTGCTGTATATTGTTGCATAACTATTGCATTGCAATACAATGTACAGTATAGGACGTTTTTAGTCACTTCCTGTTTTGCACATTGTGTCCACAAGGGGTTGGAGGAAGGGCACAAACACAAAGGAAGCTAACCTTTCCTTCAAAGTTAGGTTTACATAAGTTGTTGACAGAAACAGTGAAACAGGAAGTAAGGTTGGTTAACCCTTACTATAGGCAAATTGACTGGGACTATTTGTAACGGCCTGAAATAAACAATAATCTAGACTAATTATGACTAATCATGTAACAAAAAAAACTGTCAAAATCATGTATAGACGGTGTGTATTATACATTTTAAAAATTAAACCCTTATTGTATTGACTAAAGCATTCCTATTCTGTAAATATGACCCGGGGAAACAATAAGCTAGATTTTCATAAAAAAGTAATGAAAATCTGTTCTGTTTGTGTTTGGCAGCCAGGATTAGCATCATCCTGTTCGAGATTAGCTGGCAAAAACACAAGATGATCCACTTGGTTAGAGGTGAGCACTTTGCAATTTTATTTTCAATGCTGAGGGGAAAACACGCAATTGATAAAAATGTACATATTCAAATTTTAATTTTAATCATTTTAAAAAATACTATTGAAGAAAAATTTTAATTTCAATTTTAAATCTCACAGCCCTATTGGCTAAGCATATTAAGAGTCTATCATATTAATGAGTGAAACTGGTAAATTGAGAGATTCTTTCAAGTCTGGAAAAGTGGCCATGTCTGGAGGAGAACTGTGAGGTAAAAGACTCAGAAGCAAACAGGCAAAATAATAGAGAGACAGAAAGAGAGAAACAGTCAAATAGAAAAATAAATAACCAAAGAGAAAGCGGCAGGCAGAGAGAGAGAGAGAGAGAGAGAGAAACAGGCAAATTGAAAGAGAAAAAGCCAGAGAAATAAACAGAGACAGAGTGGAACAATTTACCAGAATGAGAAACAGATTAAAATAGAGTAAAAGGAAAATCAAAAGTAGTGAGAACCAAATGGAGAGCAATAAAAACAAAGAAAAGAACAAGAAAAGACAAGTCGGGGAGAAAGCAACAGCAAAATAAGAAAAAGGAAAGCAAAGACAGCCAGAGAAAGCTGGAAAGGCAGAGGCAAAACAAGAAATGGCGGAGACAGAAGGCAGGGAGAAACACTGAGAAGGCATAGTGCCGATTGGAGACAGAGGGGACGTAGGGGATGTACAAGGCTCACCGGTGCACTCCGCTGTTGCACATGACGATGTGACAGGCCCCCAGCCGGCTGCACAGCTCCGACGCCACCGACAGCAGACCCACCCCAGAGGCGCCGCAGGCTGTAAACTGGCAGGCCGCCGTGCGTCGCGAGCTGATGAAACACTCCATCAGCCGGTACAGCTCCTCCAGAGCGTTCAGCGGCCGCATCAGCTGATTGGGAGAGAGAGGTCAAAGGTCAACAGGGGTTACCATGGCACCAGCAAAAGACCATTACGGTGCATCTCCCATTGCGGCATTGCTGTGATCTCAAGTTGAAAGGGAGCGTTCGGCAGCCGCATGAGCTGAACGGGAAAGAGACGGCTGGCAAGGGTTCGAAGGTCAGCAGGTGTTACCATGGGACCAGCAACAACCAGTAAGCACATCTATCATTGTGGCACTGATGTAAAATCTAAATCCGCCCTGAGGAATACTACCGGCATTAACACACCATTGTGATTCTTACAGACACTTACGGAGACCATTTTCAGATAAGAGGCGGTTCTTTATTTACCTTGTCTATTAAGGCGGCTTTGGGAGCAGAGCTGGGAGGCAGGTTGGATTTGTCCAGATAAAAGGCCCTGTGGAACAGTGAACAGGAGCAGAGTTAGGATAAGCCCCCGCTAAACACACTGCTACACCTGCCCCGTTCAGCAGGACAAGAGACAGATCGCGGATTACTCTGAACAACCCTTTTCATTTCCACTCAGATGTTTTTTGAATCAAAAAGCACGTGTGAGGGGAAGAAGAAAAACGATACGTCAGCAAAGCAATGTAAGCAGAAAGAAAGATTAAGCACTTCTTATCTGGTTTGGGACCCCTCCAGATAGATCTTAGCTTAATTACATTTGGTAGACTTCTGCCGCACGGCACGGGCGCACTCCATAAACAAGACGCCCTCTCCTGGCGAGAGGGCAGCACTGCAGGCTGCCCTGTGAGGTCAGACACTGCAGCTCAGGGATCCGGTGAAACAGTTGCTTTATCTGAGAACAGATCATCTGCTTCATAGGCCTAACAGCGTAAACCACTTCCGATTTGTTAATCAATGGTTTCTGTTATTTAAGCAATACCTGGACATCAGGGCTGTACAAAGATCACCAAGGCCCTTATAACAAAGCCAGGGGAACTTGACACTTATCAAAGTTTTCAGAAAAAAACATGCCCAAAGCATTGAAATATCGCCAGACACACACATTATATATATATATATATATATATATATATCCGACTGCTGTTAAATAACTTACCCTTTGGCTTCATGTATTGCCAATTACTGCTATTTGTAAGAGAGCAGTGCTAACAAGCATGAATAATTCTACCCTCCAGCTAACTTTTTAAAAGTCAATAAAATGAAAATGAAAGCATGTCAGACCAACTGAATCTCTTGCTGTGATCTTCAGTGCTCTCGGTTCAGGGAAATTTAAATATTCCCACAAACAATATAGCCAGGTATACACTACAGCAGGGAAACTGGCATAGTGGTAACAGGGCTCAACCTGTCCGCCTGGTGTCTGCCTGTAAGTCATTAAGACCTGGCTGTGGCCGTATGCATTATCAGTGTGATACATCTGCTTGACACAATATTAATATAAAATAATTCATCAAAGCAGCATGTGGGTAGTAAATGTTATAGGCGGAGTGGAGGCAGCAGGAGATGCACTCTGCCTGAGAGGGGGTGAGTGTAATGACGCCTGTACACACAGCCGGGACAGGAACCATGGGGTCTAGAGTGAATGTCTGAGAGGCAAAGAGACACCTGCAGGGAGGGGGGGGGGGGCTGAGCAAACTGAGGATTTTTCATTGCAGACCCCCCCCCCCCCCCCCCCCGCACACACACACTCAGGCAGCCACACACTCATAAACACGCAGACACACACATACAAACAGACATGTGCACACACACAGAAAGACACAGACACACACGTGCACACACACGCACGCACACCATGCACAGCACCTTGTACAATTTACTCAAAGAACAATAATGGACAAATGCATTCTACAAGCAATCACCAATGTTCTCCGCACAGCCAGCAGTTCATAAGTGTTTTTCAATTATTTCTTTCCTGCCATCACATTATCCTCCAACCTCCCAATTGACTACCAAATTACAATGAAGAGTTTATGGGTTCAGACAGCGTTAACAGTCCATGTAATTGGTTTAAGACAAGCTGATCATTCACAAGATGAAATAGATGGGAAAGCAATTATGTACCAATTGAACGTCCCGTTTTGCACTTAAATTCCTATCATAAACCATCTGCAAGCATATAAACCGCTTTGAGGGCTGCAGCAAAACAATCTGAACACTACTGTTAATTACTGGGCAACTTTTAAAGAACTCCATCAGTTTATAGTCTCTTACTTTTCAAGAAGTGGGCGAGAGAAGGGGAATGTGTACTTTTGCTGGGCTGCTCTATACATTACCTAAGAGAGATGTGTACTTTTGCTGGGCTGCTCTGTACATTACCTAAGAGAGATGTGTACTTTTGCTGGGCTGCTCTGTACATTACTTAAGAGAGATGTGTACTTTTGCTATGGGCTGCTCTGTACATTACTTAAGAGAGATGTATACTTTTGCTATGGGCTGCTCTGTACAGTGCCTAAGAGAGATGTATACTTTTGCTGGGCTGCTCTGTACAGTGCCTAAGAGAGATGTGTACTTTTGCTGGGCTGCTCTGTACAGTGCCTAAGAGAGATGTGTCCTTTTGCTATGGGCTGCTCTGTACAGTGCCTAAGAGAGATGTGTCCTTTTGCTATGGGCTGCTCTGTACAGTGCCTAAGAGAGATGTGTCCTTTTTCTATGGACTGCTCTGTACATTACCTAAGAGAGATGTGTCCTTTTGCTATGGGCTGCTCTGTACATTACCTAAGAGAGATGTGTCCTTTTGCTATGGACTGCTCTATACATTACCTAAAAGAGATGTGTCCTTTTGCTATGGGCTGCTCTGTACATTACCTAAGAGAGATGTGTCATTTTGCTATGGGCTGCTCTGTACATTACCTAAGAGAGATGTGTCCTTTTGCTATGGGCTGCTCTGTACATTACCTAAAAGAGATGTGTCCTTTTGCTATGGGCTGCTCTGTACATTACCTAAGAGAGATGTGTCATTTTGCTATGGGCTGCTCTGTACATTACCTAAGAGAGATGTGTCCTTTTGCTATGGGCTGCTCTGTACATTACCTAAGAAAGATGTGTCCTTTTGCTATGGGCTGCTCTGTACATACCTAAGAAAGATGTGTCCTTTTGCTATGGGCTGCTCTATACATTACCTAAAAGAGATGTGTACTTTTTCTGGGCTGCTCTGTACATTACCTAAGAAAGATGTGTCCTTTTGCTATGGGCTGCTCTATACATTACCTAAAAGAGATGTGTACTTTTTCTGGGCTGCTCTGTACAGTGCCTCTGTATCCTCACTGTCCTGCTCCTCAGAATGAACTAGCAAAATACATGTTTTAACAAACTGTTGATTTGGTACTTTGAGCTAAAGCAAATTCCTCTCAACTATTGATATGGCAATAAACTGTTGCACCTTGAATCTTCTAGGGGTGGGGCATTTTACTATTTTCTCTACACAACAACAAGCTGATTTGTCCTTGCCATCACTGGAGTACTCTTTTTTTGGGGTGCCTAGCACCCATTTTACAGCAGCAGACCCATTTAAAGGCATCTCCAGCTTTACTTCACACAGAACACCAGGACAGGAATAAGTGAATAAGCACCTAACGACAGCTATCCGTCTATTTTACAGCAATTATCAGGCTTTAATAGACTGATTAGCGACAGACATTTTTTGACAGACATTTTATTTAGCTATTCTGGCACAGAAAAACAGATGAAGGCTAGGCTACAGTTTAGAACCCATGGTCTAAGACTGCGAAACATTTAGCCTTAAGCCTAGTTTTGTGTCTCTCGTGGGCACTGCACTCCGCAGGGGACGGAGGACGACAAGGATAAAATATGAGGCAAGTGGAAAATAAACATGTTAAATTAAGTTAACCGTCTCTTACACTTGACAGTGGTTCACTTGACCAAAACAATTTTTTAAAAACCACGGTAGGAGACATTGATTTTGGATGGGTCTTGCTCCAAGTTTTTAAATGTGTTTTACATACTCAACAAAATAATGTTTCATGGCACGGTGTTACACATTTCATGGCACAGTCCACACATTAGAATACAGTCCATTTTCTCCCTGCATATTTCTATTAATTCACAGAACAACATAATGCACCAGCTACTTGACAAACTATGTTCTGTGAATTCTACATTTTGAGAGGTGTTTATGCGTACAATTAAGTTCCCTGTTTTCAATTAAATAAAGTCAATATTTTAAAACGCCAATTTGTATTTTCAAATCCAAGTAGAACCTGTTGGCTGCCAGCTCCCCGTAGTGTATGCAGAGAAGAGAGGACATAAATTAGCAGAAAATTGCTACAGCAGTAAGAGCGAGAGTTGCGCACTGTGGATATCCTAATCAAATCAGTAGCCCTGCAATGGGGTCTAACAGTTACACAGAGCAGCCTTTAAAAGGTACCTGGGGCGATGACAAAAAAAAACAAAAGAAACACTGGAAATGAGGTCAGATGGGTGTCCTATAAGAAGCCTTATAGTATAATAAGCCTCGAAAAGTCACTGACTTGGTGTCTGTTTGACAAGTTCCTCTAAAGTCCTCTGCGGCTCATATTCAAATGGACTTTTGCAGGAGAATTTAACATCAATTTGAAAGTCTAATTAAATGCACTTTCTGAGATGATGACTGTAAGGTGAACAGCTGCGTACTTGTTCACACACTACCCCCCCCCCATATGTCCTCTTACGAGGGTCACGTAACACGGAGTCATGGGCAGTGCTTCAGGTGTTTAAGAGGGTCACGTAACACGGAGTCATGGGCAGTGCTTCAGGCATTTAAGAGGGTCACGTAACACGGAGTCATGGGCAGTGCTTCAGGTGTTTAAGAGGGTCACGTAACACGGAGTCATGGGCACTGCTTCAGGTGTTTAAGAGGGTCACGTAACACGGAGTCATGGGCACTGCTTCAGGCGTTTAAGAGGGTCACGTGACGCTGGACCATGGGCATTAAAGCTTGGTCCAAGACTGCCAGATGGACCTTTCCCGTCTGCATTCATCAGACCGCTCTGACATTTGTCCGATTGGCCAGGGAGTGCTGAACAGCAGCTGGTTGCATGGTGACACTGTGGCGTGGTTAAAAAACCTTACACAATACTTCCCAGGGGTGGCTTTTCCACAATGTTCCTTTCGCCCGCATAAAGAGACGACTCAAAGCCAACTGTCGGCCATTAAAAAGGGAATGCAATTCCCCTTGGGCTTGTTTTTCCCACCATTGTGATATCACTTTTACCTGTAGCTTACTCCAGCCCTAAACTTCCACATCGCTCCTGAACTCCAGATGCACCCACTTGGATCACAGAGAACAAAAAAAACGGGGAGGACAAGGGAAAGGACAGACGAGGGTCCCTGAAGTCTAGTCGCGAGCTTACGATATGGGCTCCGGGAGCCAAAATGAAGGACACTTTTGAGGAGCATAATCTGTGGGATTCCGGAACAGCTCAGACCGAGGCGGCCTATGCACTTTTACCCCATTTAATTAGAAGATAATGCCAGACGCCGCCTAATGATGTTCACGGAATCCTTTGGGATTCTTTAGTCCCTTTCCCTCTCATCTTGTTGCTGGGATGTAACAGCCAGGGAGCCCCAGAGAAGTGGTTACTGGGCAACCAGCAAAGCCTTAATGCACTCCCTGTAATAACTAATGGGACAATCATTTTTTTGCAGGCCTTCATCAATTTTCACAAGGAGCTCTAATGGAAACTTTGGATGCTGGCCAGGGATGCACGGCTTTCAGCGTAACCTCTGATACACGGTAAAAAGAGAGGCATTTCATTAAGTTTGGTTCATCTTTATACAACAAAGGACACTTCTAGCCTTTTCTTACAGTGGGGGATCATCAACGGTTGGCCCTGCAGTCACGGTAGGAAAGGCACACATTGGTAGTGAGTGAAAACAAACGAGTAGGTCTGTGGGAACATAACCTTCAGTCTGTCTGATTCTCCTCTTCCTGATCATAATAATTTTTTTTTCAGTGAGTGCCACTTTAAAGCACAACTGAACTTTGGTAGAACTTTGGGTTGTGTAGTTACCTGGCCATGATATGAGTCCAAATGGTGGCGAAATATTATCACCCTGGGGTGATAGTCCAGAATAGGGTATTTGTTGCTCTCCATTCACTTCTATAGGGCAGCTAAAACGGTCTCAAAATTACACTTCTAGCAGGTATACGAACGCAAACGAAATGGATTCTGTCAATACAAACAATAACCAGTCCTCGTACGTATTATTATTTTTTTTAATTAAATGCCCCTTTCCTGGCTTTTTCACATTTTATTTGGAACGTAGATCCAGTAGGTCATTATTGCACCAGAAAAAAGCGTTAATGCACAGATGCGTCAGAAACCACTCATTGGTCCATATTTCCACTGAAACAAGCGTTCCTGGTAGTATGTGGTAAACAAACCGACCTGCAGACATTTTGCTAGTCTTTTCTGGTAGCTTGCTAACAACATTGAAGAAAATAGTACTTTTATAACTAATTTTAATTACACAAAAAAAATACGTACAAGGACTGGTTATTGTTTGTATTGACAGAATCCGCTTCGTTCTAGTTCGTATACGTGCTAGAAGTGTAATTTTGAGACCGTTCTAGCTGCCCTATAGAAGTGAATGGAGAGCGACAAATACCCTATTCTGGATTATCAGCCCAGGGGAGCACAGAGCAACTAACAAACATATTTCGCCACCATTTGGACTCATATCATGGCCAGGTAACTACATAACCCAAAGTTCTACCAAAGTTCAGTTGTGCTCTAAAATACAAACAATATTTGACTGATTCTTTTAAAAGCCTACCATTTCCCTACAATATCAACATAAAAATGAACATGGCACAATGGCAAGTGTCTTTGAACTTTGAAGTCAGGGGTGTATTGTGCACTCTCACAACTACAGGCCGGGATCCATTGGAATCACAGTTGGATTAGTTTTGTTGGATCTTAGATTCATTTTAGATTAATGGGTTAGAGTATTACATTCTCCAGAAACACTCCTGCCAGTGGTTCAAACTGACATTTGTTTAAAAGCTAAGTATGGAAGCTGAACTTACCCATACTTGACCTAATAATGCTGATGTGTACTACAGGCCCACACATCCATTAAGTCATGTCTTAATCCTCACCAATTCCAGCTACAAGGAAAAAACATCCATAGAAATGCTGAAAGCATAATTCTAAAGGGCTTAGTTTTTCTAAACTATAATGTACACTCCTGTTTTAAATAGCCACAGCTGTGTGTCACTTGCAGAAGACAGGCTTTGAAATTCAAAATCAGATGGTTGTGAAAAAAAAAAAAACACAAAGCACCTTACTTACACAAAGACATTGTCAATCATTTTTACAACAAGCAAGCAAACCTTCTGTCCTTGGGGGTCTTTGGAAGTGCAAAGTTTATTAGGCTTTTATCTAATGCATGGTTTGACACCTGAGAAAATGCATAATTGTGTCCATTAAGCAAATTGGAGCAATTAACTAATTGGCCATAAAACACAAAATTAACCCGGTAGTTCAAGGTCCTGACTAGTCAAACCATTTTCCAAATGTCTCCTTCCAACTGTCAGATGGGAGATTCACTCATTCACTATAAGCAGCAGACTCCACTGCCTTAACACAATATACAAGGCTATAAACAACAAGTTTGATGCAAAGTCAGGTACACAAATGAGTATGGAGTTTTATCAGCAATGGGTTTCCCAAGATGCTCTTGCTTCACAGTGCCGTTTGCCTTAACCCTGCCAGACACAGGTTAGGAGCCTCCACAAAGCCATATGAATTGTGGGATAGCCTTGCACTCCTGAACCGCAGAAAGCCTCCTGAGAAGCAGAAGCACACAACTATGGAGGACGTGAGAAGAGAAATACGTTTCAGTGACATCACAGCCGAGTTCAGAAATGTCGAGTCACTGCCTTTAGCCGTGTTTACGAGCCTCAAGCCGTAATGACTTCATCAACCCTTTAATGACATTTGGCTCTTGGAGGCCTTTTCAAAAAATCACAAAATCACAAGCCACAGCTTGTGTTTGAAGGTCCCGCAAAGAATTCAGAATGACAGTGTCAGAGGTTGCCTGACAGCTTCCTGTGGGATCCAACAACACATATTATTGATCCAATTAAAGCCTACACACAACTGATTACCCAAGCACAACCTGACCAGGCAATTACCGACTCCCCCAGTTTACCCAGCACCATAAATCACTTGAGTCCATTTTGCCACTAATAGACTTAAATGGCAGGTCAGTACACCAAAGGGAAAAAAGCTATCGATCTGCATCAGATGCCCAGTCCCAGTTAGGCCAAATTGACTTTACACTACAAACCAAGAACTTCCTAAGCTTGCTTAAAGGGATAGTTCACTTCACTGTGGTTTTTTATACTGTTTCAATTTTACTGCATATTTTTTGATTGTCACAGTCAGTTTTTATTTGTAGAAAAGGATATTTCAAATAAATAGAGAAGTTTCTGACAACCGGATGGCATTACAATGGCGGTCATAGGGGCAGTCGTTACATCATTTGATTACATCAGTGTTATCCCAGGAATCCAAAAGTGCAATAAATGGGCCTTCTGTGCAATAAGGCGAAGGCCCATTTATAATCAATAAGTATAGTCTAACCTATCTTTACACAGAAATACCTAGAACATTATTATCCGAAAAGAAATCCCAAAAGCAAGAGGATAAATAAAGAGGGTCAGGGGATGATGCAATCTGAAGAAGAGGTTCTGCAGTGTGTGTCAGAAGATGGATAGGCATATTAACATGTACAATTGTGAATGTTTACGTTTATTTATTATTTATTTTAAATTCTATTT
Source organism: Synaphobranchus kaupii (assembly GCA_029718625.1). Taxonomy (NCBI): domain Eukaryota; kingdom Metazoa; phylum Chordata; class Actinopteri; order Anguilliformes; family Synaphobranchidae; genus Synaphobranchus; species Synaphobranchus kaupii. The sequence goes on from CM056377.1 coordinate 114,800,635, forward strand.
TAATTTTACCGTAGAGGCAGAAGTGGAGATGGGGTAAGAAATGTTATCTTTCAGACAATGTTGATCTTCTATTGTATGTAACCAAAAAAAAATCAACAAAGATATTGTTAAAAAAAAAAAAAGATGGGTAGGCCTGACCACAGTGGGAAACACATTCCAGAACTGAGGCTCCAGAACACACAGGAGACCTAGATGTGTAGGGACACGTGGGACCCAGAGGTTAAAAGGTGGCTGTGTATATGTTCTGATGATCTTTTGAAAAAGATGTTTATGGTCTAAAGCAAGAAAATTCAGTTCAACTATAGGACATACATTTTGTACTCTATATTCACAATGATAAAAATAAAGTTCAGTTTTTATACCATGCCGGTACTTAATTATTTCCTGCTCAGTTTCCAAGCAGTGAAAGCTCTTCTCTCCCAAGGACCTGGGTAATAATGTTCATAGAAGGAGCTGCGCCACAATTTATTTTAGCACAGGTAACATGCACCATAGCAAATAGTCTGAAAAAAAGATGAAACAGTCTTTTGAAGAATGATCAGGCATTATGCAGACATGCAACCTCTGGAGGGATGATGTCACGGTACAAGCTACATTGGAGTTACCTGAAGTGCATTTTAGACTATGAACCCCCGAAGGCCCCTATACCAGTTATATAATTCACTGTACACAAAAACTGTTTGGGCCAATCAAAAACATAACTGAAACAATATTTAAAAAACTCCAAAAAGTGAACTATCCCTTCAACTTCATTCTCCTGGAGACAGTTGTCATCTTAAGGCTACAACAATGCCGGCCTCATAGGACAGTAGCCAACTCCCACCCCCTGCCCACCGCCCCCTACCAAAAGAATAAAAAATAATTTAAAAAACCCAGTGCAGTCCGAAACTGTGGTGCACATTGTTACCAAATGGAGGCTCTGAATATATCGTGCGGATGTGGGGCAGTATTGTGCTTGGCAGTGATTCCCAGACTTTGAAGTCTTGCTGATACAGGGAAACAAGAGATGAGTGCTCCTTCAGCCGAGCTTTAAGAGACGGGTGAATTACTGCTTCGAACATGCGTGCCAAGCATTACTTAACTATTGTGATTCCCAGTGCAATTAAACAGGGAGACTGATGAGGGGCCTAGCAGCTTCCCTGCCAGAAGCAGTTTGCTCTTTCAGAGTCTGGCCAGCAAGATAATCCAAAATCAGACAACGAGGCTCAATAAACATCTGTCCCCTGCAAGGGTCCTGTGGGAACTGCTCTTCAAACTCGCTCAATAATGTGAGATCATAATATTTTGACCTGAGAGTTGGATAGTTGGGAAAACTAAATTGATAAATCCTTTGAGCCGTACTGCTGTACAAACAACGGGAATGCCGAAGGAAAGGCAAACCATTGGCAGGTTTATATTTTATGAGAATAATAATAGTTTTTTTGCTCGCAAAGAAATGGAAATAAGTCATGCGTACCTTGCAACCGAAGTGTAGGATAAATAATACATAAGCACATAAACTGAAGATAAGAGACACAGCTAACCGCCATGGTTCCCATCGCTGTAAAGAGCTGTTAAGCCAGAGGAAATAAATAGATTCAACTATTATCCAGACGGAAAACAAATTTGACTTTGTTATTATACAGGGGGAAAACCAACAGAGACCAGGAATAATGTTGCTTTTGCATTGAGCCTTCCCACCCTCCCTCCCTCTTTTTCTCCATTCTCTCTCTCCATCATTTTCCCTGTGGAATTGGAGGCTATATTCGGGGGGGCATTTTGTGCCCGTCCCTTTGCCAATTTGTTACCGCTGTTGCCGGGTGCGCGTTAGCACCAGTTCAGTGAGTTCATTGAGGCAAAGCTTTCTCTCGAGAGCGAGGGATCGGAAAATAGGATCCAGCAATTCGGCGCCTCCTGTCTAGAGTGTATAAAGTAGACGTCGGAGTCCCACAGCATGTCCATCTCTACTTCTCCCCCAATACCGCGGCTTGATGACTCAATCGCGGCCATCTCGACGCAAGATAACACCACCGTAAAATAATAAATCTAAAGGCTGTACACAAACACATTAGTATATTCAGACTACATTAATATCAAGCAGCTGACTCCACACGCTTCCAGCTAGAGCCAAATTTGTCTGTCTGCATATGGCTTTACGTTCAACATTTTTACAACATTATATTTCCAGCATTTTTGGTTGGATGCAGGTCTAACTAAAAGCAGCAGATATTACTTAAACGGGAAGTTCTCATCTAAGCAATTCCCTGGACGCGTGGCACATTGCATTGTTCTCTCTACGCCTAGCTTTAAGAAACGAGTCAATAAAATGACCTTTTGAATGAAACCCAACCCCAACGGCATTGTGTTTTTTGATCGCATGTGTATAGAGTACTCACCGAGAAGGACTGGATTTGGCATGTGTTCGCAATTTGCAGATTCATTTGCGTTTTTCGGATGAATTGAATTGCTCCAGTCTGCTTAAATCTCAGCAGGCCTCCTCAGTGGACCAGAGAATCAATCGTTCTGGGAAATCTCCAGTTGAACCATGTGTTCCTCTTACGTGTCTGGATTTATAGTTATTAGATGCTCAGGTCCCCTGTGATATCTCTGCAGACTGAGGCCCTAACAAGATGAGCAAAATGAAAAATAATATTTCCACTGTAAATAAGGGCAGGTCAAATAGAAGTTGGAGACATGCTGTCAGGATTTAGATGTGCAACTCATTGTTTTCACATCAATAAAAACTATAATTTTGAAGTGAAACATAAGGTTTTGGGGATGGGGTAGCTGGCGTGGAGGAAGTGGAAAACTTACTTTTTGCTTCACAAGTGAAATTATCTTACCCCACTGGCAAATTTTGAAATGAGTAAAACTATGTCACCCCACTGGCAGATAGTTTGTCTTATTTAGCAGAAAAGTAACAGAAATAAAATTCTAAAGTCTAAATATAAGATTAAAATGCTTATTAAGATTTGGTTTTTGCAGTGTAGGTCACCCTCTGTGTCAGGAAGCACAGCATTGTTACATGTCATCATGCTCTTTCTGTGAAATCTTAACTGAATCATTTTGTTTTAGGTGAGCTTGCAAAGTAATGCTTCTGTCCCGGTTTAATTTCAGGAGAGAAGGGATCGGTCCTGTTCAGTTTTCCTGTTCGGCCCAGTCGACACAACTCCTTGACCACAATTCATTACGCTAGGTTGGGGGGCTGATTTATGGTGTCTGACTGCAGGGAGCTTAATGGTCGGAGTGTGTCCTGCCTGGCCGCCCTCCAGCATCTCATGCAGCTGATAGGCTTTCACTCCAGCAATATATTGAGTGTGTTATCAGTCAGAATATGCTCTGAGACCAAGTGTGTGTGCAAAGCGCAATGAGGGTGGCTGGCTTCCAATGGATAACAAGGTGGTCAAGGAAACGGTGAAGCCATGCCGTGCCGTGTGACACCACTTTCCAGTCCATACTAAGCACAGAGGATACAGAATACTGTATGCTTTGACAGTAAAGACATATGATACATGATCGGCATGGTTTGAAGCGCTCTAGCCACTGCGGTTGTACAGAATGTCTCCTTAAGTGTTGGTGCCGTGTGAACGCTGCTAACCCCGCGTAATATCCAGTTAAGACTGCTCTGCACTGGGGCAATCTGTGCATGGAGATCTGTCATTTTCAAGCCTTTGACTCTAGATTTCAATTCTCATAACTTGGTTTAGCTCGAGGGGCCTCGCCTTGCTGCCTGGTACTTATTTAGTCACAACGCAGACAGTTTAGATTCGTAGATCTCCTAAGTCAGGTAACTCGTATCATATGGTGCTGAACTAACACTTTCTCCAGTTCATTAAACAGCAGCATGCTGGTTGAGAATGTCAAAGATATGTGAAACCTACGATATAATTCTAGCCTGTCAGCCATTATTATATCATTAGTAACGCTGGATTAATATAGAAAAAGCAACACAATTCTTCTAAGCCATTCGGCATTCAGATATTGGGTGACATTAGCAATGCAGATGTCGAAGTATGCTTTTAATTCCACATGTCATGCAGGAAGAACTGTTTCATATATAAATTCCATCTGTTCATTGAGGCGTAAAACACAATTAACCAACACTGATCATGGATAATGTATTTATAGGTTAATCTATCACAGATTCAGCACCAACACCTGTTAGTACATTTGCGGATCATACTTGAAAGAAACTGTTGTGAAGCACGGCTGAGGTATAACTCAAGTAGGAGCATTGCATTACACTTTTGAATTTGTTTGCCATGCTCAAACTGTTTGTTAGCTCTAGGTCCCTTGTGAGGCAAACTGCAAGTGGGGTGCAATGGCTCAGTCACGGTCGGGAGACCTGCAGCGGTTTTCCCGGCACCCCTCGCTTTCGTCAGCCGTGGCCTTTCAGCGCACAGCTGCTTATCATTGCAGAGGGAGGCTCAACTGTCAATTCGATTGAAGCCTCACCAGATCAGCTCCTCCACATTGCACCAAGTCTTCAACATCAAATACCATGACTGAAGCATCCAGATTCAATGCCTCTCAGTGCACCAGACACAGAACACAAGACGTGCTAGCTTTCGGTTGGAGATCTATGGAATTCAGAAAGCATTACAAATATGTTGTCTTTTTAGAAATACAGAGACTTGGGTGAGCTTACGAAATAATGGGCCAATATTGGAGGGATAACTCACAAAACCCTAGTTCTAGTATCTTAATTGGGCCTCTGACATTTCCAAGGATCAACACAGACACCCCTTTCTTCCCAGTTGCCTGCTAACACAGTAGAATGCATCACACAGTAGAATGCATCAGTAGAATGCATCACACAGACACAAAATGCCAATGCAGTCTTGTTCAAAGCAGAAGGTTATTTTCCCTAAAAAAGATGTCCACATCTAATCAGCTTACACCGCAGGAAGTGTTTAGTTACTACAATACATCTGTAGCCTTAAAATCAAGTACCACAGAACGTAAGCCAAATAACTGCATAATACTGAATTGCAGTTGATAAAATAAATCGGCAAGGTCTTTCAAGATAAAAAAAATAAGAGGGCCATATATAGCTTACTCGCAGTTGCTTAGTGTACATTTAGAACAATATTCCTCTTCATAAAATTTATGAGACATGGAAGTGACTGAATATACAATACCAACACATATGGAAGAGTCTCTGTAATTAATCTTTTCTTGCTATGGCAGTCTTCCATTAGTAACACTGCAATCGTATTTTCTCAGCATATTGCAACTAATTATCTATGCAATATCTACACCTGATGTTTACCTCTAAGGTATTGCCAGGTGTGTAAGACGACATCCTTTGACCTGATTGCAAACTAGTGAGTAACTACAGCACTGTTACAATTCTTCTCTAGAAATGATTAAATGCTGAAGGTTTAACACTGACTGAGAATGGACCAATGCATCCTGCTTAATATTGTGCTCTCTGACCAAATGTTGCATTCCTTTACATGATAAAACGTATATTCTTACAGTGCCGAAAGTATCATACATGAGGGACAGCACAATCAAACTCTTTGTGTGGCAGGTATTTTACAGTAAATTACAGATCGCACATCTTTAGCCTCAACTTAATGCAGTTGAATCGGTTGAATCACACTGTCATTCATTCACTACTAATGAAACTAAGCTTACATTTATTTACATTTATTTACATTTCTCACCAAACATTTTCAGTCAATTTCACATGCCGCTAAATGACGATGTTGGGAAAGGATTTCTGTAAAACATTTGAGATGTAACAGCCGTACAGATGCTCACAACATGTGCAAAGCATGAGACTCCAGCCTTTAGGCTAAAAGACGTTTCCCATTATCTTCAGATCATCAAAAGTCATAAAGCAAGCGACTGATCTTGAATCAGCTACTCGAATGAAGATGGGGCTTTGAAGCTTTTATATGACTCCCTTTATCTCGGTGCTGTGGAAACTTCTGCTTTCAATGTAAATGCATCTTAAATTCAGGCTAAAGTAAATAGCCCAATCCAGACGAGTGCAGAGTGGAGACAACGCTCAGATCAGTTGCGATGAGACAAAGAGCATGCCAGTTCCCACAGTTGTAGTTATGCCTCTTTTGAACGGAAAACCATTAAGTGGTTTCCGTCCCATTTGGCAAAACCGCAGCGGCCAATCGCTGAGACGTGAAGGTAAGCTTGGTTACAAAGGGCTGAGACGAGACAGAGAGCGCAACACAAGCTCGGGTGGGGGTGGCCCACTTTTACCATTTACCTGCCGCGTCTCACTTTTACAAAAGACAGGAGAGTGTTCATTTACCGTACAGGTGCACGGGAGCGTCCCGCTGAGAATCTTTCTACGGTTTTTTTTCCCCCCTGAAAATGTAACGGGAGCGCTCTAAAACGAGCGGGATGCTATAGCATGAATTATCTTGACAATAAGAACCGAATGCGCTTGGCTTTGATGGGCTTGGACAGCGGTCGATACTGCATTTCAGCGCAGTGGCGGGGATGGGAAATGCAGTTCACGGGGTCACACCTACCTCAGTCTCTTGTAGTACTGTTTGACCTTCTCCAGAGAAGCTGCATTGATTTGTGCCTGGAACTCCTCCACAGAAACATTATCCCTGTAGTAGTAGCCTTCCATACTCTCGAGGGCTGCAAAGGAGCAGGTGTCCATGTGAGTCCATTTCAGTAGATGCACCTCGTTTGAATGAAGACCACACGGAACATACAAACAACTCCCACACAAATACTTAACTTAAAGCCACTTGTACAGGCAGACTACAGACTGCAGTCAACCAGGAAGAAGAGTTACAGTCGTGCAATAAGGTGGGGAGTACCCTATTGGCTTAAACCCTCCCTCCATGGGTGAAACTATGGCCAATTATACATCACTGCATGGGATTCCATTCTAGGGCATGGGGTGCATCAGTGCACTGAGAGGCAACGCTTTAGCTGGATACACCAATAAAAGGTGCCAGAATGTCATAATTATGATGTTTCCAAAACCCTGAACATCATGTGACAAATACTATGAACCTTTTAAGGGCAGAGCAAAACAACAAAGTTGGTGTTGCCTGTTCACATATGCAAAGCGCTGGAAATGCTATTGATATCGCACAACACAACCTGCAGAGTGTCTGATTGCAAGTCAAAAATATGAGATATTGGCAGGCAGATGAGTCTGAGCGTGTGAATAATGCATGAATGTGTACAGTAAACACTGTAGAACCATCCTCCCCAAACAGCACATCTGACATTTGTATTCACTTATGAGCCAAACACAATCTCGGTTTCCACAGCAGCGATATGGCATCAATGCAACGTGCAAATTATGTTAAATCAGTCAGGGGGAAACTAGTGCACTTAGTGTCAGTATCATTTCATTGTGCAATATTCCCACGAATACACTCTCAGAAGAAATGGCTCCAAAAGGCTCCTCTGTGTCTCCATAGAGGAACCCTTTCTCGTTCAAGGGTACTTTGTTGTGCAAAATGGTTAAATCTGGGAATTTTCACACTCTTCACACCAACCATAAAGAACTAAAAATGGTTCTCCTATGGAGACGAGCTAAAGAAGCCTTTTTTTCTGAGAGTGTAGGTACATAACACAGGTTCTGTGACGCCCATACGCCCTCGGGTTCCATTTAAAGTTCATAACTGCCTGTAGTTGGTTGCAGGCGTCCGGGCTCCTACCCTGTGTGAAGAGCACGGGGTAAATCTTGAAGCCGCCTCCGTTCCTCAATCTGAGGGGAAGCAGGTCGAAGTAGAAACTCTCCAGGTGGAAGCAGACCTTCAGGGCCTGCCGGGTGCCCTCCACCTGGTACGAGATGGGCATGTCTGCGGAGGCGGGTGGAGACGCAGAATCACAACACCGAGAGAAACAGCCCTTCAGCAGGGGAAGCTGCCACAGTACTTACAGGCTTCACTAAAGCCTCTTCTAGGTTTTATATTCATGTGTGGATGCCGTTTAATCTGGGGGGGTTAAAGGGGTGTTAAAGGTGGATTGAAAGCCGTTTTCAATAAGGAAGGAGATAATAGTGTCCCCTGATGGGTTTTTTTTTTTTTTTGTGTACGTACTTGCAACCAGCGGCTCTCCTTCAAACTGCCGAAAGTAGAAGGTCACCTTCTCCAGGTCTATGAGCGCCACCTGCGTGTCCTCCAGCATGGCCTGCTCGTCAGTCTGAAGGCACAAGCACAGAGGCACAATCCATCAGCAACGACTAACACACCCCCTCTGGCGCACTCCAACCCCAACGCCGTAGCCTCTCCCTATCTGGCGCGTCCTATTAAAACGTCCGTGCGAGGGAGATGAAGAGGGCGCCTCGGTTCGGCCTCTTTCCTCGCCGTCCGGCACTAGATGCCGTGTCTCACAGCTAAAGGTCTTTTAACTTCACCGAATAAATGACACAAACCCGAGGCAGAGGATTTTGGGGCTCTTGGAAGAGAAATTAGAAATGGCTAGAAAAGTGTGAAAGTGCTGGAATGGCCCTCCCTGAACGATAAAAAATGACACCTCAGGACTTGTGTGGGTGGGCTCATGAAAGCGGGTTTAGAGAATGGAGGCCTAAAATGATGCAAAGCTGCTTTCAGTTCTCAGCACAGGTCTCTTTCAGAGTCCGCAGCACCTCCGTGTCCTGCTACGCCTGAAAGAGCAGCAGCACTAAGCAGAGAAAGAAGCATGTCCTACTTCTAACACAGACAACAATCACATTAGCTTACGCACATTAGCCTACACACATTAGCATACACACATTAGCTTACACACATTAGCTTACGCACATTAGCCTACACACATTAGCATACACACATTAGCTTACACACATTAGCTTACACACATTAGCATACACACATTAGCTTACACACATTAGCCTACACACATTAGCCTACACACATTAGCTTACACACATTAGCCTACACACATTAGCATACACACATTAGCTTACACACATTAGCTCAGCGTTAGGATGAAGCCAATAATTGTTTTAACCTTTCAGATCACATACATTTCCAATTAGTATAAGGATTTTCTCTTAATTTCGCTTAAAGAATACATAATCTTTAAGAGAGAACAGTTTGTTCCAAGTCTTCGAATGAACTGTGACATCACCAAGTTTGGCCCCTCAGTAATCTTATAATACACACACAATTCCTCGTATAGCACCAGCAACAAAGGCATTTTAAACAGCAGGCTAATCCTCCTTAAGCTGCGTCCTTCCCTGGCTAACCTAAATCTGCATGCATTTGTAAAGCTATACAGTAGATATCCAGGGTCAGTCAGTGAACAAATCCAATTATTCAGAGGAGCACCCATATAGGGCAAGTAAGGCCTTTGGATAACGAGATAAAGAACGAGATCTGAACAAATGAACCAATCAGAAGTAAAAAATAAAAAAACAGAGCATTCATCAGGGCAAATAGATAAACATTAAAAAAAGAAATGTTGACACAGGAATAAGTCGCGCGGTAGTGGAGCTTGGCCACTTTAATTGTTTGATGCGCCGGGCCAAGCAGGCTTTTATTCTGTGAAGATTACTCACAGGAAAGAAACAGCCCCCTCATTAGGGTGTGGGACAAAGCGCATTCTGTGTAGCACAATGACATGCCTGTTCCACATTATAATGAAGTCTGCCTACGGTGCTCACTTTAGCGGCTTGTCCATTGTCATTTATGTTGTTTTTTTTTTACTTTTTAGTGCAACCAAACAAAATCATAAGCGATTCACAGGAGATCCCAGTCGGCAACTGTTTCCGGGGATGTTCCGAGGGAGGCACTCCCCTTCACACCCCGTCTTATTGCAACGATATCCAGGTGAGCAAAGCAGGCAGGGTGGGAGTGGAGGGGAGGGGGGGTAGGGGATGAAAATTAAAAGATCAGAGAGGCATCTGTAAAACTCTCCCTCCTCCAGGTGAGGTAAGCTGGGCGTCCACTCAGGCGCTCACCAGGTTTGGGGAGAGCAGGGACTGGAAGTGGAAGAGCAGGCCGGCGCTGGCGATCTGCTCCAGCCAGCGGCGGCCCGCCTCCTGCGCATCCGTCTCGCACTCCCCGCCGGCGCCGTGCGTCTGGTTGAGGACGGCGAGCAGGTGTTCGGAGAAGGCGCACACGGCAGCCACCAGGCTCTGGCAGAACACCATGTCCCGTCTGAGCTGGATCTCCGAGTCTGTGGGCGGCGGACGGAGAGAGAGAGAGAGAGAGAGAGAGAGAGAGAGAGAGAGAGAGAGAGAGAGAGAGAGAGAGAGAGAGAGAGAGAGAGAGAGAGAGAGAGAGAGAGAGAGAAAGTGAGAGAGTGAGAGTGAGAGGCTCAAACCTTCACGGATTTGAAAAAAAACAGCATGAAAGGAAGCACATCTGCACAACACTGTTGAGTGTTGTTGAAGTACTACAGTACATCTTGTGCCGTTTCTGCTAGTGGTTGCAGCCATTAACATACACAAACGCTTTGATACAGACATTTGAAAGGAAGAGCCATTCGAAATGTCCTTGGCAGATTTTCAGATAGTCTGGTGTGAATTTTTGATGAGAATTGCACTGTCTAGCAGTGTTGCAATATATTGCACGCGTCCACACAGTATATTGCCCCCATTCTTTAACGACATTGCTGCCAATATTATTTCTTGAACAATTGTATTTACAGAAGCATGGGAATAAGAAGAACCACATTATATTTAAAATGTCAGTGGTGAAGTGTTGAATCACAGTCATGGAAGATTAATCAATCTGACCATAATTCAATGTAAATATTTTGAATTAAACGCTGAAAGAACTATGACACAAAAATATTACATGTGATTTTTCATACTAGTTTTGGCAGATTACTGGCATTTTAAACCTATAAAGACTGATATATTGGACACAGATCCAATTGAAATCAGTGGGATTTTGAAACGTCATAAAAATGAACAGTTGAAAATTGAAGCAATCTGTTTGCTCTAAAAAATTAGGCATGAGGCTTTCTCACAGAGCACTGATACTTGCAGTCAGGGAACACTTCCATGATGACTAAGACTAGTGAGCATTTACCTCTAACCACTTTAACGTAAACATTTCTACATGCAGGATGATTAACTTTCAAAAAGAAATGGAGTTATGGAAACCGCACTGATAGATTCAACATTTTCCTTTATAAGGTTATATAATATATACATATATATTCTAATCATGTCCCCATTTTTCATTTAAAGACACGACATCTAAGAAGCACACGTTTTGGGCAGTGGGGATGGTGGAATCTATGGGGTTTCCCAGACCCCTCTCGCTGAAGCACACTGCTTCTTTGAGAAAGTTTAAGGATGTGGTTTTTAGAATATTTGTGTGGAGTGTGAACTGTGTGGAGTGCGGTCTCATTCCAATCTCAGTCAGGCTTCCTGCTAAGGGTTAGAAATAGAAAACAATCTTGACTAAAGAACTCACCGGTGTACTGAAGCAGAACCAACAGCAGGCGCGTCTTCACCTCTGGAAATACAAAAAAATAATCCAATCTGGTGAACAAGTGGGTTAAGTCACTTGCTCGGAAGAAACTTGTTGGCGGCACTGTAAAACGGATTGCGATGCCACCAGGCGCTGGCATTTAAAATCATAAGGTATTTCTTATGATTATGCTGATGATGATAGAGCCATATAGGGAGCTGATACCACAGATTGAAGGCCTTGGTGCACAGCCTCGCGAAATCTGCACCTACCTACATACCACCATATCTCCACATATTCCTCCGCAGGGTCTCACTCTAGAATCCTCTCTGCACCATTTGGTGCATGGTTACTTTATGCCAATAACGGCACCATCAAAAGTGCATTAAGCAACTAATGTTGCTTTGCAAGTATTACGCTTATATAACATCTTAAGTATGTAGCAGACACACTTATCCACTTGCATAGCAACGTGCATAGCTTAAATTCTTCCCATATAATCCATTTTTACAGCTGGACATTTACTGAAGCAAGTCCGGTTAAGTACCTTGCCCAAGAGTAGCACTGACTCACTGGCTCACCTGGGAATTGAACCTACAAGCGGAGGAAATGTAAGCCCAGTTCCCTCAGTATGACGCTATACTGCCACCCGTATGCATGCCGAGCCAATCACCCTTCCTGAAAACCGCATGCTAATTATGACGCTGAAATGCCTGAACAGCCTTCGGCTTGTTCAAAGTCACACCACGGAAATTGTTGCAAAATGAATGCAATGTTGACAAAATGTGTGCAACAGCTCCCTGAGAAGCTGACTTTCCACTATTGACAGCTCCCCCCTCCAATAATGAAAATATTTTACACATTAAACGATGAAACAATCCACTCTACAAAGAAAGCCATTCCATTTGCGCATCAGCGTGACATAACACCGCAGGGCGTAGGAACAGTAAAAAACCATAGCAACATAACCGGCCGCACGAAAAAGTCATCACGAAGCACGAAAAGGAATCGCGCACACGCCAAGCTGCGCGGTAATATTCCATATCTCGCTTATATTTAATTTCACAGCTTAAATCACTTGGCTCTCAGGAGTGCAATGTGGCCGCTCACTTCAGAGATTTGTGTGTTTACTCTGAAAGTTAAGACCGGAGGAAAAGAGCTCAAATGCAGGTAACCGCGGACAACCAACCTGCAGGGGTCTTACAGCTTTATAGCCGTCCTCTCCCATGATCGAATTTCGCATGTACAGCGTTTGAATTATTCATCGCAAACTTTATGCGGAGTTGAGCGCTGTGTGGCATCTGGCAGTCCTGGACTAAGCAGGGGGGGGCGGGTGCAAGCGCTAAAACTGACCTTCAACAAACTTGGCAATGGTCTGCGTCAGGGCCTGGACGCTGCTGGGGAGGTTCCACGGATCCTGCTTGACGTGGAGCCGCAGCTTCTTGGTGCAGTTGACCCTGGGCTCCATTTCCTGGTGGAACTCTGTCCAATAAAAACACCGGCTGTCATCACGGCCGACGCACCACAGCCTCGCTGACAGAAACGGCTTCTTCAGCGCATGATGCAATACGTACTGTAACAGTTTAGATTCACTAGACGGTCCGCTGTTAACTTTGTCACACCTCTCTCTGCAATGTGCAGTCGATGAGTATTTAACACTGTTTTTTCCACCACTAGATGGCGAAAGGCCTGGCTTTTTACATGCATTTCTGCAATGTACATAAATTTGCATGATGAGCTGAGAGGCCAATGTGTCCGTTTCCTGCATCACTAATGAAGAGAAACCATAGAATAAGAAAAAGAATCCAGACTGGACACGTCTGTCCATCAGAGTTAATATTTGTTGAGATATGTATATTTTGTTAACAGTGACCGAGACCACATGCTAACACCCGGTTTTGTCTCCCCTTTTTTCAGCGGTCAAACTGAGAGTAACGGCGGTGTCACTACGGAAAGTGACTACGTTTCAGAGGATAACAATGGTTTCATCCGAAAGTACCATTGACGCTGATCTCAGACCCGACCTCGGCAGGGGTCCCGGCGTAATTGGATCAAAAGCGATTTTCCTCCTGAAATGTTTCATTTAAGAACTCTGACACCCAATCAATCACGCGACAGACACAATCGGGAGTGGGAGGTGCAATACCCGTCAGCTATAGTGGCATGTATGTTTGATAGCGATTGTGGCAGCACTTAAACTGAGGATAATAAAGTGGGTGCTAGAGACGCGGCTTTCACAGGGCTCCTCCCCCTAAACTCTCCTCCCAGTAGAGCCTTACGTTCAGCACATAAAATCCTGCTTAATATCCACAGTGCCCTGAAGGCCATTTTATCTAGTCCGATCAATGCTCTCTGGCTGTTTCAGTCAGTTATTCTTTTTTTTGCAATTCATGCAAGAAATGACCTGCACATTCAGAAGATTGCTTTATCTTAACACATGGGATAATAGCCTAATCTTATAATCTCTGAGAACCACAGGCAATTTCATAAAATCACACCGTTAGCTTCTAGCGGCAGCAAAATACAATGAGCAAAGGTACCAAACACACAGCCCACTCAAGTTAGAAACTGTCTAGCCCAATCATGCTAATATGAAGGACACTCTGCCTAACTCAATCATGCCAATACTCAGAGCACACTCTACCTTAGCCCTTCGCTACAATGATGAGGTCACACGACATAAACTCATCCCTACATTACCAAGGGGACCCTACACATAACCCCTTCATCCTAATGCAAAGGGCAAACTTTGCTTAATCCAGTCACAGTAATACTGAAGGCATACTGCCTAACCCCTCCAGTACAACACCAAGGGCTCACTGTGCCCAGCTACTTCATGACAATGTCACAGGCTGTTACAGATGGTATACATTAGCCTATACACATTATTTTATTATCATGCGAGAATGCTCATTTTCACATGTGGAACTGCAGCGGTTGAATCTGGAGGAATTACTTCTGCCCGGTTTCCTGGCCAGATAAAACTGATGAGCATTCTGCTTTCACACCCGCCAGATCCATTCACGCACTCAGTGCATAAAGGGAAGGGGGAAAGCACTTTCGTTTTTGCGATGCCAGGCAACATGCAATTACGGGCTCTCGCCAAAATATGCTACTGAAGATCTTCCGGAACCCAAAACATCACTTACAAACTTTTTAAATGGAACACGAGTTCTTACAACTCGCGTTCACAAAGCCTGCCTTTTTTTCATTTTTTTTACTGTGCCTCACCCTTCCACAGAATTTGGAAAGATTGCATTTAGTTATTATGCCCCATGGGCCTGGAACCAGCCCCAGCTGGACGACTCGACAATTTTAAGAGGTTGTTGGAGACATTAAAGACTGATGTTTGTAATAGTTTTATCTGAAATGTGTAATAGTAGGCTATAATTTGTGGCGTTAATTATGCTGCTTTGTGTATGGAGTTTTATGCTGTAATCTGACTGCTCGTTGCTTCTCTTGACCAGGGCTCCCTTGAAAAAGAGATGGAAATCTCAATGGGACTCACCCGGTAAAACAAAGGAGAAATAGAAAAATAAAAAACAAAAAACTACGGAACGCATGGAAGGCACTGGGAGACGGGGGTCTCCGGAGCCCTGAATTTACTTAGCGGAGTCTCCCTCGCGAGGGTCCCGTCTCACTGGACGTCAGAGCAGAGACTCAGGGGTCAGCGTTTGCACTGACGGGGATCAGTGTTTTTGGAGACGACGGGAGAGGGAGGGAGCGAGGCCGCGCCGCGTTCGGCTATCAGGGAGGTGGGAAGTGCACCTCCTCTCCGCTCCGCTCCGCTTAGCAGGGGGCTCAGCCCAAGGCAGATGTCAGAGCGTTTGTTACCGCGATCCGCTTCCTTTTTCACTTCCTTTTGGACGGATCCCGAGTCTGAAGGCGCTCCAATGTTATCTTAATTCGCTATAGGCCCGCAGTAGTGAAATCCATTACACATCCATAGAAAAAAAGGAAGGAAAAAAAAAGGCAGAAAAATCTTTCTATAACGGAGGCAAAGAACAGACTATATGAAGGAGAAAATACGGAGGGACAAAAAAGTAAAGGGAGTTTTCTAACTGAATGACAAATATTCCAGAGGAATTTTTTTATTGTTTTTGTTTTAAAAATGCACAAAGACAAGTTCTATAATGGCTTTTCCCTTAAAGAAGATGTAGTACCGTTTATCTATCCCCAAGCAGGCCGGGTAATGAGCTGCTGTTGTGCCGGTTTACGACAAGCTGATGCACAGGAGCATCCTCCGGGTCTCGTATGATGGTTTTCCATATCATTTATAAATAATCATAAATGCGATTGCCTCATCAGGCTCCCGCGCTTTGACCTTTAACGCTGGAAAGCACCCGTAAATCTCCACAGTCATTTGTGAGGAAAAGTCCAGAACACAGCGGGCAATCAAAATCTGAAAATATTTCAACCATAATTCAGCACGCGTAAAGCGCAGGTAATGGCACATTTTAATGGCGGGCCCCACTCATAACTCATTACCACTGACAGTATACAGAGTGACAAGGCAAAGGATTTGTGGGATGTGGGGCTTTTAGCGATAATTCTCTTTGAAAGACCAATTTCAGTTCTATTTTTGTTTGCTATTGGCCGCGATACGGAGACCTGTGGCAGGAACTAAGAAGGCATCACAGCGTTTAGCCATTAGTAAACTCAGCGGAGAGACTGAGGCTAGCTTACCCTGTAGACCCCGCCCTGGTGAAAAACACTTTGTCTGTTCGAAGGCTCGAGACACAACAGTGCCCTTCAGTAGGCTGGTGATAGACTCCACCTGGAGGATCATAAAGAAGGTGTTTACATCACTGCAGAAGGTGTTTACGTCACTGCAGAAGGTGTTTACATCACTGCACAGCAGCTGTTGTTGGTACATTGTTGGATCCCATCAGCACAACTGGAATTTCACTGAAATATATTTTTTAAAAAGAGTCTTTTTTTTTTTCCTATCGGGAGAAAAAAGGGGCCACTTCCTCGACAAAAACAGGAAATAAACGTCAGTAAACCAGCTCCCGTGTCCAGAACTAACTCTTGTCAGGGCGGATGGAGCAGTGGGTTCCCACTGCCCCCCTCCCCACCCTGGCCCCCCCTCCCCCCAGCCCCCAGCCTCAGGTCAGGCCGTGTCTCCTGAAACCCAACCCCCCACACAGTCCTCGCTCCCCCGGACATATTTCACCCGCAGCCTGTAAACAAAGCCAGGGGACTGGGGCCACCGTAAAAAATCAGCACCGGGGAAAACATCCGAAATCCCAAACTATCCAGGCAGCGCGTCGTGTTTATCAACATCTCTGCCAAGACACATCCTCCTTTAAAAGTCTCAAAGAAATGTGCGGCTCCTGTAAATGGGACAGCCGGGGGTGCATTGTGTGCTCTGCTACTCAAACAAGGTTTTCCCAAAGTGTCGGAAAGGGAAAAAGGCAGCGTTGTCCAATAATTTTTTATTTCCTTGTGAGCAGTCCTTAGAGTAATATCCATCTTAAATAAACAGAGGTCATAGAACACATCCAGCAGCATCAATCACCTGCTCCTGTATCAGTATATTCTACTTCATACTCTAGCCCAAAGGTATTCTTTGGAACAACATTCAATTCCCGCTTTCCACCGCCTTGTCACTGTTTCATTGTATCGTAATTTATTATGTTGTCTTGTGTATTTGTATTTATATAGGCTGGGCTCTTAAATTCATGCTGCCTGGCACCAATGTTCTGCAAGCTGCAATATGCTAGCTGAGGTTCTGTGCAGGTCAGCTGACAGACGGCTGATAGCAGGCACCCAATAAACCAATGGAGTTGCTATTGTGCAATGTACTCCAGTCTGCACAACTCCCGGCTTCAGTCAGGTCTAAGACCTATCTGGACCCTGGTGGACATGGCTGCATCAAGAATGAGCTCCGCAACTGGATACATCAGCTTTCTAAATACATTCCTTAAATTAGGTTATGCGTCATTTGACAGGTCAGCTATCCATACCTGGCTGAAGAGGTGCTCCAGGAAGCCATGCAATTTCTTTTGCTTATCATGGGAAATCCACACGCTGACTGGCATTTCATCTCCTGTGGAAAAAAATGGAAAAAAAAAACAACCATGAAGAAGAAGAACAAATGCAATCGCTGAATAAACATGAGCTTCATTAGAAGCAAAAGGAGCGGTGCAGTCATCGTGAGGACACTCAGTTCATTAAGCTAATGATGCATGACGGCACATTACAAAGACCGGCAGCAAAATCCACAGAGCAGGGCTTCATCTAACTCTGCAACACTGTAAATACAGTCTCTGACGCTTTCAAAGCATCATTAAACAATTAACGTTTAATGACTGTGCATTTACCACAACCAGCTCTACTGGCAGAGCGAAAAGTAGTGCATCAGATGGAGTCAAAGAAAAGAATATACTATATTAGGGACTTAGGGCCTGATTTAATAAGACCTTTAGCATGTGCAAAAGCTTTTAGCACACGCAAAACTAACACAACCAATGATTGGTGCAAAACAAATACCATGGCCACGTTATTGGTTTTGTGTGTGCTAAAAGGTTTTGCACATGCTAAAGGTCTTAGTAAATCAGGCCCTTAGAAGGAAAGCATGACTACCTGAGTCCATCTCGTCACTGTGTACGTAGGAGCTGCAATGGCTGCTGCAAATGCTGGTGAAGGATGCTATGGAGTTCCTGTTGCTGTTGCAATCACTATGAGAAAGAAACATAGGAACTAGTCATTACAGCAGCATCTCTAAGCATTTTCAGTATCTCTAAGCATTTTCTTATATGAAGTTTATAAGATGTATTTGTAGGGCCCCTTTCATACAGGAAAGTAGCATTAAAACTGGAACAGTTATTTTTACTTCAGTCCATACTTCCATATTTGGGAGGGTTCTGGGTTTTACTCGGTGCAGTTATCCAGCTAACTCAGTAATCCAGCTTTGTGAAATACCCCCCCAGGTAAACAAGGCAGGTCATTTACATAGACTCAGTGCACTTTTACTGCAGTAATTTCCATTTTCTCCCGCTAAATGTACACGCTACATTGCTGTGGTCATTTGCAAGTGTACTTTTGGGCTCGTTGAAAAGGAAAATACTGAGTTCTTATTTTCTGAGTCCTTTGAAATACCAACATTCTACAGAAGTTTCAGCACATGCCATGTCACATACTGTACCTGTATAAGACTGCAGCTCATGATAA
Source organism: Synaphobranchus kaupii (assembly GCA_029718625.1). Taxonomy (NCBI): domain Eukaryota; kingdom Metazoa; phylum Chordata; class Actinopteri; order Anguilliformes; family Synaphobranchidae; genus Synaphobranchus; species Synaphobranchus kaupii. The sequence continues at coordinate 114,819,159 of CM056377.1, forward strand.
TTACGCCAGTCAACTGTACGGGTTTCTGTAGCTGACGGTGATCAAGTCAGTAACCTATATGAGTTTCTGTAGCTGACGGTGATCAAGTCAGTAACCTATATGAGTTTCTGTAGCTGACGGTGATCAAGTCAGTAACCTATATCAGTTTGTGTAGGTGACGGTGATCAAGTCAGTAACCTATATGAGTTTCTGTAACTGACGGTGATCAAGTCAGTGACCTCTATGAGTTTCTGTAGAGGATGGTGATTAAGTCAGTTAAGTATATGAGTCTCTGTAGTTGATGAGGATGTGCTCAGGTACCTGTACGAGTCTCTGTTGCTGATGGTGTCGTGGCCAGAATCCTCCTGCTCGTCCCCGGCCACGTTGAAGCAGACCTTCTTGCCGTTGCGCTCCCCCCCTCTCGCTCTCGTTGTCGGCGGAGATGTAGCTCTCCGTGGTCTTGGCGTCGGATGCAGGAGGGTGAGTAATGGAGGACAGCAGACTGAAAGTGTGGAGGGGAGGTGTATGTTAGCCATCACAACAGATACCACGTTAACACTACATACAAGGAGTCATTAGCATTACCACAGAAACAATAAGAGTTTATAAATGTAGCATGACAAATATGACCTCAACACTACATACACAGAGCATACAAGGATACATTAGCATTAGCCTGCCACAGAGAGAATAAGTTTATAAATGTAGCATGACAAATATGACCTCAACACTACATACAAGGAGTCATTAGCATTACCACAGAGAGAATAAGAGTTTATAAATATAGCATGACAAATATGACCTTATATTTCATTTCAACAACCCCTCAAATATACACTGTATAGTTTACATTCCATTAAATGTATGCTGACTGTATACAGGAGGATAATTTCACCAAGATGTGCAATTTGGAGAGGGCCAAAAAAACAAGACCTGTTTGCATTTGGCTTCCGGACAACAACTTCAAAGGTCAGAGGTCCTCATAATATTAATATCTTCAAACATGCAAAAGCAGCTGTGTCAACATCTGAAAGCAGGACAGAAATATTCTCCTTTCGTAATATAATGAGGACCCAGGCTTAAGTGGAGGGCAAGTTTGAAGAGAGCTTTTGCTCAAGTTATTTTCACAGTTGTAGAAACACACGGTGGCACTTAGTCACATTTTCAATAATGCAATACTTGCTCATGCGAGCGATCTTTTCAGACGCAAACATGCCAGCGTGCCATATCCATTTGAATTTCCAAATCAAATCTAAATCACGTATGTGCGACTTTTTTTCCAGTGCGCAAAATAGGAAAGAAGTAAGCCCTGTGAGCTTGAATAAATACATCAAATGAATGAGAGAGTGCTTCTGCGAAATAAAAACATCGCCTTCACTGCTTGTGCATGTTGTCATGGAGGAGTATGCAGGCTCGTTTCATTCATGATAAACATCCTACCAATCAAAACCCAGACCCTCCTTCCACCCCCCCCCCCCCCCCCCCCTTTATTCAGTGAACAGTAAGCCTAAAGCACGTTCTCTTTGAGGCGCACTTGAAGGTCCAAACAATGGCTCTTCAATAGAGAGTGGCATGCCATCACCGTGGAGACCGGGCAAAGCGCTTGGATTGGTTGGTCTGTAATCAGGAAGTGTGTATGGCTTACGGCTTCCCGGCACTGGTTATCACAGAATACTTATGGAGGGTAATAAAGAGCACCAAAGGCTTGGGGATACAGTTCAAATAATACAAACAGCAGCACACTGTACAATGAACACTTCTTGTCTTGATTAATGAAAGTTTCACTCAAACTATATTGGAAACAGATGCAATAATTATAACTGCAGTTTGCTGAATAATTTTTCTGATTAAATATACATTTTTTGTCATTTTGTATGTTTTACATCCAGTTTGAGATGCAAAATGTATTACGACTTTACTAAGGGCTGAATCTGTGACCGGCTGTGGAGAGCCCAAAGAGAAAAGCCTGTCTCTGTTACCGAGCTGTGCCCGCCATGGTTTGGAAAAATCTATACACTTTCATTTTAGTTAACATGAGAGATGGGGAAACAAACTCACTGGCCCAGGATACATCCAGCTTACAGTTCAGAGAGAAGAAGCAATGCCACAGCATTCAAGAAAATGATGCCCTCCTTGAAATTTTGAACAAGTTACCAAAACAATACATATTTAGCAGATCTTTGAGCACTTCCTCATTGCAAGGACGATGCCACCTACGCCTTCCGTAATGTTCAAGTGAACATATGACGCATTTCAGCTGCGATTCCAGCATGGACCCCACATCCACTCGTCAGTTAATGCTCTGTTTAATCCCCACCTCCGAGGCCGGAGAAGAAGGAGCACTGACAGTCACAGACAAAGTGCCTTTCATGACAACCGCAATTCATCACGTGCAGCGGAGAACCAGGAACAGGTAGCCTGAGTCCTCTGGCTACACGGCCAGGCTCCGACAGGGAGTGTGTAATGCTTTAAATCCCGGGCTCTTTAGACATGACACATCCCTGCTTTTTGTCGCTCCGTTGCCGTTTCTCAGTCAGCAGTGTGTGTGTGAGAGAGAGAGAGAGTGAGAGAGAGAGAGAGAGAGAGAGAGAGAGAGAGAGAGAGAGAGAGAGAGAGAGAGAGAGAGAGAGAAAGAAAGAGATCAATATTCTCCTCAGCCCTTTGCAATGCGTGGCAGCAGAACTGGAGGTGGCCGGAGTCCACGGTGAACTGGCCGTGACCAAAGTGATCACACTGACTGGAGCTTGACATCAATGCATTCATTCCAGTGGCTACAAGGCCCCGCTGCCCCATCCATCCGCCATCCACCACACACATCTTTCACAGTCGTCAAGTTAGCCGCGATTCCATCCGCCATCCACCACGCACATCTTTCACAGTCGTCAAGTTAGCTGCGATTCCATCCGCCATCCACCACGCACATCTTTTACAGTCGTCAAGTCAACCGAGATTGCACTCAGCACATATTTTTGGAGGACGCACATCCAATATTAAAACATGTCAATTTAATTTAGTCTATACTGCACGCACTAGAATTGCTCCTCGACAGAAACTGAGTATTACTGCGCGTCTCGCAACAGAAGCTGACCCTCTCTGTAATAAATCTTTCAGAGGCTTAGCATAATGTGCGCCGGGCACCTTGAGTGACAGTCCCGCCTCCATTTCATTTTCTCCGGTTTCCTGTTAGGAGCCCCGCGTACAGTACAGACCCCGGCATTCTGTCGCATCCTGTCAAAACATAACGTGCTCTGAGACAATGGCTCTGTTTGCAGCACTGTATAAAGACAATGGAGCAAAAAAAAACAAGAGCAAGACCCAGAACGCTTACACAGTCACTAGAGTGACTGTGCCATTGATTAAAATGTCAAGAAAACGGTTGCACAAATTTCATACTTTGGTCTCCGATTCATCCGGATAATTCATTCAAGCGCTAGAGTAAAAGTGTTTCATCAAAATGACAAAATACAGCAGAACAGATTTTTACAATTTTTTTCTGATATACCCAGAGAGCTTAGATGGGTATATTTCTATTTCAAATACAGTTGCATCTAGCCTACACTACATGACCAGAAGTATATGGACACCTGCTCATCCAACATCTCATTCCAAAATCATGGGCATTAATATGGAGTCGGTCCCCATTTGCTGCTATAACAGCCTCCACCCTCCTGGGAAGGCTTTCCACTACATTGCTGTGTGGATTTGTTTCCATTCAGTCAGGAGGAGAACATTAGTGAGGTCAGGCACTGATGTGGGGCTATTAGGCCTGGCTCGCAGTCGCCTTTCCTACTGATTCCAATGGTGTTTGATAAGGTTGAGTTCAGGACTCTGTGCAGGCCAGTCAAGTTCTTCCATACCAATCTTGACAAACCATTTTGGTATAGACCTCTATTTGTGCATGGGGGCATTGTCATTCTGAAACAGGAAAGGGCCTTCCCCAAACCGTTGCCACAAAGTTGGAAACCCAGAATCGTCTAGAATGTCATTGTATGCTGTAGTGTTAAGATTTGCCTTCACTGGAACTAAGGAGCCTAGCCTGAACCATGAAAAACAGCCCCAGACCAAGGGGTGCCCAGATACTTTTGGCTATATAGTGTATTTCATACTACTGTCTCCAATTCACCCGGCACATAGCTCACGCAAGAGCTACAGGAAATGGCTGCAGTAACTGTTGAGTTAATAAAAAGTAAGTCAAAGTATGTCTGAAGTTTTCTCTCCAGTAGAAGTTAAGTTAAGAAGAAGTTAAGAAGAATTATGCAGCAAGAATAAATGTACTTAAATATTTCCCACTTGGTGAAAATGACTGAACTGCACAATTATCTTCAGGGACAATTTCATACAGTGTGTTGGAATGGCAACATCATTTCTGATGAATGAAAATCATTTAAATTGGTCTCTCCTTGGCGTAGCCTGTAGAGCACTATCCACATGCTAATTGCGAGCCGCTAAGTCGGCGGTTCAAATCCGACCGCTCGACCTTTGTCACATGTCTCTCCCTCTCTCTCGCTCCCATTCTCCCTGTCTCTCAACACTTTGCCGTCCAATAAAGCTGAAAAAGCCCTAAAAAAAGAAATAATTAAATAAGTAAATTATTTATATTGGAGCGTACAGTTTGGTCACATCTCTCTGTATACATGCAAAAGCGTGATGATGGAGAACTCAGTTCTCACATCACTCAAATGGTAAACAAGCTGGAATAGAAGACAGATGCACATTTTCCATCATCCTAAATGAAATACGACACCGCTGACAAAACCCGTGGAGCAGCCACGAATTCTAGATCCACACACTTTCGTTTCACTGACACCAAGCTATGTAGCTGTCCATGCAAATTTGCAATCACCATGGGTGTACAGCTGAATAATTTATCATGGCAAATTACAGTCAGCTTGGTATATTGAGTCCTCTGGGTTAAGGAAGAGATTTGACTGAAACAAACACACAGCTCTGCTTGTGCCTATATTCATATTCAATAGTTCCCACCACTTCGCAGAACCGACGGGCACCACGCGTCTTACAGAGGCTAATCCTGTAGACTGAGAAAATGCGCCAGCACTCTGATGTACAACTACATCACAACTGTTGAGGAAAAAAGAAACACTGAAGAGACTTAAGCTGGCAGCATACAAATAAATAATAATTTCAGCTCAACTGCTGGAACCCAGTTCCACAGGACCCTTAACGGACCCATACATGTTTAATTCCGCCTGCCAACACACATCAGCAATAGCAGATAAGGGGAAATAAACAGCATCCCTCTGCAAAGTGTCTCTGTGACAGCTGGGCTGAGCTGAGCGAGCGAGGGCCAGACCCTGAGGGGAGGTCCACATTCGCTGCGGCGCGTGGCGGCCCACCGAACACAGCGGCGCGAGGCGCCAAAGCTAAAAAAAACCCGCCATCGCCAGCCCCCCGGCGCTCCACCGGGCTTTCATCTGTGCGTCGCTTCGTTTTCTCTCAATTTACGAGCCGACTGCGGATTAAAGCGCCGCAGAAAATTAAAGATGTTTCTGAAGCAATTGCAAAACAATGCTCTCTTAACTCCAGGTCCATGATCCATTTTCCCTATTTTTACTTGAAATATAATTTCCTTTCGCACCAAAATCTCATTATCTTTTCAAGAAAACGGCAAAACTGTCAGTTAAAAAAATCATGCCATATAATGATTTGTCTGACATTTCCACAAGCCAATTATATATTTCTAATAAGCATTGTAATGCTAATGCATTCAGTTACATGAGCTAATTTATGTGCATGTGTTCCTTCTAAAGACTCCTATACAGTATAAGAACAGCATTGAATGCAACGTGCCTGTAACAGCTGAGGATAGCAGTTGCTAGCTTTCCACCAGACAGAAACTAGACTTTAAAAATAATCAATATTAAAACAAATTGGACCATCAATGCAGTACAATAAATTATTGATTGCAGTACAATAAAATATTGATTCATTACTTCACCTCCAAAGAGAGCTGTTTTATAATGAGTTACCAGCCAGGTCCAAAATGGTGTCTGGAGCAAGGACAGGGTCAGAACTGATTTAGATAATGAACCTCATCGAGCAATTTTATTACGGCTAATAATTACAAAGCCATCCTTATCCTGGATACAGATTAAACAAGCTATTATTAATATTTCAACACAGGGGCTCCACCTAGATATTACTGAAATGAGTAATGAGAGTCTGTATTTGACTGTCCAAGCAAGGCCATCTCAACATCTCACCGAATGTCATTTTGTCAGTTAGAGCTTCAGGCTAATTCTTCAGACCATCTCCAGCAGACTTGGACATTTTCCCCCTCATACTTATGATCCATGTAAGAACTACTTATTACCCACAGTAGAAGAGGGTTGTTAGCGTATAACCTGTGTGTAAAAACAACATCTTGATGTAAAGACTGGATCAAATAAGGAAGCAAGGGTGACATAATAACATCACGGATATCCCAAAGTGTAACTGCTTTCAGTCGTAGGCCGTTTCCAATAATGCGACAGCAGTTGAAAATCTGACCATCTGAGGGGTGTCACTCACTCGTGGATCTGAGCGGCGTAGCACTCCATCTCCTTGACAACGGTGGTCAGTTTGCTGAGGAGCTTCTGGTAGGCGTCCAGGGTGAGCAGGTCGTCCTCGCGGAGCAGGAAGCGCAGCCCGTGGCCCTCCGTGCGGCCCAGGCTGTGGCCTGACGGGGCCGCCATGCTGGTGATGGTGTGCTGGACGTACACCATCGGGTTCAGTTTGGCTGGAAGGCACACACACAGGGCCCCGCCACAGACCTCTTAGTCACATGATACAGTAAAGATCGAGCCATTTGGATCAGCATACGACACTCGCACCATTTTAATGATGTGTCAATACCTCACCTCTTGGTCACAAGCATTGCAGCACATAACAGGTCTGTTCTATGTGGTAGCAACTTAATGGCATATCAACACCTCATGTGTTGGCCACATGAATTTGAGGAGACTGTCTGTCACTGGGTCTGTCTGTCTGCGGTAGCCACTCTCACTGGTTTAATGACATATCAATACCTAATCTCTTGAGGTCATATGCATTACCCTACGTAACAGGTCTGTGTATGCGAAAACCACTCCACACCACGCTGTTTCGATGGCATCCCAACACCTCACCTCTTTGTCATATGCATTGCAGTACATAACCAGTCTCTCTACATGACATCCATTCTAACTGCATTAATGACGTATCGATATCTCACCGCCTGGTCACACATTCATTACAGTACCAAATGGGTCTTGTTATAGGCACTCACACTGCCTTAATGACAAATCATTACCTCAGCTCTTGGTCACATGCATTATAGAACATAACCGGTCTGTCTACACGGTATGCGACAGCCGCCCAATACTAAACTACATTTCAAATCCTCACCCTGCTCAGCATTCCTGCCGGCCTTCTCCAGGGTGGAGTTCTTCCTGCTGTCCAGCTGAACGCCAAAGGCGCTGCCCAGAGAGGTTGTGGTTTTGGGGTAGGACACCGCCATCACGTTGATGTGGCAGTTGGTGGGGCAGAAGTCGCTGCTGTGGAGCGGGGATACCTTGGTCTTGGCCTGCTTGAACGTGGGCCAGGCCCTGTTCTTGAGCACTCTGGAAAACTGTGGGCAAAAGCAGGTGATGCTTAGATTTCATTTGCACAAGAAAAAAAACACTTTATTGAGTCAAAAGGCCTGTGACCTGGGTGTTACCATTTCAGGTATATAGTACAAATGTATAGATTTTCTCTGTATCAAAAACAGACAAACTAAATGGAAAATGACTGCATTAGAACAAAGGTGATTCAATTACCATGTAATGCATGCAGGTGGCACATAGCTGAAATACTCAACATACATTAAAATAATATTTTTAAAATGTGCAGAAATTATCTCCCCATTGTTCACTATGGTTATTATTCCTATGTATTGTTGGGCTGTACAAATATATGCCTTTTTGATACCTTTTTATAAATCGTAGTTCCTTTGAGTGAAAAGAATACAGAGCAGTGTCAACAAAAATAATTTCTTTTCTGAGGGAAAACATGTTGTCACATCACACAGTTGTTCTTTCAAGTACTAGAAAGCGCCCTTCTTTTTGACGGTATGGTACGTATTCTTCTCAGCTCTCTAAGTTCAATGCAGATGCCCCAGGTTGTCTAATCCCACCAGCGCACTACGCTGGTGAATTTCTGCTTTGTGATGCTGACAGGAAATACTCAACATCCATCAACAAGGCCCACGGATGCAGAGCATCCTGAACAGTCAAAGGCCTAAACAAAGCCTTACTTACTATTCACGGCACTTTACATGTGCATGAAACTGTCTTGGAAACTGTAAATTCACAAGGTTAATTTTTCAGTACATTAAAACAGCCAGAATATAAATGCGTGCAGAGTTCTACAGACAAGTGTTTCCAATATCAAACCTTAAGCATCTTTTTCGAAATTTTGAAATGATACACAACACTTTCCTGTATATGTAAATATGCAATTAAGTGGGTTTTATCGGCATTGCGCCAGTTCAGCCCTGCATGATTCTATTCATGTTATCCAAAATTTCATGAGAACCCCAGAAATAATTTATAACTAATAGAAATATATACTGTACAGTACTTATAATTTCCTCAAAGGTAAAGCCTTGTAATATTTAGCACCTCAAAAACCCCTTTGAGGTAGCATTTTAAGAAAATGACACCTAAATATTATTTGATATACTGCAGTCAATATACTACACTCACACAAAACATGCAGCGGTAATTACACAAAATAATATGCCACCATCATAAATCCCCATGATATGAAATTGGACAGCATAACACATGGCTTTGGCAGGTTCTTCATCTATCTCATACTTTCCTCCCTGCTGTGGGACTAAACTGGGCGCATGGTCCACAGCTGGTCCCCATGTTAACTTTCCTTGGAAATCCAAGCTCCCCACATTCCGGACTGTCCCAGAGGCACCCAAGGTCCTCACCGTACGGGCCCTTCCCCGATCCCCCAGGACCCCCCGCGGAATGCAACAGGAGGGAAATTACGCAACAGCACTGGACGTTCAGGGCTATTCTTATCTGTTGAGGCGACTGATAATGAATCCAGCGTTGATTCGGATGTTGAGTCAAAGCATGCACAAAAAACTAAATAAGGCGGTGGTTTCCCGAAATATTTTCCTTTTCCTTCATCCAAATAAAGTCGGCTGAGAAAAACGCACAGCTACGGTCAAAAGAACTGCTTTCCTTGCAGCAGTGGTAAGAATGTACACTGTAGATGACATCCTAGGTCTTTTAAAGCAGACTGGGTACAGGTCTGCAAAATGATATGAAAACATAAAATTTTGATTCATAAAAAAGTATAGTGAGAATGGAAGTTAGCTGTATATACACTGTGGCGTGCCCCATGAGGTATTCAGAATACTTATGCAGTACATTCCGTAACCGTAATGTAAAAGGAATTATGCCATTGTGAAGTACTGCATTTTGCATTGCCACATTCATACAGTATTTTTAAATCTAAGAATAAACAACAAAATGGACAAGTTCAAGTTGTGCCCTCCCCACAAAACAGTACAAAAAGTACCCTTATTGCGGCCTTGGGGCACCAGTGTAGTATAATGGTTAAAAAACTGGCCTTGTAACCAGAAGGTTGCAGATTCGATTCCCAGGTAGGACACTGTCATTGTACCCTTGAGCAAGGTACACCTGAATTGCTTCAGTATATATCCAGCTGTATAAATGGATAATATGTAAAAAATGATAAAAAGTTTGTTAAATGCCTGTAATGTAATGTAATGGCAAAGTCTAGGTGGCTAGATTGTGAGAGGAGGACGTGCGTGCTGACGGAACACTCCGGCGCACCTTCCTGTAGTTGGTGATGCGGCGGTTGACGTGCTCTAGCCTCTCTCCGCACATGGCAGTGAACTTGGCTTGCAGGTCCTCCGGGATGACGTCGGTGCTGGAGCTCAATCTGGCACAAGTCTGCACGAGCTGGTCGTCGTTCCTCGCCAGCGCTTCCAGGACCTGGAGAAAAGCGTGGACACACCCCCTCAATCTTGCCATTCAAAACGCAAACCTGGGAGGGGGGTTGCGCAAATGCTACAGTTTCATTTCAATCCTCTGCGCTATAAGCGCTATAAATCACATTTTAAGGACACCTACTCGGGATGACCTCTAACAAGGAACTGGACTTGTAACCGAAAGGTTGCAGGTTCGATTCCCAGGTAGGACACTGCCGTTGTACCCTTGAGCAAGGTACTTAACCTGAATTGCTTCAGTATATATCCAGCTGTATGAATGGATAAATGTAATAAGAAGTTGTGTAAGTCGCTCTGGATAAGAGCGTCTGCTAAATGCCTATAATGTAATGTAACAAAACCCCACAGGTAAAATGACATGAACAGGCACCTCAACTGCTGTGTAAGTTAAATTGCCTATGATGGATAAATAGTCTCTCAAGCAACTTTTGGAAACATATTGATATATATATATATATATATATCTGAAGTATTACAAGCACAACAAATAAAGGGCGCTTGCCAGGCAGATGTCTGAAATCGGTGCATCCAAACAAATGTACACAAACTTCATTTCATGTTTGTCAGGGAGCAGCCACGGGGGCCTTTAGAGGTGTTGCTTTCAGTCCGACCGCTGATTAAACGGGACGCCGCCTTTCGGCATGATGCGAATCCAGATCAGCCATCCAGATTGTGCTGTCTGGAGTCGCTGCACTGCAAAGACACTGGGCTGAGCTGATGTTCAGAAAATAGCAGGGTGTGAAATGAACACCCACCACCAGCCAAATGCTGGTAAAAATTTGATTGTGACTGGTAGGATTTTTCTACTCTAGCAGCCACTTTGGCAGGTACCCAACCAGGTTGCATTATATTGTAAAAGGTAATGTGGCTGGTAAAAGGTTGAAAATGGCTGGTGATTTTCATAAGGCACAAGCCACTCTAGCCAGTGAGTGAAAAATGTAATTTCATGCTTTGGGAAATAGTATGGGAGGCATTTGCCAAGGCCCACAAAGAGGAACTACGGGGAGGAGAAGATTATAGAGCAAGGTGAGCCAAGACCAATCAGAAAAAAATGAACTGCCAGAGCTTTGAGGTATGAAATACAGCTACATGCAAGATCTCAAAGGAAACAGCCGCACGTTTGGTACAGATGTTCGCATTAGGGCAGAAATTGTTTTTTGGTTTCGAGGCTTTACATAAAGGACTTCAACAAAGTACATAGTTTTAGCTTTATCATGTCAGCTGTAGTTAAAAAAATGTAAAGTAAAGCCACAGCTTTAACATTGTTTGTTCAGTTCTTATACACTGCATTCAATAAAAATGGAAATAGAAATAAAGTTTTCAAAATGTACACATAAAATGTACAGGTGTGTAGTCTAAACGTTCTAACCATACAAGTAATTCTGAACTGCATGTGGTCAATCTTGAACTAGCTTTGTGTACGTGAAAAGGCAGGTACACACAAAAAGAAAAAATTCAAGTGAACATCTAACTCATGTAATGGCTAAGATCTGCAGTTCATTGTTCAATACATCATGATTCTAACTTATCGTGAAGTGAAAACAGTAATGGAGAAAGAGTAAGATCATAATTTCTGACAAAAATCAATGAGGTAAAATCTACAGGTCAAAAACAGAAAAGATGGCCTTTTATCTTCATGAAATGTCTCTTTTTGCACAACAGACCAGAGAAGCTGTTACTCCAGGTTATAGTAAACATAGACTGATAAGATCATGCAGTTCGGTCTTAATCGATATCAGCCACAATCAAAACCTCGATTACAACAGCAGGTGAGCCATGTTTTATCATCAGTGCAAGTAGTGATTTTCCCCCCCGAGTCAGCTAGAACACTTGATTGAGATTGATCTTTACCCAAGCTTTTACCAAGAACACCTGCTTTCAGAAAAGCGACTATACTCTGATGATTGTTTACATTGTATGGACGCGTGACAAAACTACAAGCCAAAGAAACCAACTTCAATGCTGTCCAAGCTGAATACAGTTGTGTTTTGTCTCAAACCTAAAATCCAGAAAAACTCTGCCCTTGTAGTTACTAATATTTAAGCATCCCCGAAAACCTGAAAACCCAGACACAAAAACAACAGGAAATGTATCTTCTTGAAGATAATAGAATACAATCAATAGTTGACATCCCCCTGTTTTCAAGACATTGCTAAATGCTGCAGTGACAGGCGGCAAACTTTTCTTTGAGCCAAGGTCTCATTGCTCACCAGTCTAGCTAGTAAAGAAAAATATGACTGTTCATTTTGTCTTTAGAAATGGTCCTTTCAAGTTCCTTCCTGAGAGAGAGGCAATGTTCCTGACCCAATCCCAAAATGAAATGTAATATTTCACAGGCTCCCAGCAAGGCCCTCAGCGGCTCCTTTCTGCAGGGCGGAAAGCCTTCGATTACTTCTTACCTCGCATGAACTGGTTTAGCAGTAACACCACATATGACATCATAACTCCTCTGGACTGTTCCATTTGCCCTCAGGCAAGAGGGGGGGGTGTCATTACCTTGGCAGTCAGACTGAAGAAGCCCTTGGGCTCCACCATCTTCTCCAGGACGTGGCATTTAATCCCAGCCGTGCTGTCATATTCGTACACCACGCCATATTCCAGGTGGACGTTGTCCACAGTCAGGCTCACGTGGTCCTTCTTCCCGTCTATGATGGCAATGGTGTTGAACTTGTCCATTACCTCTGGAACAGACCAAGGACCACAAATGGTTAACTTAGTGGCACAGGCTTCATTAAAATATCGCTGAATTGGTCCAAATGACTCAATTGTCTTTGTATGATAAAAGAACTGATGGAGAGAGTACAATAACAATCTGTCTGTGATCAATGACAATTTAGCAAAGGAGGAGCAATTGCAGTGCGTGTGTGAACTGCAAGATGAACTGTAATTGAGCTTGTGTCAGGCGCAGTTTGTTTCGTGGCGGCTTGCCATCTTCCCTCGTCAAGCATGAGCCAATCCCAGTGCATTAGGTTTACCCGCTTCATACAAACTGATGACCTGATGAGCTAATAAAACCACAGAAAGGAAATTCACAATCGTACAAAGGAAAAATCAAGTTAACGGGCAATGAGCAGAGCATGATGCTCCTTACTCAAAAAAACCACCAGAACACCTCACGCAGACAGGAGGCAATCAGCGGCGGCCTCAGGTGTTTTCTGCGGATATGAGGAGACGCAGTGACAGCTAGGGTCCCAGCTGTACCTTCCACTTTGCACTCAAAAACGTCCCCGTTCTCCTCCACAGAAGGTTTCCGGTTGGCTTTCTGGTGGTCTTCCTGGGGACTCTCGCTGTTGTTATACACCCACTTTATGGAATCTTGCTGAAATTAAACCAGGGTAAACAAAGGATTAGTGGAAAGCTGTTTTCACTGTCAACATGGGCTGCATTCAAAGAGATGCAACAGATTGATTTGTGTTTTTGTACACTTAGAAAATGAACCGAACAATCAAGCTTTTTAATTAAAAGGCTTTATATTTTATAATAAAAAAAACTTCCCATCTAAATGGATGCATTCATATTGCATCAGACGAGCGCAAACATCGAGTTATAAATCTAGAGCGTGCTGTTCCACCACATGGGCTGGGTCTGACAGTATAAAACTCAGTGAAAACAGGGCTCAGCTCCAACGACAAGACCGCACGCCAAACCCCGCCTCCGCCCTGCATGCGCCCCTCCCCACACGCTGCAGTGACTATGCCTCCTGAGGGCCCCCACCCCCGCCCTTCCCCCCCCCTCCCCGCCCCTCCCTGGCCACGCTCTACCAGCCAAACCCCCATACCTTCCCGCCAGGAAGGCTCCCCACGCTCGCTCTGCACCGCGGCTGACCGCAGACCCCCCCCCCCCCCCCAGCGGCAGGGCGTGCCTCCCCGACCAGGCCCTGATGAGGAGCAGAGCTCCAGCACTGAGCCATGCAGCCTGCTATTAAAACCGCAGCCCAGCGTGGGTCTGGCACCTCCTACAATTACCGCCATTACACCGGCGCTGGGGAAGCACGCCCAACCCCCCACCTCACCTCCTACAGAGCCACACTAGCAGGGTCAACGGCAGAGGAGCCAAGCTGCTATTACCGCCTTGCAACGGCCCGATCTCTCGAGCCCCCCCGGGTCCGCATTGGGCGCTCGCGGTAACGTTCTCACAGCGCCGTGGGCCTCACCTGCGTGGGCCGGCGGTATTTCCGGCACGCCGTGACATGGGCAATGACGCTGGCATGGCTCTCCTTGCTCACATTGATCCCGTTGACCTTGATGATGCACTGTCCCGGGTGAAGGCCGGCAATGGCCGCCACCGTGCCTGGAGGAAGCAGAGGGGCATGGTGTCAGCGTTTGCTCTACATTACAGCAGTTTTCTGTTGTTAAGGGGGACTTAACACCAGAGATGTGGACTCGAACCATTGTGACTTGGACTCGGGTTGACTCGAGTCACTGTTTTTCGACTCCAAGACTTCTCCAAGACTTGACATAACTTGCCCAAGAAAAAATTACTTGGGACCTTGCTTGAGACTTGGACCAAATGACTTGAGACTTACTTGTGACTTGGATAAGAGGGACTTATATATGTTTTCCTCAACAGCTGATGCGTACAACCGAAAATGGCAGTCACCACTAATGGACTACTCAGGAAACTGCATTACAGTCATTCTCTCGGACAGAAGCAGCCAAAACGACACCGCACATAAATCAAGCACAGAAACCATGTAAACACGCAACTGTTCACGTGTTTTGGCAAACACAGTCTGGTGTGAATTCTTACAACAGATAAGACAAAACGAGCCAGCTCAGGGAACTCTTTTTTTAGTCAGTTCCACGGGAAGGTAAAAACAAACAACACAGTGATTCTGGAAGCTGTTTATCTGCCAGTAGCTTTCTGCTGCTATCGGGGACGGGATTCAGACCAAGGAAGTGTTCAAGGTTTCGAGCTATCAGGAGGAAATAGCCTTAGAGACTAAACAACAGCCCATTTGTTTTCAATACCTTTTAAATACACACACACAATATGCTGGGATGAATAATTCTCAGAAAGAAAACTAACACTGTGTGTCCGCATGCGAGTTCTTCATGAAGCTTAATCCCATTTCACAGTCTGAATGGAGTAAAGCCTTTGTGCAACACAGCCTTTCATAATTCATGGTAGAAACAGCTTCTGAAATCCACTGCACAATAAACTAACTCTGAGAGCAGCTGTTGCATTTCCATCCCCGGAAAGAATGAAGGAATTTATCCCTCCAGCTGAATCCTGCAGAAACACTGTCAAAACAGGGAACATGGCTGTATTTGTATACATGGTTCCAAAAAAAATTGGAAAAAAACAAGCAATGTTGGAAAAGCCACTGAAGCTCGCCGATGGTCACAACAAAGCAGGCAAAACACTGACAAGGACAGGCCGAAAGCCTGAATATACTGTGAATGCATACATAAAAGTAGAGGGTTGTGAGAAGCTGAGGGCCGGAGAGATCTTAATCCATTTCCAAAAAATGTTATAGCCAGAGTCTATAACAGCCAGAGTCAGTGAATATCAGCGATGAAGAAGTGCCTTCTATTGGCTGGGAGATGAAAGAGTGAGCCTGTGTCCCAGCATCCTCTCTGCCGGAATGACTAGGGACCTCACACACCCCCCCCCCCCCCCCCCCCCCCCAACTGGGCGCGTGGCTTCTGGCGTCTCTAGAGAGCTCCTGATGAAGCCAACCCCTCATCCAGCCGCACACACCCCCAGTGCAGGACGGCACTTCAAAAGCACCACTGAACTCCCCTTCAGGGGATACACAACTCTGAAGTGCTGAAGAGATGAGCATGCACCTTACCCCACTGTCCAGATTGGAAAATATATTACTTTCAAAAAAATAAAAACAAAAATCTATTTCCAAGCCAAGGAAGTAGAGCAGGAGTATGCTTAGATTACAACCCCACCTCTCACTGCACATTGCCACGCCCTGGATACCGGATACTAGAGCTTTTAACAGCCACAGGGACACAGAGACACAGAGACACACGGTCGTGGACAGTGATGAGCTTCACCTCACAGCTCAGAGCCAGGATACACTGACCTGGCAGAGAGGGGGAGATGGGGAGGGTGGAGGGTGGAGGATGGAGAGATGTTTACTGGCGGAGCAGACTTCACACCAAGCCAGGGTCCTTACCTCTGCCAACGGCATGGACCACAGACGGGCCGAACCCTCTTATCTGGAAGCCCAGGCCGTCTGCCGAGTCGGGAATTTTCACTGTCCTGGAGCAGGGATGGGGGGGAGTCGGAGACAGATACATAGACAGACAAACAGACACTAACAGTCAGAGATATGCAGACCAAAGCTCTCCGTTACTTACATATCTTCAAATAGGGCCTTTTCTGTAAGCAGAAACTACAGGAGCCACCCCAACAACACCCCTAAAGTGCACTTCTGACATTCTCTTGACAGTGTAGGGAACGGTAACAGTTCCCAATGAGCAGGTCTAACCCATCTGGACGCAACCAGTCGGAAACGTTCTGTTTACTTTCAGCATCCTGTGTGAACACAAGGGCTACGATTATAAAGTAAGCACTGGAATTCCAAAGCTAAAAGCAAATCTCTGATCTCAAAACCTGGAACGTGCTCAAAACTTGGAATGCGCTAAAACGCACTGAAACAAGAATGGGATATACTTTATTTTACTGATGCTGGAATGGGAGGGGTCTAGAAGGAGAATAATCACATGCTGTATATTAGTAAATCAGCCAGTTCAATGAAGCACACACACACAAACACACACACACACAAACACACACACACACACACACACACAAACACACGCACGCACGCGCACGCACACACGCAAGCACGCACGCACGCACGCACACGCACACACACATGCGCACGCACACAGACAGACAGACAGACACGCACACAGACACACACGCACGCACACACGCATGCACACAGACAGACAGACAGACAGACACGCACGCACGCACACAGACACACAGACACACACGCACGCACGCACGCACGCACACAGACAGACAGACAGACAGACACGCACGCACGCACACAGACACACACGCACGCACGCACACAGACAGACAGACAGACAGGCACGCACGCACGCACGCACGCGCACGCACACAGACAGACAGACAGACAGACAGACAGACAGGCACGCACGCACGCACGCACGCACACACACACACACACACTCTCAGACTCACTCTCTAGGCTTGGTGCCGACCAGGACCCTGAGTGGCCCCCCGCTATTGAAGCACTGCCTGAGGAAGCACTCCACTTCCTGGAAGGGCCGGAGGAAGAGCAGGTCCCCATTGATGGCGAACAGTTTCCTCCCCACCTCCAAACCGGCCATCTGCAGAGAGCAACCAGAGAAGCAGAAGGATATCACTGTAGCATGGAGTCAGCACACATCTGGAGAGACAGATAATGACGCAGTCGCTCCTCCGAAGAGGATTTCACCCCTGAGAGTCAATAGATAGAAGCTGAAGCGTGCAGCGTATAAGTTGGCCATAACCTTTTTTTAATTTTTTTTTATCAGTATTACTCCCGTATATCCTATTGAATTTTCTGAAGATGCCCCTGCATGGCCCAGAATATAAAATGCAACCCACTGTATTGTCACACAAAAGTAATATATTGCCTGTTGCATGCAGCTCCCATTGCAATTATCCCTGCGAGCCTTCTGTGAATTCAGGATATGTGGAAATGGGCTTGTGCGGGATGACAAGCAGTCAACTGGAGACCGCAAACTGAAAACGGGTGAATGGTGATCATTTTTTATTAAAGTGACAAAAAAATAAAATAATAATATTAAATAATAGCCAACTAATAATGTGCAAATACTGAAAACATAGGGCAATCGATCCACAAATGTTTCTCTCCCATCAAAGCCTAAGGGTCTTTCTTAACCAGCAGCCTTTTTCTGAGGTGCAAGGCTTGAAATTCAATTCAATTCAATTTTATTTTTATAGCGCTTTTTACAGAGAACTGTCACAAAGACACTACACAGAAACTAAAAGGCAAGAACCAGGCCTGAACCCCCAAACAGCAAACAAGGTAAAAACTCCCCAGTGGGAAGAAAACACTCAAATAGGTTTAGCCCCCTCAGCCCATACCATTACTAATACATACAACATGAAAATACACAAACAACACATTCAACAGATACCCTCATCCCACCACATATACAGCACAATTACGTACATAAAATGTTGAAATCAGTTCCTCCTCCAAAAGAACCAATGCGACCTACACTTCCAATAATGCATAAAACTCCACATGCAGTGCAGCGGGCTCCACTGCCCTAATGCAGCCAGACAGATACACAGGTTATGGGCAGAAATGCGAGCAGAAATGAAAGTTTAAAGCAACTTGAATTTATACTGCAATAATTTTTAATTTGTTATGTTTAAACTGAATTATTGCATTTCATAATGTAATTTGGTATTTTGGTATTTGAAATTGAATGTAATTGATTTAAATAGCATTTCTTCA
Source organism: Synaphobranchus kaupii (assembly GCA_029718625.1). Taxonomy (NCBI): domain Eukaryota; kingdom Metazoa; phylum Chordata; class Actinopteri; order Anguilliformes; family Synaphobranchidae; genus Synaphobranchus; species Synaphobranchus kaupii. The sequence continues at coordinate 114,837,617 of CM056377.1, forward strand.
TTGCATTCAATTTTCACTTTTAACTTCAAGTTAAAAAAATTCTCATTTAAATGCTTTGAAATTTAGGTCGCACTATTCAGTTTACATTTCGTGCAACACACATCTGGCGAAAAAGCAAACAAGCAAATATTCAATAGACCTTTCTCATGTAAGCACCGCCATTACAGAAGTTTACAAATAGTAGCATAGCAGCACTTCCGCCAGCTGTTAACGACGATGGACAACAATGGTGCATAGTTTCCAGGTTTTGTAGTGTACTGTTATGCTCAACTAGCAAAGTAAAACAGCCTAATTTGAGCTTTCACACTTGTGCCTGTGGCCTGATGTACAAGCCCAATTCAATGAACTATCATTTACACATCAAATGGTGAATTTGCATCCACTACAAAACAAAGGTGGATTATTTTTACAAGGGGAAATTGTTTCCCCTACAGTGTCAGGTTTTTCAATAAAGGAACAAGCCCAGACTTTCTTCCTCTCTCAGCCACTGTGGGACTTTAAGAGTTTTGAAGTTTGGAGTTATCTACATGTATGCACTGCTGGGTCACATTTGAGATTGCACAGCACCAGATTTAAAATAAATAGACCGATTTTTCATGGAACCGGAGACTAACTTCTGAGATATTAATCTAGTTTGACGCTACAGTGGATCACTTTTTTTATGTGAGCACTTATCTAATATTCCTCTGATTCAGTTGTGCAAGTTGTACATATCAAGTGAATAAGTCACAGAACATATGAAAGAAATTGAGATATTCAGATAACAGGACTGTGGACTGTCGGTTTGACTTGAGTGCACTATGCATCATTAATGGATTAACAGGTATAAACCAGTATCATTTCTGGCTGGACGGCTTTTTCTCAATCTGAATTTTTTTTTTTTTGCCCCCAGACTTCCATGATGGACTGACCACTACATCACAGCAATCTGAGATTCATGCTGGCCATGTGGTTCCATTTTTATGGACAAATTAATCCTTCATTGGCAATAAACAAACCAATAAGACCATTCGCCCTCCACAAATGTTCACATTTTAGTATTCTAGATGGAAATGCACTGCACTATAATTTCAGTATTTAGGTTAAACAAAAGGCGCAAATCAGAGATCAATAGAATCACTAAATACACTCATAGAGGATTCAAGATGAGGCTGAAGATTCAAACAGGTCAGTATACCATCATCAGGATAGCATGTTTCTGAAGACAATATTCCTGATTCTTGTTTAAAACTTTACCATCTTCTTTACTGAAACATGTTGAGCACAGATCTTTCAGAGTGTAGTCCCTGCACTTTCCCAGGCCCTCTTTGGATCTATTCAGTGGCCAGGATAAGGCGGATTGGGCCCAGCCTATGCCGAAAGGCCCGATCCAAGGCCCGTTCCAGCTGTTCCCGAGTCGCGTGCCTCTGTCCAAACGGCCTTCAGATGTTATGAACGCGGATGCACAAAGATACCCTTTACATACACAGACTCCCTGTCGGACGCGTGACAACAAACAGAGACACCCGGAGAACAGGGTAAACACGGCCGAGCGGCAGGGCTCCACGTGCTCGCCTGTTTACACTCAGCACGTCCAGCAACAGATGGGAAGTTTCGCATCTGAGTCTGTTTAACACATTGAGCGTGCGGGAGCCGTGCGTTTACTCTACCTCAGCGTACGAGCCCTTCTCCACAGATTTGATGATGGGAACCCGGTTGCGGTCTTCAAGAGTAAAGCCATAGCCCCCGTCGCTGGGTCTTATCTGTGGGGCGGCAGAAACAGCCCGTGAGCAGGGAAACAGCCCTATGCTTTGCAATCACAAAGAACGTGAGTGTACAGCCTTATGGAAATTAGCGCTCTCAAACTGAGGGGCCGTAAAGTGTCACACTGCAGTACCTGTTCGACACTGTCCCAGGGCCATATTAATGGCCTCCCCTAATCTTCACTTAATTTCATCCGGGAGATTTTTGCCTGAGACAGTAAGAATCTGAAGGATCTAACTTGACAGAAGCCACTACCAAGGTGTGCCATGCAAATATGAAGGATATGAAGTAGTATAACACTGACTGAATGAATATCACAGCATTAGAGAGTCTAGCCCAGTGTGAGCAGGTAGCCAGGCACTGCGTCTCTCACCAGCAGGGTCTTAGCGATGACATTCTCCACTATCTTAAGATCGTGCTTCATGGGCTTGTGTTTGGTGTTTGATCCCTCCATCTCCTCGTCAGCAAAGAACCGGAACAAGAGAGGCTCGTCCTTGAATTCGCTCTTTTCCAGCACTGCGAACAGACGGTTTAGCAGCAATCAATCCCCTCTGATTAATCCCCTCCGAAAGGAACTTCGGGAACCCTCGCAGCAAACCGCTATACCTCGGTCTTCTGTGCGTTTCCAACAACTGCCGTTCTAAACAGTTCTGTTCTGATCTTTTTCGGGTTGAATTCCCACGGCGTGTTTGAACAAGCTTCACAAAATAAAACACAGCCCTTTTTGAAAATCACGATTAGGATGTTTTAATAGTGGGGAAAAAAAGACATGATATGAACACTTTAATAACAGACTCGGGTTTCAAGGATGCGGGGAATAAAAGGCGGGAATGCGGCAGTGGAAGACTAAAGTGAAAGTGACAGAGACGTTGTTTTTTCGCCATGTTCAGAGCACTGGGCATTAAGAGGGGGTCTCGCTGCCATGGGAGACCTGGCATTTGCATGGAAAGCAGGGGGCTGAAAAAAGAACCTGGACAGGATTTAAATCCGTCTCCACGGTAACAAAGACATGAACCGAGCCCCGCCGCTTTGAAGCAAAACTCCTCACCCCCACGCCACCCAAAAAAACAAGTTTCTACAAATGATCCTTCATTTTATTTGAGAGATCAAGATATAACTTGGATGGTTTTAGCAACCACAAAACCAAGAATAAATTATCAGTACGGGTACAGAAATGACATCTTGAGAACTGGAAATGAAAGTGTAGTCATTATGGTTATTATGCTTCATGCATTTCTCATGGATTTTCTGTGGACCAAACTAAACTGTGGGCACTTTGGAACACTGACTCCATGTAATGAGATATGTGGTATGGCTCAGACATGTATGATGCGAACTTTGGCAGCGGCGGTCAAGTCTCTTAAAAGAGGCTGGAACTCCACAAACAACCCGGTAACTATGACAACTGACCGTTCCCACTTGGCCTGACAAACATCCATTGATTTGCCAATTTCTAGCCTGACGCAAACCATGCATAGCCTTGACTTGGTCACATGCTCACGCTATGTTAATAAACAGAGTGCCGTAATGTGAGAGTCCATTTTGCCGACACTTAGTTTTGACGGTAGGTGGCAGTTATAACAGAGTCTACATTTCAGTTTGTGAGCCAATGTTTTCTAATCATTTATGGCAAATCAAAATACAAGCCCTGGAATACTAAAAGGTGAGGTAATGGACTTTTGAGCCAAGTGACGGCGCTCACTGTTGAACGGGGAGTTAGGACTAATACAGGTCAGAGTTCGTGAAAACAGCCGTACCATGGTGCATGAATCCATTGTCACAGAGTTCAACTCCCAAGATCAGGGCCTCCTCTCTTGTCCTGCAATCCCCCTGAAAAAAGGCACACATTGAGTGTAAGGAGAGATGCAGCCACAAGCCACAAGGCTGCAGTCCCACCCATGCATTCTCCCCAAGTCCAAAGAGCCTAAACTTGACTACAGGACTGCCATGCAGTCCAACAAACCACAAACAGGACCACAGTTCCAAGCCCTCAGAACGATGAGGTCTGACCGATTATGCAACTTGCCCAAGCTACATGAGAAGCCGTATAGTGTTGCCCTTGGCGCTGGAGCACAAGCCTTTGTCCCTTTTCACCACTAGCGACTAGCATCAGATGTGTCTATTAATCTGTAAGCCTCAAGCTTCATGTCAAGCGCAATAAAAATCTGAAGTCTAATTAAAGTGGAAAAGTTCTCCTCCGTTATGCTTTTCTTTGTGAAATTGAAATATCACGGCTGGCTTGCGGTCTGTCGTTTCAGCCCCATTTCCTCCTCTGCATACTTGAAGTGACCGGCCTGTTTAGAAAACAACCACTTCCCCCTCTCCCGTTCTTTCATCTTCTCCCATTTCCTGGTTAGGAAATGTCTTTTCACTATGCATGCACACTAAGAATAATATATATGTATAAAAATAAAAAAAACACTAAAACCAAAATACAGCAATATCAAGTCTTACCTGCGCAATGAGCCAGTCTATCAACTTGTTCGCCATCACCACAGATTTGTAGGTTCTGAGATGGTAGTCTTTATCCCTGAGTAGATGGCAAAAAAAGAAATTACTTGAGTATACGAAGAGTTTCACCCGCATTGAACTTGAGCTGGGGATGCGGCAGGATGACCTCTGACCCCTGGCCATTATCTTACCAACATGAATACACCCAGTGGAGCCCCAGTCTTGAGGAGCCTTTCCTGGCTTTCCCGACAGGATGGACATAAAAAATCATACTAAAATACATAAGTAGACTACCTTGGAGCAGTTCCCGCAGTGTATTTTACTGTAGGTATGTGCGTGCGTGCGTGCGTGCGTGCGTGCGTGCGTGCGTGCGTGCGTGCGTGCGTGCATGCGTACGTGTGCATGCTTCTTTACACATATTTTGGTGTATGTAATATTGTTTAATTCAGTTATTTGTTATTCTAAAAAATATATATTGCTAGATTAAACGCAATTACTTAAAGGGATAAAAATAATGAAGTACCTACGGTGTTCATTTGGTATGTAATGTTCTAATATGGCTTCTTGTAGGGTTTGTGAAACCTTTCTACATTCTTTCCAAAAATGACTCACAAAACCATCCAAAACAATGCTGAAACTGCAAACATAAATCTTCAGATCTTGCTGCATATAGCATGGCATTGTTTCAATTCAGTCTAATTCATTCAAATTTGAATCAATGAGAGAGTGGACAATTTTTTTGATGATAAATGTACGGGATGAGTTTTTTTCAATAGTAAACACAGGGCATGTGGTCAGCACGGCTCTGCGAAAGTGACCCCTGTCTTTATCGGTCAGATTCCCTGTGTTATTTTTTACCCCGGCCTCCTCGCTGCCTATGCCAGACCCCTGGAATTTACTATGAAATGGAGCAGTCATTTTCCCATGAACACGGGGCTTCCTGAGGGACACTCAGACCGGGCGGGAACGGCGGAATGTCCGTGGCCGCCTCAGCCCACGCTCTGACAACCCAGCCCTGCAAAATGCACCGAAAAAGTCCACTCTCGTCTGTCTGGAGTCGACGCGCGCTGTTCCTAAGTCCTTCAGTTCCTGTCCCTTTTATGACCCGTTTTCATCAACAAACGTCTCCTGCTCGGTCCGTCGGGAACGGTCAATACTTCTTTTTCTCATTTTCCTTTTACTTCACACACTTGTATCCTTTTTACAGTGAAGACAAGGAGTAATTAGGTTACCACCAACCATTCTCAAACAAGCCTTAAAAGTAAATAAACGGGTAAGTACACGCATGGAGAAAGGTACAGGGTGAGAATTAGAACGGCTGACATTTTTTAACCGCAGTTTAAAGTTTTTCTGAAGGATTCAAAGTCACGAGCGAGGCAGACTGCAGCGCCTCGCCGCCTGACTGCCAGGCCCTGAGAAGTGTGCTGTTATTGCTGCCTATCATGAGGAGCTTGCGGCTGGACCACAGAGGCTGTCGGAGAGTGAAAAATGAGCGGTAAAGAGAAGCCCACCGGGCGGCCATCTGCCTGGGAGAAACACCGCGCGATCTGAAGCACAGGTGAACGAAGGTCAGAGCTCTCGCTTTTAGCCCTGAAAATGGCAAATTACTGCAGGCCTCTGACCCAGATGGCTGTAGCTCTCTCTCTCTCTCTCTCTGATTACCGTGCCACATGGCAATCACCGCCCCACACACTGTATGGCATTAAACAGATATACTGTTCCCAGCTTTTGGCTGAACTATGTTACGCAACAGGGCTTTTTTCTTCATCTTTTTGGGGGGTGGTAAGGTATCAGCTGTGGGATCAAGTGAGGCAGGATTTATGAGTTTTCTCATGGGGAAGGCGGGGGCGTTTACCCAACCCCCCCCCCCCCCCAGCACCCCCAACATTCCCTCCCTTACTACCAGGAAATTCCACCCAATTAGACTGGAGTCGGCAGCTTCAATTAGCAAAATGTCATTCCTCAAGCCAGGGCCTCATTGTGCTGTGCTCAAAAGCAGCGTAAGCGCCCTCTGAGAACGTCGGTACACTTTCACACACTCACAGACGTGCACACACACACACACACACACACACACACTCACACACTCACACAGGCACACACGCACACACACACACACACACACACACACACAAACACAGAGGGCGGTGCTTTGGTCCTAACAGCGTCAGCCTCACTGGCCCTCACATATGCCACACCACCGAGGCTGCAGGACGCAAGAGCCGAAGGAAAATGTTGCATTGACGTGCGGTGTTTGAAGTTAACTGCAGGTTGTCAGCTGAGAGGCAGCAGTAGTTGTTTACTGACTGACCTTGCGATTTGAATCTCCTAATCTCAGTCACGTCCATGTTCAGTGAGAGAACTGCTCCAAGCAATTTTGTTGAATGCCAACAAGGCCGATGTTAAAAAAGTGGCCCCTTGCCAGAGCCCGTTTCCCAGTGTAGCGTGCTTATAACAGAAACAATGGCATTACTGGGAACATACTGCAAGCAACGCACTTCACTGAAGCATGCAGCCAACTCGCTCAAGAAAGCATGCACTCCATAAACACTGTTTACATCTTGCTTAACAGGAGGGCTTTAATTTACTGTGGCCAAACGTGTCGCCAAATTCACTGAAATGCACCTGTTTTGCATTTCCATTTTGGACGCATTTGCTACCATACTGCATTTCTCCGAGAGCCAAGCTGTTTAACCATAATGCATCAGTGTTCTCAGTGTTCCCTCTGCAAACCCAAGTAGCGCATTTGGTGCCAAATGCAAAAGACTTCTTTAATGACTCCTGTGCCTGTGGCCTGATGTACAAGCCCAGTGTAATGAGTCCCAGATCCTACAGTGCCCAAGAACACACAGGGCTGCCTGCTAATGCCCTTCCCCAGCCTCAGACCACACTGAGCTTCCAGCAGCAAGAAGGCTTCACCAAGGTCTTGTACTCTGTATTTATTCACTGCAAAATGTGACTTCAGACTCTCCACATTACAGAACGACGGTCCACACGAACCCCCCTCCACTCTAACCCGACAGAGGAAGTGTTTCTGTTGTTGCACTGTTGAACTTCTGTCGACTGGAGGCCCTCTACCTACAAAGATCACATGGTCTGGCCCTCCAGGAAAACTCAAAAAGTCTGTCGGTGGAGCACAACTGAAGCTGAAAACTTCAGTAAAAGTCAAGCCCAGGACAAGCACTCCAGCCCTGCTTTCCATGTGACATTTCACAAATACCCATTTTTACATATTCCCTTAATAAATCTTAGCAATATGGAAAAGCGACACTTCATAGTTTTCTTTTCCATTTCAAATTTCATTCATGCTGCCGGCCCTATTTATAGAAGGAAGGAACAGCCACAGCAACAACATGACCGCACCTGCTACTAGAGATGTGAAGAGAGGCACATTTAATAAGGCGGAAACGGAAAGTCTCCCCTACCTGATCACTGGCGTGAATAAACTATGAAGTCGACAGAACAGCCTGACACCCTGGAGGAAAGACGATATTAATTACATGGACAAATCTTTTCATTACTTTCTGAAAATTAAAACATTCATCTGTGTATTTATAAGGATTATATTCATGGCTAAGGAGCAATATGAAGAGAGGGCCTACACGGTGCACATTTAAAACAATCCAAAAAGAAATCCAGCCACTTAGCAATGTGCCTAAGCTGGTTACCTTGGAGATGACATCTTGCATGTCACTCCTGGGGTGGTAGGTGCCGTCGTCGTAACGGAACCTGTACAGCACTGGTTCTGGCTTGAACTGGTGCTTGTCTGTAACTGAAGGAAAAAAAACACTGATGAATCTCAAAGCTCCATGTGGCCTGTACACAGATAGAATAAAACACACTTCGGAAGGGGGTGTGGGGGGCGGGGTGGGGGGTGGGGGGTGTGGAAATGCTCTATTAGACACCAGAGCAAACCACAACAATTTCAAAGTCTGTCTGGCTCAAACTCTCAGCTACCATTCAGACAAGCCCTACATTTGCTGATTAGAAAGCAGGGTCATGCTGTCACTCCACAATTCTCACAATGTGACGATCTTTGTGAATTCTTCATAGAAACCAGTTGGTTCAGCACTGTGTAGCCCTGCATGCAACTCACATTCAAGTTCCAATGAAAAGTCAAAGTTTTTTTTTTTTTTTTTGCTTGTGAATTCATCATTCTCAGTGAACACTCACTAACGCTGAAAGTTGTTTTTCTCAGACAGAGCTCAGAGCCTCAAATTCATTTCTCTCAGTTAGAAAGCAATAAGGCAGACTGTTATTTTACACAGAGCTTGGCTCAAATCCAGGTTCTTTTGAGGAAAAAAACGATAGTGTGAATCATTCAAGCGGAATTGCCTCCAAGTTACCACACAAGTGACACAATAATGATCCAAGGCCATATAGTGTGATCTAAACAATATTAAACAAAACATTTTTATAAATAAATACAAGAAAGATTCATCACTCTGTAAGCATGCCGTGTACAGTAATGGTGTTACAAAACATAAGCATCTACGTTCCTTAGCTCCCAGCATATTAAATAACTGTGAGATTAAATGACTATTCAGAATCTGCCGTGTCAAACTGGGTTTAAATTGCCTCCTCCACAGGCTGACAGTGATGACATGAGGAAGAAGACGAGGGGACTGACCGTGGTGGATGATGCCGTTCTCTAGCAGAGCCTGACCTAGGTGAACCCCTTCCTCCGGATTGTCGGTTTCTCCAATCTCCACAAGCCAGGACACAAACTCACTATGGGAGAGAAAATGCAACAGAGATAACACCGTTACGTTCACACACACAATATTTCTCCTTTTTTTCTGCTTTCATTTAATTCAGACTCAACTCCAGCCTTTTCATAACATTACATTACATTACATTACATTTATTTAGCAGACGCTTTTATCCAAAGCGACGTACAGTAAGTAACCTCAGTTTTTCAAACTTTCTGACCTATTTCAACAATATACATCCCAAGGAAATGGTTGACTAAGTGATTATGGGTGTTGAACAGGCTTGTGCTTGTGCAATAGGCTGAGGCCATTCTAGTGATTTTATTCTCAGCCATGTTGAAGGTTATAACAGACATGTCAATGTTTGCTTGTAAAAGCCTCATCCATTTATCGAGGCTGGGAATCTATGTGCAGTGTGAGACGGGGGGCCCGTTGACAAAGCATTTAGCCTTTCGCTAACTAGTTGTGAGAACTCCAGCTTCACCACTTCAGTTGACCATCCATCACTCGCAACAAGCAGGAAACGAAACGTCATGTGAAAACTACGCAGCTGCGCCACCTGCGGTCTTCCTTCCAAGCCCCAAACCGACGAAATTGTTCAGTTCTTCAGTGCTTCTAATTTCGTCCGCAAACCCACCCTCAGTCCTCCCGCTCCCACAAAAGAAAAACAAACACACACCACTCCACTGGTGCAATTTTGTGGTCTTCCCAGTGTGGCGGGAACCCAGAGTTATAGCGGCATAAGCATGCAAAACCGCCCGCTGGAGACTGGACCCATTCGGCAGAAGAACACTGTAACATGCTTCGGCACTTTCCACACCTTGTAGAAACATTCCCTCCCAGCCACCCCCAGCATCCGCCACTCAAACCCCCCCTGCACAGCCCCCACAAATACTCCTTGTCTTCACTGTCTAGAGCTAGGGGGGGGGGGACCCCAATAATTATGCCGATTTGCTAGCCTTTACCCCCGAATCAGGGATAAAAAAACAAAGAATGTTTTGAATACCAAGCTCTCATGACCTTTTGACAAAAGGAGGTCATGCAATGAAAATGAACATGCAAGACATTCAAGCTGTTCCCTGCCATATAATCTATAAACAAACAAAAGAAAACTGTCAGATATGAGACTACTGCCATTTCTGCTAATGCACTTTCACTGTATCTACTGTACAAAACAGGGCCAACACCACTTCATATTCTCCTTGTGGTGATGAAATGTTGTGGTAGAGGTTTTACACATCAATACTCTGTGAAACCATTGGGAGGTCGTCGTCAAATCTCAAAATGATTACCAAGTCTCCCATGATGTGAAATGGTCTTATATATAATGTTTTATAACAATGAGGAATTCAACAAATTAGTGAAATACAGTGCCTTCAAAATGTTTTTTATCCCCTATTGATTATTTGTTATTTGCTGTGCTGCAAAGTCAAATTAAAATATGTTTAAATGGGACTTTTTCAACTCCTAGATAAGTGACTACAATGTAAAAATTAGTATTTAGATACCTTTAGGATTTTATTTTTTTTTTAAACCTGAAGATTGACAAGTATTCACCTGACCCCCTTTGTAGTAATTGGGCCAGAAATCATGCTAATTATGTGGTTTACATGGTCCACCTATGTTGATTTCAAATCAACCTGTGCTCATTTATATGACTGCATATGAATATGACAAACTTTGTGGAGTCTCACAACTGAAAGAGCAGATAGATCAGTCATGCTGTCATGAAGACCAAAGAACTGCGTACGGAACTTTTGTACGGAGGCAAAAAACAGGAGAAGGTTATAAAATGGCTAGCAAAAGCTTTGAACCTTCCGAGGAGCACTGTTAAGTTAATTGTAACAAAATTTGAAAAGTATAGCACAACCCCAACACTAATAAACTGAGCCGGGTGAGAACGACAGCTGTCAGAGAAGTGACCAAGAAGCCAGCTACAACACTGACAGAGTTGCAGAGCTAACAGAGTTGTAGCAGTGATAGACCTTCTGGAAGAAGATTTTGTGGATTTTGTGGTCAGATGCAAAGCGCTAGATTTGCTGAAACCCATGAGCAAGGTAACACCAACCCTACCGGCAAATACAGGCAAATCCTTGAGGATAATCTGTTTCAGTCCATAACAGATTTGAGTTTAGGGCGAAGATTCGTGTTCCAACAGGACAATGACTCAAACACACGGCAAAAACTACAAAGGGCTTAAAAATAGAGGCTCAATCAAAGCCCAGACTTAAATCCCTCTGAAAATCTTATGACGGATGACCCGAAAATTGCGTCTACTGACACTCCATCTAACTTGGCAGAGTTGGAGCAAATTTGCAAGGAGAAATGGGCAACAATTCCAAAAATCTAAATGTGCAATGCTCACACAGACATATCTGAGAAGACTCAGAGCAGTGATTTCTGCCAAAGGCCTATCTACCTAGGTATAACAGGGCTAAATGTGGAGGGGGGGATACTTTCAGAAGGCACTGTGTATACTCAAATCTGAACCCTTTAACAAATGTACCACAGCTGGAAAGCAATGGTTCAACAGTGTATTATTTTTACATTCATCATTAAGAATTCACTTAACTGTAAGATCAAGTGGAATTATTCAAGTTTCATCGTAAGATTTAAAAAATCTTAGTGTAAACAGAATCCGCTCTGAAACACCAGACCACAAATAACAGATTCTAAGTTAAGGAGGACCTAACTTGTAAAAACACAAGAATAGCACAGTACTTCAAACGCTTTTCAGGCTACAGCATTGCATTAAAAATGCCCTTACTGCACAAACTGAGGAACAAAAGGACTGTAAGCCCAAGACTGTGTTTTTAATCAGGGGTCTATCTAACAGAATTTGTGTGTGCCAAAGACAAAGATACTTTTGTGGCTCTAAGCAACAATTAAAAGAGGGATGCATTTATGGAAGAAATGTCTTATGTGCTCATGAGGGTTTACAGACTGCCAGAGCAATTAGATGTGCAGCCGTATATATTTTCACAGGTCCTTAATGTAATACTGCTCACCACCAAATCGCCAGTTCAGACTTGGAACTGCTTGTGATTATTTTCTGCCCTGCCCTAAGACTTCAGCTGACAGATTCATTCTTTTTCCAGACCAGACTCTGGATCTTGTATTGTCTAGAGAGACCAAAAGAGAAAGTGGTTTCCCATTCTCAACCCCCCTGTGCAATCAAACCTAGCCACAACTATGCAGAGCTGGAACCGATGCTGTTTCTAAGGCTTTTAAAACACCACCGATGACACAACACTAACATGACTAATATGAACATTATCTTAGCACCTCTAGGTTTGTAGCACTTTGTCAACCCGATTAAAACACAAAGCTACAGAATCATTTGGAGATTGTTCAGGTTCACCCCGTTAGGAAACCAGGGTTCTGCATGAATCGCTGCATATTCAACGTGTATCTGTCGCTGTCCCAACACATTCATTACATTACATTACATTACAGTCATTTAGCAGACTCTTTTATCCAAAGCGACATACAATAAGTGCATACAGAAACGTCATCGAAGTCACTACAGAACAGACAAAACAAAGCACATCCTTCCCATAACGTAGCAGCTATCCCTAGTAATGAACGTTGAATGTAGTTCACAGTAAGCTGCGGGTAAATCAGCTATACTACACTTCTATTCTAAATACTATTATAAACTATAACAAACAGACAAGAAAGAACAGGGAACTAGCACTATGAGGTCCTAGATTAGAATATCAGTCAAGGTGGAGTCTGAAGAGGTGTGTCTTCAGGCCACGACGGAACGCAGGCAGGGTACATTCCTCCCAACACAAGGCAAAATTGGCTGTCACTGTAGAAAAGAGGCGACGTGAATTTCAACGAGGCACCACAAAATGGCCAATTTTCATATTATTACGCCAAGACGAAATAACAGCAGCGGAATTGCAGAGGACTGGTTTAGGAGTACTCTTTGAACACAACCTGTCACACCATAATGGACAAAGCAGGCATTATCAGGTGGCATTTAAATGAGAAGTTTGGGGACTGTCCTTGGGATCCGACCTGCTTTTGAAATGCATGGCTACTGTAGGCCAGGCAGTGAAGCCCACTGGCTCGTCTCAGTGAAAGCCTAGAGATGTGACGCTCACAGGCCTCTCATTCAGGCTCAAACACAGTGAGGCTTGCAGGCCTCACTTACTAGGGAGGAAATGAGGTCGCAGGTAGAAATTGAGGTACCAGGACACTGCAATCTGTTCTACTTGCATAAAAACCTAGAACATACAGAAGTGCGGAACTACTCTAAAACTCACATGAGTAAGCATGCATATATTAACTCTCACATATTTGGCACGAAAGGAAATCAAAGTATTGTAATGGTTGGGTTCTGGCTGGGCTCGGACATTGAATCTCAGGGGGGAGAGGTCATTACGCTAACCACTGTGCTAAAGATTAATTCACCTTTAGCAGAGCGGTTAGGCTGCCACTTGGCTGGCTGCAAAGCTACAGTATGTACTGATAGGACTCCATCCATGCTTGTCAGACCATTCACAGAGGTCCTTGCTATGCAGGGTACTCACAGAAATTCCAATGAGTTAGAACGCAGTGATTGACAAATGTTTCCATAAATATTATGATTCAACAATATTTTTTTTCTCAACACACTTGACAGGAAATATTAGTAGAGGTAGTAATGGCCTCTTTGGAACTGCTTCAGAAAGTTTAATGAATGCACTTAAACATATAATTCAAAATCCATGGCAAGGCGATGATGAGAAAGTGCAATCCAAATGTAAACAATATTGTGCGTACTTGGTGGTACATACTCACCAGTATGCCTGGCAGTATACACTGCTGCTAAGTGCACAAATACGTAGTATACATGCTTTAATTATGGAACACAGCCCTAGGCTGTGTCCGAATCAGAGCCCTACACCCTTTTGAGTACGCATATTTGAGTCCACTTCATCAAAAAGCTTTTGAGTGGGCGACTTTTTCTCACAAATAGGGGCACTTAAAATACCAGGATGAACCCCTTATTTCCGGGGTTTTGTTGGGGGAATTCAGGAGCATACTCATCTGCAGAACTGTGTACTCACCCGACAATTTCAGTAAGTAACTCGGAAGTAAAAACGTAAAAGACGTCGAGCGTATAGGCATATCTACGGTACAAGAGTGGGTCATATTACGAAATACTCTTTTTTATTTTTGTTAATTCTATCTTTATTCATAGTCTACACTTTATAACAATTGCCATATGTTAACTGATTGATATTCTCAATAAAAATAAAAAAATTTAAAAAGATATTACAAACTACTAGTTTGGAAAGAGTTTTGTGGGATTTCTTTCGCACACTGCTTGCAATGTGAGGGGACAGGGCACATAGTAGACAGGGGTCTGAGTGGACAGGGGACAGTGGACAGGGAACAGGGCTCTGATTCGGACACAGCCCTAGACTCACAGACAGGACGTGAGGTTCAAAGGACTCTCCTATTCAAAGCCCAGAGACAGGAAGTGAATAGAGCCAGGTTGAACAATGAAAACACCTCACACAAATCTTTCACTCACGTGATTTATCTGCGCTGTTGTTATGTTTTTAATACAAGAGCCCTAACTAATACTTTCAGAAAAACGAAGCCACATGAGAACAATTTTACATTACAGGAGAATTAAAAACCTTTCTTCAAAGTTCATAGATATTGTACAATCGAGCTGGCTTTTCTGCCAGTCTACCTCGGGGTTACATTAGCAATAATTTTATTTGAGAGCGTCTAAACTTAACGTGACATGGGCTCTGCACATCTAAAACGTAATTGTATAAAGACCATCTTACATTATTTAACGTCACTAAAAGAGAAGGCTGATGAACAACAGCTTTACAAGGCTCCTTCAAGTCATTGGAAACAGGCTTAAAATAGGGGCAAATGTAAAAATAGAAACACCAGATGTTTTAAGTATGGTTTAAACCACTTTGGAGCCATGCGGTTATGCGGAAATAAAGCACAACTATGGTTATAATGTGTAACATCAGTGCTTTATTTCACATGAGCAAAGGGCTCTGAAGGGGGCTATACAACATATATATATACAACAGTCGCCCACCACAGAAAACAGTAAAATTTAAATTAAACTTCAAAACCATTATCAAGTAAAATGATCGCACTATAACATGGAGTTACATCCACCACATTACACAGCTTCTGGACCAGGCCTGCTTTGGATACCCAGCTATTGAGCTCAAAATAGCAAACAATGGTTAGGACACCACAACATGTTCCAGCGAAATTATAAGACTAAAGGACTTCATTAAATCGCCATTAGTTAGATGTAACCGGTTCTTATCCGAAACAACTTGCAAGGCGCAACATTAACACAGTATTGCTTTCTAGCTAACTATAGTGTGGGATTTGCTGGCAAGCAGCTAGCGTTCCCGATGTCCATTTAATTGTCCATTTGCGGAAAAAGTTCAAGCTGCATGATATGGTAAGCTGCATAGTCTACCCAATATTAATAAAGAGCACAGACCAGACCACCACACTAAACATACAAATACAGTCAGACCAACAGCGTATTATCCAAGTACTAGTTTTCCAGCTTGAGACAACCATAATGTCAGCTCCTTCAAAAGGCAATGAGAGAACGCCCTTCTCTCAACATTGCCCAAGAGGGCCTAAAGTAATTCTGTATTCAGGCACAGTGGACACTGGCAGTGATCTCCAGGGGATATCTGTATGATTTATGGCAGCGTTCAATGAGGGGCTGCACTCACAGACATCTTTAAACAAGATTCATGAATAAATCCTTATGGATTTAATTTTCCACTGACCAAAACAGCAGAGACACACAATCCAGATCACTCTGTGGGGAAAACAAGAGAGGGATTTTTCTTCTTTAGAACACTTATCCAATTTAAGGATGAATGGATAAAAGATGCTTAGCAGGCCCATCCTGATTAAAAGCAAGTGTATGCCGCTCTAAATACCCCACCACGCAAAAGGTATGTGTGTCAAGTCATATGCCCACCTGCTTTAAATAAATAAGCCAGGCAACAAACAACGTCGCTGAGCACAAAGTTCGACTGAAGATGGAAATGGTGACTTGACTTTCCATCTCAGATTTCCTGTCATTTCATTAATAAAGAAATAAAGAGTTTCTGCTCAGTTGCACTCATATGTACACGATTGTCCAAGTCACTGGACGTTATCTTGGCACGCATACCAGTGTTCTGCGTTTCCCCTTTCCAGGAACCACATTTGTAAGAGCTTACCAAAAACATTCTATATGCCACTGGTACATGCTCAGCTACATGACCTTAACATTGAAAATTCTGTCTGTGCCATTGTTCAACTTAGAAGTACGGAGGAAGGACAGAACACAGGAACTTAATACCTGTCCAGCACACAGAATACCTGCGAGCTTATTATTATTTTATTTATTTACCTTTATTTATACAGGGTAGGTTGACTGAGCACACATGCTCTTTTACAGAAACGCCCTGTTAACACCTCCCCCCAATTAGCCTAACATGCATGTTTTTGGATTCCAGCTTCCTTGCCATACAATGGTATCATACAATATATTCGAAGGTCAAGGGTCAAATGTCCTTCTCAGTTACTTACCTTCCGAGGAAGCATTTGGGGAAGGCGGTGAGCTTGCGTTTCCTGTCCTTGATGAGATGTCCCTGCTGACTCATCAGATTGTAGAGTTTCTCTCCTTTTTCGGACACCATCACCCAGGTGTCCTGCTCCATCCCCAGTCGCAGGGCTGGGAGACACAAGCAAGAGGACAGTGTGTGACATCATTATTATCACCGCACGGTCTGACATCGCACCATCCTCCTCTGCAGGAGTACCAGTGCACAAGAGGCGATGCTGTTTATCGCAGCAGCAAACCTTTCATCACTTGTGCGGAAGGCCGCATGTAAATTGTACCCCACTTCCCTGTTGCGTTTGTTGCTCTGACCACTTTTCCCCCGGTGACCTGAGCAAAGGCAGAAGGCCAAATAGATTTTCCTCACAAAGCATACACTGTGGCAAACCACAGCATACCCATCTCTCCAGCAAGAGGAAGGCAACTATACACATGCCAAGTGTATAATATCGGCAAAGTCTACAAAAGAGGATGAAAGCATCCTCTATTTACATAGAGAAGTGCGAGCTCGATGATATTTCCAAGTGTATAAAATGGCATGACAGCACTTGGTGGCAGCGTGACTGGCAGGAGCTCCGTCTAGTGTGACTTGGCCAATATGTACTGTACAAAATGGAGATGAAGAGTTCTGAGAATGACGGCTTCACGCCCACCAGATAATTAGCCGTTACGTTACGCCTTTGCCCTAATTGTTTGTGACACGGTTAATGAGAATGGGTCTGAAGTGGTTGCACGTTGCCCCGCCCCACGCACACGACGACCTGTTTCCGCTACTCACTTTTCCTCCTTTCCCGCTCCTTCAAGATGGCTTCCAGCCACTCCTGCTTCTCCTCCGGCGTCTTGGCCATGCAGACGAACCACTTGTTCTTCGCCGTGTTGTGTATCTTCCAGCCGTTGTTCACTATGTTACCACTGCTGTGGTAGTCCGCTGTAGCACAAAAATAAAGCGGACGGCTTTTTATACAGACCCTTTTTCCCCCCCCAAGGAGTGCACGTTAGCCTTCCTTTTTTTTTTTGTTTTGTTCTGCTCCGTTTCTTAACGTGGCACCATTGTTGATTTCCCTGCATCTGCGATATGAATAGTCTTAGACTGTTTATCAAAGGGACTCGGTTAGCAAAGCGCACGCATGCATTTCGCCCTAAACTAAGCAGCGCGACAAGGAAACAAGCCAGTACCGCCACACGAAGTCACGAAACACAAGAACCCCTCCAACGAACGGCACCGGGGGCCGAGGGCCTCGCTGATTGCTGTAATTACAAGGCAGTGGGGCGAGCTAACAAAGAAGAGGCCTTAAAATAGCAACACAACAGAGGTGCACTGCATTAATCTGGAACGAAGACAATTTCAGCACAACAATGCCTCAATGACTGTAATTTGACTTAACCACGTCTCCCATTTTAAGAGCTGGGGAAATGTAGGTTGATTAATTCACACAGCTGGGAGATTCATTCGTTAAAAGCGTCCCGATGGCACACAAACCTCCTCCGTCAAGTTGGCTATGGACCGTCTTAACTGGGCTGCTGGGTAGCTTACTCGTGAAAGCTTTTGAACATTTCATCAATTATTTCCCACATCCAACCATTTCTCAGTATGCGAATCCAATAAATGACCAGGCTATTAGACAAAGAACGTATCGACCTTGCCGGCCAATCTGATTGGAAAAAATACATCCAGCACTTATTTCTACATCGATTCGGCCCCGGCACTGTGTTTATGAGTGCTTCCTTTGTCTGTACTCAAATAAAATCATTGTTAGAAATGTACGGTGGCAGAGGCATGGGGACATTAATTAGAAAAATAATGATTCAATTGTAAAATCACTTAAAAATAATAACAGTTGGGCAATTCAATTCAAACCTCACAGGAGAACCTGGTGAACAAGTACACAATATTATTACAAGCAGTATATTGTACTGAAACAAGTGCATTAAAGCACTGCGAACCAATTAGTGTGCACATTATTAGATAGTGCCAAGAGGTTTAACTGACAACTCTATATGCTCATGAACACTGTGTTTTGGATTGTACCTCTAATTGTACAGTATTGTACCAACTACCAAGTCTAATTTTGTCAACGTTGTCACTTGCAGATGTGAATACAAGTCTGCTCTGTCATCCAGTCAGTCTACCCAGAATAAAGCACAGATTCCCTTCTCAGTCAACCATTCATAGATGTCACGTATACCTAAAGATAACCACAGTGAGTTCTGCTGAATATCCCACTTCTTTGTGGCACACTGGAGCAAAACCGGCATGCAATATGCTGTAATACAATCTATGTCTACGCAAAACAAGATGAGAAAAAATAAAATCACAAAAAGCCTACAGTTAAGTAACCTGAGTGTCCTGACCTTCTTCACTTTTATTCAATTGGGATAAAATATGAAGTACTTTTCCTCTAATACTCCAGAATGTGGTTTCAGACAATGTGCGGTCTAGCTACTGAACACCCACACATGACCGCAGTCCGCAGATATTGCTCAGTTAACCGCAGGACTGTTTAGAATCTGCAGAAAGAAACGCATACGCGTTGGGCTCGTACTTCTACAAAAAAAAGTGATATTAAAGCTTCTGGGGGAATAACATTATAACTTCTACAAAACAGGGATATTAAAACTGCTCGGGGGATAAAATTATAACTTCTACAAACATAACTGGTAATCACTTCTTCGCTGGTCCAAGCTATACTGTGCCCAGAGTTCTTACCACTGATGTATTTTCATGATGTATTAATTCTGACATTATTGTCTGACCCGTAGTAGGAACTATAACAAAACACACACCCCACCCTGTTAAGTGTAAAGAGACACATTAAGATGGGAGAAATATGACTCAATGCCTGTCCAAAAATGAAAAACAGTGAGTGAATAATGCATTCACTCAGTTACACTGATATAATAATCCAGAAATATTTCATTTAGAATAACATTTGAGAATGAATTTACACCCAGATGTACTGTGCACTGCTTATGAAACACAGCAGACCCGACACCGTGCCTTCTCCCAATCAGAATGAGAGCTTTAACAGTACATCTGCTTTACCCCTCTGCCACACTGCTCAAACCTGATGAGATTTTGGCTTTGTGAAGCGGAAGCCGCTGCAATCTTTAGAACACTTTTAGCAACATCTTTACCGCTTTTCTAAGTACTCCAATATAATTTAACATTACAGAACCTAAAATATGTTTTTAATGCATATTACTGAATATCTCTACACTGCAGGATTTATATGCTAGAATACTGATTGCGTAATAGCGTAGCCCCATATATCTTTGTTTAATGTCAGCAGTTCTTCAGTAAAATGTTTTTAATGAAGGCCTCCTTTGTGTTCATAGTAATCAGCGTAGGCTTTGGAATCAGCGTCTTTTTGGGGAAAGTGTGGAACGTATTAAAGCTCAAATGACCCAGCTTATTCCACTTCCTGCAGCATTAAGCTGTCCAAGTCAGCACCAAAGGCCTTCCAGGATATTGTCAAGTCAGTTCATAGACAGATGAATATTAAACATACTGGTAGTGCTTTCTTGGACTTTTGTATGACTCATCTTCCATTTCCAAGGCTGTTTTTTTTTTAAACAGCCCGAAACATGATCAAGTTAGGTAAAAGATATGCCCTGTGTCTTCAATCCCCAGTAAAGCCAATAAATGAATGAAGCATGGAAAAACATACTCAAATAATTTCAGAGCAAGAAAATCTACCACTCAATCATATTTTAAATGGTGTCTAATCTACAGGGTGTGTGCCGGGTCACATCCTCTTACAGCCAAAACCAGAGAATTAGATGAGCGATGGCCCTCCTGCTGTCAGTGTTTGACT
This sequence comes from Synaphobranchus kaupii, assembly GCA_029718625.1. Taxonomy (NCBI): domain Eukaryota; kingdom Metazoa; phylum Chordata; class Actinopteri; order Anguilliformes; family Synaphobranchidae; genus Synaphobranchus; species Synaphobranchus kaupii. The sequence continues at coordinate 114,857,950 of CM056377.1, forward strand.
CAGAAAGCCCTGCTGCGTCCCCTTGCATGTGTTATTGTGGCCAGTGTGTTATCTCGAGCTGAGGGGCACGCAGCGCCTGAGGAAACCCAATGCCGGAGCGCACGTCTCAGGTTCGAGCCTGTGATGCTAGCGCAGAGAAGACACTTTAAAGACGTTTACCTGTACCGTCGTCCACATTCTCCACCTCCATGACCTCTGTGTTTATCCGGCCTCGGAACAAGTACCGCGGGCCTTCTGTGGCTGCCTTGCTGTTTTTTAAACGCCTGGAACACGGGGGAAAAAAACTGACATTAATTCACATCCAGTACTATAGCTTTTAAGTGAATATTGTTTCTATTGCCTAAATAATCATGCAGTGTGTACTTAATGGTAAATGGTGACAGCAACCATGGGCGAGAAAGATAATTTCAACACTGTTTTTATGTAAAATAATTTTAAAAAATAATAATTTCAACATAATTTCAATTTTCCTGTTCGTATGCATGACCCTGGTGGAAAGGAAAAGCCGCACTTCGGCAAATCTCTCCACTACTGCAGCCAATCAGGTCTTCCGGAACATCCACAGGTCTTGAAACGTGACACTGCATGCAGTTGCATTGATGCGATACTGTAGACACGCGCACTGGAAACTGAGTTGGGCTCGAATGTACACGTGCGCTCGTTTGTAAAGCCAGGCAACAGATGACAGTCAGAGAGCAGACCTGGTTTTCTTCTTGCAGTACACCAGGAGGTTATCGAAAAGGAAGAAGATCCGCTCTTGGATGTTTCCAGCTGAGATTTTCAATAAGACGCCATGCATGAGCATCTCCGTGCAGGTGTCTGTGATGTTGGAGCCCTAAGAGAAGGAATAAAACCGTGTGAACGAAGGTCGCAACACCGCGAAGAAACCAAAATACGCGACGACATGGTCCGACGACGCCGACGAGACGCACGAAAGGAGCAAACGCGGCTGAACCACATCACCGCACCCCTTTAAAGGCATTTCCTACTCCAAGATCGGTTTTACTTTCTTACGTGACCTGCGTCTTATTCAAAAAACAGGTTAAGAAAAGCAATCATTCTGCATAGCGGCCAAAATTCACCACTTAGTGCAGCTCAAAAAAAAAACTGAATTTGAACCACATTTACACTGAACCGATAACCTGCAGATGGAACTTTTCTCTTAAACGTGCAGCTGCCCTGACAATATTAAAAGTCACACGTATAAGGAGAATGCGTGGTGCTGAATGGAGGGCGGACACCGCCTCTTCCTGGGGCCTGTAAAAATACCGCCAGTTCCTGAGGAAAAGATCGCTTCGCATGTTTAATATGGTAAGGCGTTACTCGCTCATATACAGTAACACTCAATCAGACCAATGAAATTCCAGCGCGGGTATGGGGAACACATTGTGGGTCCCCTACCGTAAGAAACAAACAGCCGGTTTTCCTTCTTACCTTGTCTTCGCTGGGAATTTATGTGCCGCTTTTGACCACCCGATCCCATCTAAAAATAGCCTCCAAAGCTAGCGGAGCCAGAAAATGTGCTAACAGTTTCCTTCTGGCAGAAAAGTCACACGCCACGGCTCACCCTCCATCCAGCCCGGACGCATTCTCCAGCACCCTCCCTCGCAGCCAGATGTTCATTTAATTACGGTCGACGTAGCCACGGCGATAAGTGGACCGAACTGGTCACCTACGAGATTCGGAGCTCATTCTACTGGGGAGAACCCAGGCTCTGCCTGTTCAGATTACAAACCAATCAAACATTTACTGCGCAGGAATAGGCTCTCCAAGAAAACCCACGGCCAAAGACAGACACTTTGGAGAGATGACTAAGTCCTCACAGAGCTGTAATGAAAACATTTTCCTGTTTCTACCTGAGCTAATGCCAGGCACTACATTTCCAGCACAGTAAAGTGTGAGATCACTACAGTCACAGGGACAACTGTAGGGTGTGTCACTGCTATTCAATTAGCATATCTCCAGTTATTTCTAGTTATTTTTAGACTATAATATCTAAAATGATGTATGGCAGAAGACAGAAAGTCAAAAGGAGCACCGTTTTCCCAAATTACACTCTTGATTGCACCAACATAAGAACTCTCTGTGAGTGAATGACATTACATTACATTACATTACATTACAGGCATTTAGCGGACGCTCTTATCCAGAGCGACTTACACAACATTTTAGCATTTAATGACATTTGCACCGACACTGGTACTACCGACTACCAAGTTGCACCAATACTGACCCTCACACAGGCAGTGCTGAGCACTAATTAGCCTTGGCATTGACATGCAAACATGGGTACTAGTAAACTCTGAATGACAATAGCACTGAAGCTCACATAGATTGACATTAGCACTTGACACCGGCACTTCACATAGACACTGATGTGTGGTACTGGCCACTGGCAGGGTAGGGACCTTAGTGTGACTCTAATCTCCCACCAGCGGTAAACCTGCAGTCAGGGTCACACATCTGTGGAAGTGGTCAAGACCATCAAGGAATCATCCAAAACTGGAAAGAGCACAGGAAAAAATGATTCCTCAATCCCCCATCTCACTCCACGCCCACATACGGACTTTTATTTAGACTTGTTTTTGCTCTGAAGAAAATAACTGCCACAGACGCATTTTAAGAGCTTGCCTTCATCCAAAATGAGCTAATGCTCGTGATTATTAAAAGCAACGAAACAAACAGTCAGAGGCTTGGGCTGAACCATGCCCGGCCTGTGTGAAGCTATCCCACCCATCGTTTGAAAATGTGTCAGAGGAAGCTGATATGAAGCAACACTCTGGATAAGCCACACATAAATTCCAAGAACATGCAGTACCACTTCATTAAAGGCAACAACATAATATTTGGTCATTTTGTAGAGAAGAGACATTTAAAAGCACATTTTGGCTGTAACTCAGGCTCGTCTCCTTCCTAGTATTGATAATATTGACAATAAAAATTACGGATGCAAAAACCAAAAGTGCCATCATCAATAAAAAGTCATGTCTCTGTTTACAAGAAATACCATTCCAAAATATTTTATTTTCTTCATATAAAGATTTTGCTCAATTGTTATTGTTATTGATTATGTAGCATGTTTGTTTTTTTATTTATTATTTATGATGTGGACAAAAAACTGGGCATCGTTACGCAAAATTCCCTGCACTAAAAAAACAATAAGATCTGCTGCAAATATAACATAACATACCACGGCACGACAGATTGGGGGTGGAGGATTCATCCATTTTCTACTACATACAGTACATTCATAACTGCCTATATGAAAGCACCAAGCAGGAGCCATCTACATGACGACTAGTCTGACTCACAGAAAGCCTGGTCAATGCCAGTGCCAGATACTGGATCTGTATTTCCAGTTACTTCCAATATCCCATCACTTGAATGACAAAATTCTATCTAACAGATAATTAATTTCAAGCTTTAGTTACAATTGCAGACTGATGTCATGTTTTTTGTTTTTTTTTGGCTGATGGCAAAAAAAAACAGCAACTAAATCCAGCACTAGGGTGCGATATAATGTTTAAATTTCTGCTTTATCCTTTCCAGCCCTGTAAGAAATACCCGTCTGTGACAGCATCCTGCTGCAGTCAAACTCTACAGCACCGGGAGCTGGGGGCAGTTTACATAAGAGCGACGAGCCACGCCCAGTGCCAGCCCGGCTCTGCACACAGGGCTGGTGCCCCCGCCATGCCAGTCTGTGACTCTACTTACCGCCAACCCTCCAGCCAACCACCACCCATACCATCCAGCCCGATCTTCCCATTCAGCCCTATACGCCCCCCAGGCTGGCAGCTTAAAGGCCTCTCACTCGTTATTACACGACATAACCTCTCCACTCCATTTCAATGTTCACTTCTACTACTCTGCAAAATCATCTAGATACATTTTTATGAATATTTAATAAAATTTTTATTTTATATATTTTATAAGTTCCTCTTCATTTCATTGTGTGAGAAAATGGACGCCACTACAGCATATAGCATTGAAACTGGCTACCATGACTAGGAATACATTTCCTCAAGGTAAATTTATGTGTAACCGGATAGGGTTTTTTTCCCCAAAACTCATGGTACTAGCAATTCATAACCATAGGAATTCATCGCACCTTGCATCAGTAATGTTGGATAAAAGTGGCTCGCCATGATTCATAACATCAGACGTGGTCAGACAAATGCAGTTAAGTAGGACGTCGAGCTGCCAGAACTTTCCAGTTCAAACATTTCCACAATGTGAACTGAGGCTCCAGACAAAAATGGCATGTTATTAGATTTCTTTCATCAAATACTTAAAACATTTATTTATCGTCAATCACCCGAACCAACAAAATTGTGCCAGGTGATAGAACGTTGAAATTGAGTTTCCTGGTGCCCATCTCCCACGTACCTCCCATCCTTCAATATGTGACTGCCATTCCTCCAGCACCTCCAACTTTTCCATCTGCCTCTTGGCTTCATTGATGTTTGAACAAACGGCCTTCATGACCTGGAGAGACTCCAAGACCTGAGAGTAGTCATTGTGCTTCTTTGGGGTTCTCTTCACCAGCTCCTGTTCACAGAAACAGTGGAGCCAATAAGCTGTTAGGTAATTGGCTGGAAATAATTAGCCAATCAGGGCTCATTGAAGAGAAAATCAGCCTTTGTCTCAGACAAGTAACATGTAAACCCAAATGTGACCGTTGTCCGCTCAACTGAGGTTTTCATCTGTGTGTTGTGTTATGCACATTTTGTTCCCACTTCATTTCAGATGTTGTGACTGCAACATGAATACTTTTATTATTCTTCAAAGCATATCAGAAATTTATTTTTGGTTTACATGACTTGAAATGTCTGCTTAATAAGCCAGCAAAAGCTTGTCATGGTCTGATGACAAAGATGGTAATCAGGTTCCGTAGTGTAACAACAATTTTGTTTTTGGCAAATGAATGAAACATTAGGCATTCTTGTCTTTGATGTTTATAAAACCACAGATTTCTGCATTGGCCGTTTAATGAGAATGGCTTTAGAATTACATCTGTGAAAATGAAAGTCATGTTCAAAGGTAGATCTTTTAACCACATGCTGGTGAGAGTTTAAATTAGATTGGTATTTAATAATTAATCAGATATGTCAATCAAATAAAGCTTTATTTCAGGGTAAGGTTTTAAAAGCATGTATTTTCTTCTGGTCAGGGAAAACAGAACATACTGAAGCATTTGGCCACATATGTCCATCCATCCATACATTATCTAACCCGCTTATTCCTGGGCAGGGTCACAGGGGGGCTGGAGCCTATCCCAGCATGCATTGGGCGAGAGGCAGGAATACACCCTGGACAGGTTGCCAATCCATTTCAGAGCACACGCACAATTCACTCTCACACTCATACCTTGGTAATGCATCCCGCGCACCTATAGACTTTTAAAAATATCTTATAATTCTCTTTTACTTTTTTATGTTTTGCTTGTATACTTGCCTCTGCCACCTCCTACAAATCTTTTATTTGTTTTTTTATGGATAGAAAAGAGCCCAGCTCTGTGCTATCCCAACAGGAAACATGACTTTATTACTACTACACTCATACCTACGGGCAATTTAGAGTCTCCAATAAGCCTAACCTGCATGCCTTTGGACTGTGGGAGGAAACCAGAGTACCCGGACAAAACCCCCGCAGACATGGGGATGTGAATATAGCAATTACTACTGTAAAAGTGTGGAGTAGCGAAATGCTACTACTACTGTAAAAGTGTGGAGTAGTGAGCAAGTAGCACTCTGGCTGCATTCTTTGCACTTTCCCTTGCACACTTGCATATTTGCACTCTTGTACATGTGTACTTGGTATGAATTCCCATTCCCTGCTCTAGCTCTGTAATTTATTGTGTTGATGTGTCGTTGATGTTGTCTTTTGTATTCTGTTTTTATGTGAACCCTGGCTGCAAAACAAATTTCCCCTGGTGGGACAATAAAGATAACCTTGAACCTTGAACCTTGAACCTTGCTTTGATGCTAGACTGATCTCGAAGATTGGCCTCTAAGACACTAAAGTAAACATCTTTTTTTAAACGTATCTGAGTGGCGGCACCATATGACTGAATTCAGCCAAATACTAAATCAGGAAGTAGATTAATACTGACCCGACGGCAGCACATTTTCAAACCGAAAAAACCAACAAATGCAGCATTCAAAACTATTCAGCTTCATTCACATGTCTACCGGTGGTGCATTCTTCATACAGTTCTCCCTCGACTAAAACTGCCGAGCAGCACAATCGTATTTTGCATGAATGGGTGACAACATGGAAGACAGAGTTTTATAGGTAAAAAGATGAGGGACAATCATAACAGGCTACGGGATAAAGAAGTGTACGTACTCTGAGGAGGAGAGGATACTTGCAGATCCTTTGAATGGGGGCGACCAGATAGCCTTCAAGCGGCACTTCCGTGTTTTTCCTTCCTCCTAGCAGCATGCAGTTCTGAAAGCACGCGGACACACAGAGCAGGGAGCCGGGGTGAGCAGGAGAGATCCATATCCCATCCCTGTTCTTCTGCTGTCCATTACATGCTCCACAGAGTCATCAGGCCTGGTGCCTTCTGGGTATTACCGCCCTATTGGAGCTGGATGCCTTCAACCAGTTAATTCAACTCAATTAAAAACACACCCATTACTGTGCATGTGATGAGTAGCATTAGTGGACCACTGACATTGACCAGTCAATTTGCTTCAGTTAAAAGCACACCATTATTAGTGTGTACCTGGTACAAACCCAAAACCTCCCCACGCATCATTAATCTGAGCCACTGCGAATGATCAGGATGCGTTTGTGACATCCTGTCTTGTGACACTGATGGATGGGGTCAGGAGTCCCATGAGGGCTGCATGCATTTTAGTAAAGAGGGAAAAATACACAGGGAAAGCAGGCTGTATGCTGTGTGAGTGCGTATGCTTATTCGCACACGGTGACCATACATTTTATAACATGGTGCCACACTGCAAGGCTGTGGTGTGACCCGCTCATTTGTCAGGTCACTCAATGCAGTAGGTCTGGATTTCAAGGTTATCTGATTTTATGAAGGTCATTAAACAGGAGCGGATTAATGCTGTGAAAAGGGCGTAAAAGAGAGGGGATTTAGATAGTCTGCTGGCATTATGTTACAAAACACCAAGGGACCGTCCAGGACTGGGATCCCTGACAGCTTCGCTGGAGAAAATTAATTAATGGCACGCGTGCGGAGCGGGTGCAAGCAAGAACCAGCAGAGGTTGAGATATGGCATTTGAGAGGGAAACTCTAAATATCATAGCATACTGTGGTACAGCCCCTGCAAAGCTCTGGTCGGGGCGTCTCCATGACCATGCATGCAAAAAGGAACAGGAAGTTACTTCCTAGCCTTATTACAGAGAACTTTAATGCACACTTCTAGTTCTAGTTCATTTTTCTCATGACCAAACACTATTTCCTATCACAAAAGAGAGGCGCTAAAACAGCCTTCCTTACCAGTAAACATGTCCTCACGGTCCTGATCTTATTCAGCTCCAGCAGCAGCCTCTGAGCCTTCTCATGGTTTCCACAGTACTCATCATAAATCTGAAACCTGCTCCTCTGGAGACACAGAGAGAGAGACAAAGACCGAGCGAGAGACAGAGAAAGAGAGAGAAAGAGAGAGAGACAGAGAAAGAGACAAAGACAGAGAGAGACAGAGATAGAGAGAGAAAGAGAGAGAGACAGAGAAAGAGACAAAGACAGAGAGAGACAGAGATAGAGACAGAGAGAGAGAGAATGCATGTCAGGTCCTTTCTGTTCTTTTGAAGCCATATATGACAAACCCATTTTACCAGGCCCATTCTATAGCCACTCCACGCTCTTAAAAGTGAAGGAAAGAAGAGAAGTTCACTTCTGATTAATGAAGTAGTACCGTAAAACACAATCGCAATCATTCACTTAACCATTCACTCTATCAATTAGCTTTCATTCTGGCTTTTCAATTGCAGGCACGTGCAGTTATACAGAACCATATGCAGATATCAGCGGTCAAGTCCCGCTCATCCACTGTCTGGTGTGTTTTAATATTATGTTTAGTTCTCTGTAATTACCATATTATGACCTTATTTACGATATAAAACCCTGAAAGCACATTGAAAGTCCTGTGTAGGGAAAGTTCATTACCGACCCTACAAGGGCATTTAAAAAAGCATATAAATCAATTTTTTTCTGAATTCCAAGATCTAAAGAAGACTTTTTCTCACATGGCTGTTAATTTTGGAAATAAACATGTTATTTATAGGGCAGCAAGGGGAAACGGAATCATGCACAACTAATTAAGGTCAAAGATATGACTGAGCTATTTAGAGTCGCATGCTACAACTTCTTCAAGCTGCTAGCGGCACACCTCAGAGTCTAATATCTAAGAATAAATGCATGTATTATTCAGTGTGCTAGTGCAGTGAAGTCGCTCCAATATGGGCAGGCAGTGGAGGAAACCCAGTGTATAACACATCTACTGTACAGCCCATGAGAAGGAAAGCAACAACAGATGTATAGTCCTACTGGGGATACATTAGATAGACTGTATTGCCCTGTCAATGGAGGCCCAATACATGTGTACGTGCAGCCTGGCAGTGGTGCTCATGGGTAATCCAGCTGTAAATTAATGTGAGTCATGGAAATCACCCAGGACATGCACAGTGGGGAGGGGGTGGTAGGTGATGGGTAATGCAATGGGGACCAAAAACTCACAAAGTGCAGGAAACTGCGGCCAACTTCATGGTGTGCGTGGGGGTCTGGCTGGAGCAGCCCCTCCACCATGGACAGGAAGTCTCTGTGCACAGACAGGATCTCCTCAATGTTTGCAAACAGCACCTGCGGGACAAAGTGTGGAAGCATGTTACGTGGCCTGTGGGCCCAGAGCAATTATTTCTGATTTATTCAGATTTATCGGGACGTACGATTGATTGGTTAAGATTGCTTTTGCTTAGAGAACTTGAACTTTGTTTAATTCAATCTTGCTTCTATTGCTGAACATCAAAGTGAATGGATGGTGGTGTCGGTGTAATGTGGAAGAGTATAAAGTAGAGGAGGTGGAGGGTGGTGTCTGGGAACACCTGCTAGAGGGTAAAAGTAGCTCATTTTGCCTACAGAGAAACAACAAGAAAGTGCAGGAAAACTCTCATCTAGAGCCAATGGAACAGAGTGAGAATGGTACTGTCTGGGAAAAAAATCTACAAAGTATCCAATTGTCCAGAGAAGTTTGATTACTCTGCTTTTTTCAGAAGACAGGAAATCAAGACGGAAAACATCTCGCCTGCATATTCTCATGTGCATGGAATGCAAGTATGTGCCTTCATGTGGGAATATGAATGACATTTTTGCAGTTCTTGCATTAAGGACTGGGGGCTGCCACGGCGGAGGCGGCGCACAGGACTGTGTGTTCCGTTACACCGTCCCCCTCCTGACCCCGAGAGGTGACCTCCTGACCCAGAGAGAGTGACCTCAGAGTGAAACAGACACAACGTGTGCCCGAACAGCCAAACACGGCCACGTAAACGAGCCCTGAGCCTGCGAGAATGGACTCGTCCATGTTTACTTTCAATGGCACGTAAGCAAAGCAAACTCCCGCTCACGTTCCTCGGACTCATCCCTTATTGTCACCCTCCTCCAGCCGGAATCAGTTATAAATAGATTATGTTTACAGCTGCTTCCTGAATCTGGACGTTTTTTTTAACGTTCAAAAATCAGCTATTTTTGGGTTAAAGGAGCCTCCCAAAACAAGAGAGCGAGCTTTATTTGGTTGTCGTTGAAATTTCCGGCCTTTTATTACATTAAGTTTTAAACAGAAGGCCTATGTGCACAGTCTGAGCTAAGCACATTCTCCGCAGAATTTTCCCATCCCGAAAGTGATTTTTCCTAAAAACTCACCTTGACGGTCTCGTCTGTAATATTCTTATCAATTTTCGTGGCTGCATACTGATTGAGACGATGAAGAAACACCTGTTAGGGAAGGAAAAGAGAAAGGGTTATGCATCATCTTGTACGTATAACCGTTTATTTTCCTTTCAAGCTGTGTAAAGGGGCAAAATGGCTATCTCTACAGTGGCAGGCTGTCACATAAAGTAGGTATCAGCTTGAGGCACAACTGGAGACTGTTGTAACACATATTGCCCAAGCTGAAACACTCGAGTACATTTCCAGAGCAAATTGCAAGCTGTTACAACTGACACCTGATACTAAACCGCACGTGGAATCTGATCTCCCTGTTGAATGAAGTACAACGGGTCATATGCGATAGCAATATGGTCAGTGACCTTTTTCCAGACGTGGTAATTACCCAGGTTTGGAGGGGAATTGCTAAAATCTGTTTGGGTGGAGATAATGGACAGGGGTTTGAGCCGTCTGTCGTCCCAAAGCACAGCATTTTTCACCAGGGTCAAACATGCTGGACAGACAGTCACACGCATGAAGACAGGAAGGAAGACAGAGGTGTTTATCTTCTGTGAGAAAGGAAATCCCATACGCGCTACAGGCCGGCTATATAAAAGAGGACTACTAAGGTGCTCAATAACCAGGACAAGCAAACTAAAATAACATCCCTTACCCGGACCGCATCACTGAGACTAACCACGAAATAAGAAGAGCTGGAGCACATAAAGCTCAGAGCAAAAGAGCTTTATAGGTCATATAAATGCATTTTGCTCTGAGTTTTGCGTGCTCCAGCTCTCCTTATTGCGGGTTAGTCCCAGTGAAGTGGTCCGGGTAAGGAATCTTCTTTTGTGTTTATCTTCTGTCTTTGAGGGTGCAAGCACGCACAAAGCAAGCAGGATCTAGAGTCAGGTCAAACATTCAAAATAAATAAATAAATAAATACCACCTTGAGGAAATTGCACACTATACACTCAAATTTTATCTCCCATCACACCCCCCCCCCCCCCCTACTTTCCTCGTATTTGTCTCCAGCAAACACTGTTCTGTAAAAAAAAAAACTAAAATTAATGTTCTAAAGTAAAGCCTGGCTGAACACCTTTGTGACTAACTGCACCAGCAGGCAAGATTAAATATGAAATATAAGACACTTTCAGTCTCCGCACAGAGAAAAAAACATTCTTTCCCATTTTTAATATCAATACTATGACAGGAGGTTTAATAAAGGCCATAATTTGTTTTTATAGGGATATTACTCTCAGTAAGCATTGAAAGATGTCGCTTAAATGTGGAGAGTGGAGACCTCAATTTTGTGCTTCAAAAATATGACTTAGTCAAGAGACAAATCATTGTGCCATATTCAGTGAGGTGCCGATGGGAGGTACAGTCGTAAACCATTTAAAGGTGGTCCACAAATATTGATATATAACACCCTTCACCACTGATTTGACAATATTGAAAGATGTCTCCAATGTACAGGTGTTTATCTTGTTTGTTTTTCCTTTAAGTACCACAAGAGTATGATGCATATGCATTTAACATAATATTCTTAATACTAACTAATATCAATAGTAAATAGTGAGAGCTTAATGAAGTGTAGCTGTTATTATACACTTGAGTCTTCTGTCAAGGCACAACACTCAATGCTGACTGAAGCTCCTGACTGAAGCTTACATTCTCAAACTGGAAGTATTTTTCTTAGCTTTTATCAAGAAAATTGAATGAGACACAAACAACACAGACAGTTTTGTTACAGTTCTGACTACAATATTTCTGAAAAAACAAAAGAAAATTGTTGCACTAGGAATTTCATTGACAGCAACCTTTAATTCTGCACAGACTACTATCTCTCATAGGATCGGGGCTGTAAAACGGATCCGTTTCATTACAACAAAAATTAATGTGAATTCCACGGGCATTAACAGCCTCAAACTAAGAGCTAAGTGGAGCGTATGGCGGCCTGAATCGAAACACCAGTAGCTGAGTTTAGACAGGCTCAACATTGAGAGGAGGTCCTGTCCCAATTCTGCCTTCACAACCCTGTAGGCTACAGTCTCATTACCCGTGTGAGCCAGACAGAGACTGCTTTCAAAAGAAAAAAGAAAACCAGTTCATCGATAATAAAAAACAGTGATAATCTCTATCCTGACAAAGCACGACAAAAACAATCAATAAGGTTATTGAAAAAAAATTGTAAACAGACTTATGAATCATTTGCGCGAATGCATTACGGCTGGAGTGCACAGTGAAGACAATGAGAGAAGCTTTCCCGCTGGCTGGCAGCACAGTCACATATCTCTAAAGGGAGTAAACGGACAGCCTTTAACCGCCGTGAGAGCGAATGAATTCCTCACACCTCGTTTCACACCTAAGTAATATACTTGAGGGTGATAGGCCAGAATTCAAATGGCAAATGAAAAAGGGCTGTTACATGCATCTGGGATTCTGGGCTCAGTCAGCTCTATCTCCGAAATCGCCCAGATGTCACAATCAGGTTTTCGAAGTGGCAGGGATGTCATGGCAGACGGAAGGCCAAGCACGTCCCTTCCAGCCGCTTGCTAGTGGCTGAGTGATCCACTAAGCCCTATATAAGGAGTACAACATAACAGTGAGCTGGGAGACTTAGGGAGTCTGGCTATTTTACGAAGAGAGCAGAGCTTCATGTCCGAATCAATCCTCTGGAATTAGGGACGCGCCTTGAGAATGAAGTCCAGACTACATCGTGTCCGTCTCCTCTAAGAACAGTATCACAACCTGGTCTTCGAGAGCTCTTAGGAACAGAGATCATGTAAGCTGCTAAAAATCGATAGCTGGCAAACCTCACGTGAACAATTTAATGACGACCTCTACTGGAAATTAAACATTTCCTGTTTCTGTCGAACACGAGTGGTAATTACGCCACCAATATAAACACTGCACTGCAACTGCTGGAGAATGGAAATGTAGTCCTGATGTGGGACAGAAGACTGCAGTGGAGGGCAGTTTAACTAGGAGAGTCTTTCCACTGCCTTGCTAATTACAAAGTAAGAGACGAGGGCCATGAGGCGGATTACAGGGACAGGGGCTAGGCGTACGAGGCTTACATATCTAATTAAACAAAATCACATTGTTTCACAATGTATTCCAAGCAATAATCCAAGTCACGAAAAAAGGAAACGATAATTGAATATTCGAAATTTGGTCTCAAGTAAAACAAGCAAGGTTAAAAAAATCTGACTCTTTTGCGATGGCCAAAGTACATCGCACATGATATGCTGCAACTGCTGTGCGCCACCAAACAGAATCTGATTTGCAATTCCGAATCCGGCGAGCGTGAAGCATCTGCCCTCAGCCTCTCCACTGGAATGAGAATCTTGGGAGATATTCTCTTTCCACATGACACTTCATGGCATCAAAGCACGTCCACTGTGAAAGTCCAAATGTATCGCTTGACTGTACTTTGAAGTCGAGAGCTCAGCTCTCTTCATCTCTCACAAAAGGTCCTTCAGTAGCTTTTGTGTAATGCCACCCTCGTGTTTAATTACACTATGGCCAGGATTCAATCCACATTTGTCCTCAAGATCAAGAATATCCTTTCTTGTGAAAAAAAAAATATATTTTTTTTTTGTTGCCACTTTAACCTTAGACTGTGTCAGTATATAAAAGGACACGCTAATAAAAAGGAAAAAACCCACTCAGCTGAGTCTCTGAGTGCCGACCCAAAGAACAATCACTGCAAAACAGCAATACAAAATGCAGAAGTCTATTTCATAGCATAGTTTGCTACTGAGCATATAGTATATAACTTCTGGAATCATCAAGACACCACAGGACATGCAATGTGCACTTGTTCCAGCAGAGAATCAGTCTCAGGCCAACAACCGCTCTGAGGTTTACATCCATAAATCTGCTCCCCTTGGCGCCATCAGGTTTGCAATGTAAAGGGCAGCAATCAGGTCCATGGGTGAGCCACAATGGGGGGTACGGTGGGGGGTTACCGTCTTAGGGTTTGCTGGTTTCCTGCCTTTAAACCATCGGCCTGTGGCCTCTCTGATGCGGTCTGTGGAGAGACCCGTGGCGGGAGCCGAGAGTGGCACAGTGATAAGGAACAGATGTCACCCTTCCCCGTCCGCGTCTCGCAGAGGACAGGGGCATTCTTTTACTCCAAAATGGATGCTCCTTTCTGTGGCCAGGAAGCCGCAGTGTCTGGAAAGTCTGGGACTATCAGAAGCGGGCTTTATCACCGTCCCTCTACGGAGCATGGGGTCCGTTCCCCCGGCCACATCAGAGTCTCGGAATGCACATCAGAGGAGGGGTGACAGACCAGCGTGTCCAATGAGAGAGAGAGAGAGTGCATGAGAGAGAGAGAGAGAGAGAGAGAGAGAAAGATAGATAGAGAGAGAGAGAGAGAGAGAGTGAGAGAGAGAAAGATAGAGAGAACGATAGAGAGAGAGAGAGAGAGAAAGTGTGAGAGAGAATGATAGAGAGAGCGAAAGAGAGAGAGGCTTCAGATCACATTCAAGGAAGCAGAAAAGATGAGATACTCTGTGCTCAAGTTTATTGGAGTCCCAGCGGACCCTGTATTTGTAAGGAACTTACTGTAATAAATGGGGACATGTGGAATAAATGGGGAGGTAGAGACCTAAGTTTACAGCAATATGTAATAGGCTTATTGCTGTAAACGTAACACTACATTACAGCAATGCTGTGTTTCTATAGTTAGCTGGAGGAAAAATACATAAAAAGCTCATAAGGAGAGCTAATGTAGTCAGTAAATGTAGCTACTGTACCCTGTAGTCAGTAGGCTGCAGAAACAGAAGATACCTACACCACAGCAGACGGCCGATAGATTCAGATTCCAGATGGCGTGCCAAGGTGATAAATCCCGCCGTTATTTGACAATAACCAGAGGAAAAGACTAGGGAGCACTTAGAGGGTCTTCTTCTTGGACACAGCCGAGGCAGGCCAGAGTGTAATGCGTTTCACCGGCAGTGGGACCTGGCCTGGCGCACAACCACACAGCTTGTGTCCTCATCACCAGCCATCATCACAAGGAGCTCTGAGAATCACTCTGCACCTCTTTCTACTTTTCAATTTCATCCTACTGGATTTGGAAAAATGGTGTTAGCAGATGTTTTTGGATGGCCCCTTTGTCCTTTATTGAAGTTATGTTATGCGAGTGTCTCTCTCTCTCTCCCTTCTAAAACATTTGCCTGGTTTCTCCTCCAATTAGAATGGATACTTCCAGTAAAGATGGCAATTTGCATGTTCATGCTGTGAAATTATTTAGAATCAGCAGCAGTGTTACCACAGGGAAACCGAGCAATCTGCTTCCTCGTTTTACCTGATATTAACGTTGATATTTTGTGCTGTAAAACTGAGGAGCTTTCCATCTCTGCAAGAGGTCAATTCTTTAACATTGTCAATTTTCTGCCATTCTCTCACCTAAAAAAGAGCTTGGAGGAAACAAGGTCCTTATCAGACATGCAGACACTGTGTTTCTATAGAACTGGGCCATTTTGCCTCGATAGCAATGCAAATTACACTAGTTAAGCAGTGGTTGCACTCCATGTTATTTTCTGATCACAATTCATAATTCAAATAACTACTTTTAATATTTAGATACATTGTGACACTGAAGACGGCTTAGGCCGAAACATGTTTGTCTATTTTCATGTTCGCAAATAAAGTCTAAACGAGTATGAAGAAGTTTGAAGTTGCCAAGAGGTTTATTTTTTGATAACTTTTGTTGTGATTTGAGTGTGCACTCTCGTTTCTCTTCATCTTATGCTATTTTGGGAGACTGCAGCACCGGTAATTTAATTATACTTTTTGAGCGCAGGTTAATAATCATCAGTTTATATTTAGATACATTAACAATTCACAAAAATACATGAAAATTATTCTGCTAATGTATTATGAGAAAAGTAGGTGTAAATGTCTTCAGCAGATTAACACGCTAATGGGAATGGACGTAAACAAAACCTAGCATATGCTCAGGGCTTCCAGGAATGCAATTTTACCATTGGAACCCGTGTGTTAAAAAGCTAATGGAGGACTGTAGAGAAGCAAGACTTGAAAAGCGGATTAACATTTTTTCAAGAGTTTCATTTTCCCAGAGTACAGTACTCCAAGAGTAAACTCCAAAAATCCATCAATGTCCAAAGCATTGCCTGCCCATTGTCCTTTGTTTCCCTTGGATGAACTCGCCAGCTCAGTGCACAGTCCTTGGTCACATGCAGAGGGCTTTAATTTGTGTTATATGTCAAGTGCCAACTGGTAAGAAAAACACCAATGCTTAAGCAAGCACTTCTCTTCCAAATATAAAACTAAAGCCGCTTGAAACGTTGAAGAGAGATGTAAATATGTCACTGAGTTTGGAACCGGTTTAATCAGTTATTTTGTCCCATACCATGGCAAAGCTTCAAGAAGTCTCAAAACATCATGCACTGCCTCATATAAACAATGTAAACTAGCATGGTGCTTGATAACTGCATCGAGACAGCCACCCTTCCACTAGATTAGATTAGTCCCAGACATCTCAGTGAATACAATTAAGTTTTCACTTATGTCTGAGTGACACTGTTCTGAATGACACAATTAAATTCCAGTAGACTATTCCCTTTAAACCACCAAGGAGATCAGTGTAATTAATTTTAAACCGGCTCTCAAATTGCATAAAGTCTCTCTGAGCTGCATAAGGCAGGACTGTTCCGGATTGCATTTCTGGCAGTACGGTCACAAGATGGAGATGGGCGCTTGTAATCTTTTGCGTTGCCATGTCTACGGCACTCTGGCTTTAAGACTCTGCTCTATTGGGTTTTCTCTTGGCCAGCGGGTCATGGCATTTCTGCAGAGCGGTTATGCAATACTGGACTCCAACATCTATCCTGCGCAGACCCACTGTCATAAAGGGTAGCCGTTCCTTCCGCTAAATCTTTATCTCTGCCTTTCTGGGAAACAAAACAGCATTGTGCAGGGCCCACAGACCCGTCACACTTGTACAACAGCCGCTTCCTGTGACCAAACACTTCCAGCCAGTAACAAACACACTGGTCCAAGCCTTAAAGATGGTGCCCCTGTCCTTCGGTTACAGTTCAATGGGAAGCGAGTGACATGTTAGATTAATGTACAGTACGAATGCACTGCGTATGCGTGGGGTTTACATAATCACACACAGTATTTACGGTGATGGAACAAATCCTACCCAGGGAGCAGTGGAGAGGATATATCTGCCAAAACAAAAGGTTGCTGTATACGTTTTGTTATAAGTATAAAATGTAACTGCTCCCACGCTGTTGAAATTTGAGTGTAGTGCAAGGATCAACTGCACATCTGTTTTTGAAATTCAAGTTAAGACTTTGAGAAATTTTTTGCGTGGGGACAAAATAGGCCAATGCCTCTGTTCACATGAGAGATAATTATTTAATGATTCAACACAAATACAAAAAAAAAAAAATTTTTCCTCAGTAATCCTGGGATCATAAAGCAAAATCTTTAAGAATCAGTCATAGTACCACAACTCAGAAAATGTTGTCTAGAAATACAAGCATGTATTTATAATGTTTTCAGAGCAAAGTCACTACTGTTTGGCACTTTAAAATGTATATGCATATTCAATTTTCACACATTAATCCCGCCCCCTCAGCACCACAACCCAGCTGCATCTTCCAATATAAGATTTTTGGTTCAGTGGCACAGCATGGTAGTCAACATGTGATGCTGTGAGCAGCAGTACGCAAGCACAGCTAATTACCTAACCGAGCACCCACTAAGTCTACAGTAGTGATTCGCCGGTGTTGAAATACCACAATAAGCACAATCAGTTTCAAACATCTTTTTAGCTCCGTCTAAAGAAAATGAGTTGTGATGGACAGGATAACTTTAAGTTTAAAATGCTGGACATGTGCGTCACATTCAAACAGGCTTCGTAAATCTTCTCAGGATTAAGTCCAATGGCAACGCATGCTTCAGCATAGCAACGTGAAGGAGGACAGTGAATTTCACTGATCGCGTGTAATCTACGACTAAATTACACACGGGAGTGAAACATTATAAACGTGTGCATTAAATGGCCTACACACGCTACATAATGTTCAAATATATGTGCCCTGCAGTGTTGATTTGCATGCGCAGCTGAGCTACATTAGCTTTGCAATGCCCGTGAAGCCACAAATCTGTCTTAATAAGGAAATAGTCATGCCACCATTACGACCATGATGAATGCAACCAGTTTGATCACAAAAACGGTTTATTAATGCTGACAGAGGGAGAAAAAACGCTTTATTTACTGTGGGTTTTTGTGTTTCGTAACTGGCCCATTATTCAGTGGGTTGTAGGTTGACTGCAAGTTGTGTAGATCTAGTGGCCCACAAAGACATTTTCTATTGTATGAAGATCAGGAGAAGAGGAACATTGTGTCTGTGCCAGTTAGAATGTCAGTGAGGATAAAAATGAATCCAGCTAAGTAGAGTGTGCATAATTTTGTTTGTCGAGGTAACTTTGGCGATAAAACAACTTTCTCTGATACTCTATCTCCCTCCCTCTCTCTCTCTCATTCTGCCTCTCTTTCTCTCTCTGACCCTCTCTATCCCTCTTTTTTCTTTTTCTTTCCCTCTCATTCTATCCCTATACGTTTACCTCGCTCTCCTCCTTCTCCTCTGTGCAGGCAAACACACTCATTAATAAACGCACAAAAGACAAAGGCCTTTGGGTTGCAGGCCCAGTGACACAAACGGCACTCTGGAGTTCAGCACATTCTCCAGGGCTCTGTGGCGCAGAATAAACCAGTGGCCTGTAAAAGCCTGTGGGGCAACATGACCTGTTCCTGGAACAAGGGGCCCACTTCTGTGCACAGGCTAAATAAAACAGCCAAGGGGAAAAATCAATCAAAAAAAACAAAAAAAACACCAAGCAACAGCTTGGCCTTTGGATGTGCAGCCAGGTTATTTTTTCCTGCAAAAAACCCCTGTGTTGTATAGTTGTCTGACAAAAGAGATTATGAAATACACTTCTGAGAGTTTGGGGTAGGTCGGAGGCTGGCTGCCAGCGCTACCGAATCCCTGTGCTAAAGAAGCTCCTCTCGCTGGAGCAGGCCGGAGGAAACTCAACCCGCCATGCGAGGGAGTGATGCCGAGGTTTATGGGAGACTCTGTGAAGGGTGTCCCGACAGCTTCCACAATTGATGCGAAAGGGGCTCTCCGGTGCACCCCACGCACAGCTGGGCCTGCCTGCTTAGAAGGCAGGTGGGCGTGAGAACAGGTCCGCGAAACCCTTCAGAGTCCTCCTTCAAGGACGTGGAATGAAACGAGGCTGGAGCTCAATTAAAATAGAAGAGGGGCAGCTTCCGTAGCCGGGTCGCGAGGGGCTGAAAGGTGTGGCATTAAAATTCCCTTCCTTACTGTGGATGAAACGATGCTCACTCCAGGGAAACTGACGAGCAGCTCACGGGTCCTTAAGTGGTCGTTAACTGCCAGTCAAGGAAAACTGTAAACCTGTCACTTCAGTTCTAAAGCGGGGTAAGACGGCAAATGTTTCAGTAAAACCGTTTTGCCAAATGGCAAATGAAAAAAACGACGATACGTGGAGAGGCAACGGCTTTATCCCCCCTCTTGAAATGTGACTGAGAAGCACGGCAGACTGCAGCCGGTCTGTAAATGGGGGATCGGTAAGACATGCCTGTCATTTTCACGGACTAATGGCACCGCAAGGACCCATCCCAGCCGTTTTAAGCTACTCCAACAACAGCGGACGTTCAGTGGGAATACTCACAGGAAACAGGGTCTATAAATACAGAGAAGAATGCTAACATGTTGCATTGGGACCAGGCAAACTCATCTGCAGATGGAAAGACGTGCTGCAGATTGGGCCGCGTTGCGCATTCCCCCCCCCCCCCCCGTTTTTACTAGCAGCAGAAGGCAGACCTCTTTTAATGCTTCCCTTTGTTTCTCGGACGATACCCGCTTCTACGCTTCATCGTGCGAGATAAATGTACGACTCAGTCTGGCGGCGGATGCATGTAAAGAAGAGCCTGCTGCAGTCCTTATTTCAGATGCTTTTCATTTCAAGACGCTCAATCTCCGATCGGGTAAAAAACACTTTTTCTCTCTCCTTTACATTAAAGGCTCTGGGACAAAGCAGGTGGTCCTCCACGTCTCACATACATTGTCCAACTTTGAATAGTTGCAGCCTAACGTTTCAATACTATCCCCTTCAGAGCTGTTTATTAGAACAGCCAAGACATACATAATTGCAGAGGAACTGCATTTTCTTATACGGCGCACCATGTGGTATCCATACAGTAATTCATATTGTATGGATTTGTAGATTATTTTCAAGCTTTTAGTCAGTAGGGGGTTATTATTATTTAAGATCGCTGCCAGTATAACGGCAGTCAGGCTGCTGAGGGTTTGCTATTTCATTTGCTTCAGTTGAAAAAGGATACTCTTAAGCTTTTCGGATTGTTTACACGATTAGACTAAGTTCCATGGCTGCAGTGTTGCCATTCTGGACACATCAAACCATTCTGGAACGGTGGCGTTCTCGCGAAACAAGATTCCTCTGGACACAGTCAATAAAGACGGCAACTCTGTCTCCTCCTCTGGAGATCCGAAAAAAGGCGGCGTGAATTTCAATGAAAAGCCGCTGTGTGGCGATGGCTCTAAGGAAACTGGGATCAATGCCATCTTTGTATGTGTGAATGAACAGCGCTCCTCCCTAACCCCCCTGGGGATGCCAAGCACTTGAGCGGATTCCTGCCTGGTTAACGGCGCAGGGGACTGAAGGCCACTTCTTGTGGCGCGGCCCAGATGAGGGTGACCCGTGCCAACTGGTCGCCTCCAGCCCCATCGCTTTGTGCGCTCAGCGTCGACCCTCCCGCCTGCCCGCACTTCCCCACTACCCCCGTCACCTGACGCTTCCCCACTACCCCCCATCACCTGACGTTTCCCCACTGCCCCCGTCACCTGACGCTTCCCCATTACCCCCGTCACCTGACGCTTCCCCACTACCCCCGTCACCTGATGCTTCCCCACTACCCCCGTCACCTGATGCTTCCCCACTACCCCCGTCACCTGACGCTTCCCCACTACCCCCGTCACCTGACGCTTCCCCACTGCCCCCGCTTTCCCACTGCCCCCATCACCGTCACCAGTGGCCCCCATCTCTCGGAAGGGGGCCACTGACCGACACCAGTTCCCTGTGAAGAAGACTCGCATGTGAACTCAGAGCTCAGCGCAAGCCCGTGTCCTCCGGTTGCACTTGCAGCCGGCTAGCTTTGCCAGGACCGCTATCAAACATTGAGCACAAGACCCTCCGGTAGCACTTGCAGCCGGCTAGCTTTGCCAGGACCGCTGTCAAACATTGAGCACAAGACCCTCCGGTAGCACTTGCAGCCGGCTAGCTTTGCCAGGACCGCTATCACACATTGAGCGCAAGACCCTCCGGTAGCACTTGCAGCCGGCTAGCTTTGCCAGGACCGCTGTCAAACATTGAGCACAAGACCCTCCGGTAGCACTTGCAGCCGGCTAGCTTTGCCAGGACCGCTATCACACATTGAGCGCAAGACCCTCCGGTAGCACTTGCAGCCGGCTAGCTTTGCCAGGACCGCTATCAAACATTGAGCGCAAGACCCTCCGGTTGCACTTGCAGCCGGCTAGCTTTGCCAGGACCGCTATCACACATTGAGCACAAGACTCTTCCAGAGATAAGCGTGAATTAGAAAAGCCTGGATAGACAAGCATGCGAGGGCCCATTTTTTATCATTTATAATCCCTTTTTTAATAAAAAAAAGAATTAAATTTGGGAAAATGCATCCTAGCCATCAAGAGGGGGAAAGGCCAATGTTAATTTTAACAGAGAGCAGAGGGTTCCCAGTTCTCTGTTCCAAAATAGAAACCAGTTCTGGGTATTTTATGAACAGTAGGAAATATCCCAGAGGACTAAAAGGGGTAACAGTGTGGCGAGGGTCATCTGCTTTGCCCAAAACACAAGAACCCTTGTCTGTCTCTCACAGCCTCTGAGACACTGCAGCCAAGTCTCTAATTACAGAATCTTGAAGGGAAACAGAAGAATTTGCCACGTCTGGCTCATGAATCCCGACCCATTCTCCACAGCATGTACAGAAAAAAGCAAATGGCAGACTCCCAAGTGACACATCCTGTTGGGACAGCCTTGCTCTCAGTGTAGTGCAGTGATGCATCCTGCGGCCAGGATCAAACGCAGACCGTGCGGCCCGTGGTTGGGAGTGGCACAGAGAGATACGTGACGGGTCGCGGTGTCGCTCGGGGCGGGAGGATTTCCGCTGGCAAAACACCTGAACGCTGAAGCACTCTTCTTAAAGGCGCCTTGAATCTGCCTGCGCATACTGCTTCAGCTGCTTCAGCCGCACAGTCCTCCAGTAACCGCAGAGCGCGGACAGAGCACGGCCACCCCAATTGGTGGAGGATGTTTAGCCTCCAGCTGTGATTGGACATTCCAAATTGGAGGAAAATGGAAAATGCATATATATATATAGAAATGCAAATGTATACTAAATTCATTCAAAAGTATTTTCATGCTGACTATCTGTGGACTCGTCCATTCTGAACTTTTTGTTCTTGTTCTATGTCCTTTGCTGTGGTGTTCAGCTAAGCGTGGAAAGAGGGAACACTTCACTGGGATCTGTCGCAGCGCAAGCGTAGCCACAACAATGGCAACGTATTCCAAAAACGCCTGAGTGGTTACCGCAACAGAACAGACGTGTATCTACTTTCAAGGAAACGTGAGCGGGTCGGGCCAGCTGCTTTCACATTGACCCGACGGTATAAGGAAGTTTATCTACACAGTTGGCCGAACTTAATCTTCCAGAATAAGAAAAACAGAATCCCAGCCTGAGATGAATCCTTACCCTACAATTCAGGTTCACCAAGCCATGGCCTTTTCCTTCTCTTACAAATAGCACTACGACATGAGGTTATGTTATACTAAACTCCCTTCAGGGAGAGCAAAGGCAACAGGTCAACCCTTGACAGAAAGCAGATGTTCCACTTCAATAGCCTCTCTGGATATATGGCATTCCATCTGAATAGGAAAATAATCTGCATACTCTGTAAAAACTTCCATTACCTGGCCAACAAACGACCCGGCATGCAGTAAAAATCAGTGGGTGAATTGCAAAGCTGCCGAGAGCTTTGCGAGAGCAGACAAACTTACAGCTTTTGTCTTACATTACAGGCATTTTAGCAGACGCTCTTATCCAGACAACCTTTTAGCATTTTATTTACGTTTTATTACGTTTTGAGATCTTTAGCCTCATCCTAACCACCTCATCGGCCTTTAAGAAGTGATCACTGAGGAAAAGATGCCTTTGTCCTTTGTCATTCCAGGAGCCTCCTCCTGCTACCTGCAATGTTATGTGTTCAACTTCATGTGTTCAAAAAGGCATTCAAAACAGCAAGCAAATCTCAAAAAAGGAAAAAGAGAGCAAGCCTTGTTTGTATAGAAGGCTGTATTTTTAAACAAGAGTATACCAACCCTTATAAAGTGCTGGAGTATGGACTACAAACCACATAGAACATGTTTCTGTCAGCGTGTTTCATCCCCAGACTTCATCAGGCTGAGTGAAGGATTAACTGGGACCAGGTGACTTGTGGGGGCTATATAGAATAGGGGATCGGGAAACACTAATCACAAGGGGTCCCGTACAAAAGCCTGCCAAAAAAAAGCTCCAAAAACAACATGGACACATACCACAAATATATAAACAAGAACAAGTGAAAAAAAATGGAGAAAATATTAACTATAGAGATGTACAAACCATAAAATATGGTTGAATAAAGTTCTTACGCATAAGGCATGTGGAAGCTCTACGGGTGGCCACAGAAAACTTAGACCAGCAGTAGGAAAGAAAACCTGAGTCTAAGCTTTCCACTTTTACATATTCTTGAATTCCATATTCTGTTGTGCTTTGCTGTATTTATTTTACAATGCACTTCAATGCTTACATCGCAAGGTCTAAGAGGAAGACCTCACCAAAAAGAAATAAACAAACAAAAATAATAGTATCTTCAACAATAGGCCAAAATAAAATCTAAGTATTAGGGGAGGGGACGAGGGAGGGAGGAGGAGAGGGTTCTAGAGAGGTCCAAAAAGAGGCGGAGCTCTGCTTTTGTTAAGTGACACAGGCGCATCCCAACAGATGGAAGGGGGGGGTGGGGGGGTATTCCAAAGGCCGCCTGTTGCCGTGCCAGCTCAAACACTGGGCCCTTGTGTAGGTGCCCAGTCCATGGGGCATGTGAGCCTAGCAAGTGTCCGCTAGTGCTCCACGCCTCAGACACTTGTCACACGTAGGCCCCCGCGTGACAGGCCAGCTGGCAGCAGCCGAATCAAAGGGCGCCCTCTTCCACGGGGAGCTCCAGAGTCTGTGCACCCTCTGCAAGTAGCACCTAAACTCAATTTCACACAGGAATCATCATTTCTGCCTACTCTGAAGTATAATCTATTCCCCTTGGAGTAAACAAATAGTACAAGGCGTAACAATCCTGACCATCCGTTTTAATGTTGGAAAACGGCTCCCATTAATAAAAACTTTGCCTTGAACCCCGATTCTCAGCTAGATGAAACCGTCAGCATTATTGGAAGGTGTGGTTATGTGACTAATCTGAACGCACTGGTTAACAGCCCTTGATAATAAGGTGTAGTAATTTACTTCAATGTTTAAAAAGGTATATATAAATTTTTTATCTATTATGAATTCATCATTTTAAATTGGAATATAATGCAAACAACGGACAGTCAGTCACTGGTAGGACTCCCTGGCTGTGGCCCAATGTGACATGGGGCATCTCTAGCGGTGCAGTGTTTGTGACTCCTGGCAAGGAGGAGGAGGAGGAGGAGGAGGTAGAGGAGGTGGAAGGGGGGCTCCACAGACTCCACAGGAAACATGGTGCACAATGTAAGGCTGGGGAGTGCCAGGAAGGAAGGAAGTCCCGCTCACAAATGGACACCAAAACAAAAGCAGTGGAACTCACTGCCTGTAGCCCCATTTCAGACACTCACCGCACAGTCAGCTCAGAAACGCAACTGTTAAAAACTCTGAAGAAATATCCGAGAGAGAGCGCTTCAGTTACACCTCAATTTGTTTCAGGGAGAGAAAAAAAAAAAAAAAGTTTGGATTCTATTGGGCTTTTATTTTTAGATTATGCTATGAATGACTCCATTCCAAAAATGCCCATTTTCACAGGAGGATTCTAACATCTGGATTGGATTAAATACAATCCCATGGCTTTAAATGAAATACACCTCAAAAACAGGGTCAGACCAAAAAGTGTCCCAATAGTTTCATCATAATTTCAGGGCACTCAATTTCCTTTCATTTTTTGGGACCAAGATCATTTTTCTCCCGCAAGGTCTCCTAAATATCAGGTAACAAATGTCCAAATACCGGAAACCAGAAATGGGAATATTGATTTCAGAAATGAGGCACCCTATAATATTTGGCTAGTAAAAACCTGGGTGATTCCATATGACCCACAGAACCCACATGATCAATCACTACTTGCCCAGCAGGGCATCATTAGGATTTCGTGCCAGCTGCCTCCTCCCCTCACCTCCCCCACAACACCAAAACAAACAAGGAGAGGTGAAATTGCGTTAGCCTAGCGCAGCAGAGGTGCTGAAGCAGACTGCATCCGTCTTAGTATAATCAGGGCAGACAGGAGGCACTTTAGCCTCCCATGTTCTTCCCAGGAGGCGATGGGAAAAGTGCGTCGTTTTCCAACTCGAAAAATGAATCGCGTGTGTACCTAAGAGAGGAAAAACAACACCTCTCTTAGTGCAGGCCCCAGAGCCGAAGAGGAGTCCGTGTTTAACCTTGGGGAGGTAGTTAAACCTACTGCCAAAAAAAGAAAAAAGAAAAAAAAACTCAAGACTGTGATGGAAAAAGTGGGGTGCATTTAATTGAAATTTCTTACTACCCGGGACTCACAATGGGAAAAAAAAACAGGGTCCTGATTAGGGAGATCCGAATCTTAATTATGCTCCGTGTAGCGGAGGAAAGCAAGCCTCTCGTCAACAAAGTACAGAGAATAATGGACGGAACTTATGCAGCCAGCGTGGCCCGCGGGTCTCGGGGGTCAGCGAGGGCCCTTTCGGGGGGATTTCTGCAGGTCCCAGGACAGCCAAGGTGAGAGAGGAAGGCGGAGCAATGCCTCACTTTAATTACAGAGGATTCCCTAACCGCGTCCCGGAGCGTGCGTCCCGAAGCGTGCATCCCGGAAAGGACGACCCGCGGTGAACCCGCTCCCGCTTCTGCAGGTAGCTACCTCTGAACCGCGCCTCTGTGTCCGAGCTCTTTTCACATCGCCGAAGCAGGTGACCCAACAGCAACCTTTCATGGAACACCACCATTCCGCCAGCCGCGTGGGCATTTCACTTACAAGGTGAAGCCATGATGAAATCCCCTCAGAGAGAGATGAAATCCCCTCAAATTCTTCGTTTGCGCTTTACTGTACGTTTCTATTTAAAATGGTTTCAGTTTGAATATTGTAATGGGGACTTTCCTAACATTTGTCAGGACAAAATGCATGAACCAGAACTCGGCTTCCTGGGTTTCTGTTTCCAAGGCAACCCGGGAGCTGCAGACGTAAAGATTAAATGACAGGAAAGGGATGGGGGGACCGCCGGCTGTGAGAAGGTCACAGGTCGCAGGTCCATCCTCCTCGGGGCCACGCCGCTTCTCTTGCGTCACGTGTGGCGCGGCGTCGCATCCGCCACGGTGTGGGAGAGACCGGGGGGGCGGCCCCCACAGGCGGCCCTGCACCGGCTGCACGCATGCGGAGCGTCGCAGCAGAGCGCACGCTTCATTACACGTTCACAAACTCGGGGGACCGCCGGAGACGTGGGGATCGGCGACGGCGCGGGGCCTTCGCTCAGGGCTGGACACGCTCTCGGCGTTAATACACTGAATTATGAGTTCCTTTATTGAGGCCAGTCCAAATGAAAGCAGCGCGGATTTTTAACGCGTTTCTTCTGAGGAGAGGGTCTCTGGGGAAGCCTGTTGAGAGGGGGGCCAAAGCATCAAACGGCAATAACACGGGAGCCCGGGAGGAAAAGCAATCTCGTCCTAATTTACTGTGCTACCGCTCGCCGAACGTTAACCACATTTTAGGAGCGGGATTATCAAGGTTTCAAAAACATGACATTACGTGGGCGGTTCACTGTTCCGCTGGGCCTGGGCGAAACAAGGTTTCAGAGGGCCCACTTAAAGAATAGCAGGGCTCAAGGGAATGCATTATATTGAGCTACATGAGCTCTGTTTCTCTACATGTAGGCCATAAAGAGTTCCGTGGTTTACAGCAGAACCTTTCCTACGTTTTCTCATGGAAAGGCTCATCCCACAGTACATTGAACCCATGGATGGGTTTTGGTGCATTGTGCCAGAAAACATAATTGCTTCCCTTTAAATCTCAATTGCATAAACTGTTCAGCAGTTCCTCGGCACTCTATCATCAAGGATCGTGATATTAACGCACTATAAACTATAGAACCCGGAGAGGGAGAGGGGCAGGCATTATGGAGTCCACAATTTCAGGAGCATAATAAAATAAACTCATCCATTTTGTACAAGGAGCCTTCCGTGAAAGGGTTTGACTTTTTCTTGGCTTTGGACAGGCGATTGTCTGAGACAGAAAATTACTAGCTACAACCACCCATTATCCATCAATCCACTTTCTAAAACCCTTACTTCTGGTCAAGGTAGCGGGGGGGGGGCGGGGGTTTAAATACGGGGGGAAATACGGTTCGCTGATACATCCATACCCCAAACGCTGTGGGGAGGAAGCCAGATGAAGCCAGAGTACCCAGAGGAACTCCACACAGACACGGGGAGGTACATGCAAACTCCACACATAAAGGCCCTCGGCCGGGATTCAAACTCTCGGTACCTTCTTGCTGTGAGGCGACGCTCCTACTCACTGCACCATTGTGCTGCTCAACACCCACGCACTAATATCACCACACACTATCTCAGCTTACATAAGATCCACCCTAGACACCAGTACTTTCCCTTAATGAGGGAAGCTTCCTTTGGCCCTTCAGACTATTACACACGCCGGTTTGCAATCCTTCAGATAATAACAGCCATTTGGAATCCAAGCCAGGGAACCGCCTCTTGGCAGTTTTTATTTATATTGCTGGAGACCAAAGCTCTTATGCCACATTGCATGAAGGAACGCATCTGGCAGGACTTGCTGGGCTACGCTTTAATACTAATCCAGCCTTGCAGGCTGACCAATGAGGGCAGCCAGTCTGGGAACAGCAGCTGGTCGGTGGCAACAAACCTTTCTGCCGAACTCCAGTCGTGGCAACTGGGGCACCATTGTTCCCAGCCTTTCCTAACCTCTTTGGAATTCCTTCACAAGGAAATATGGTTTACAAGAGCAGGCTCCGGTCCCACTTTCTGACGTCAGGCCCCCAGACTCACATACACCTCAGCCCTGCACCACCAGGGAACCACATTGTCTGCTGAGACAATTCCCCGCATACCCACCCACCCGCCCACCCATCCGCCCGCAATACCACCTTCGCTAAACACCGGTTCTGGTTGGGTCAGACTCCAGCCAGGGTCTGCACGCCATTGAAGAGGTGATGTGTGATAATGTTTCTTGGCGGCAGAGTGTCTTAACACACAGTAACACACAGAAACACACAGTAACACACTTAACACACAGTAACACATTGGCACACAATGTTGAGTCTCCTCGGGTCAGCGCCCCTGTCCTCTGTGGGTGTAAGAACGTTGCTAATGATGGGAAATTAGAAGAACGTGATCAATCCAGCAGCTCTGGTAGAGCTGTGACAAAGTCTTTGATCCGCTAGTCCCCTACCACATTACCCCAAGCCCCTGATGATAAGACACAAACGCCCATTACTATCTCCCATGCTTCCCCCTGCCTCATTTTGAGGAGGATAAGACTACAGGCTTTAATCAACATCAAACAAAACATCCAGGACACCTTTCAGAAAATGCTGATATTTGCCATTTTAGAGATGAAAAAGCGGTGCCTTGATGTACCACTAACAAGTGAAAACTAATAGTTTGCAACTGGCCCAAAAGAAAATCTTCTTTTACTACACAGTTAAAGGTTGGCTCAAAGTTTGCATTCTTCAGGCATCAATGCAGAGGACCGCTAAAATGAAAAATACAAAATAACAATTTCAACACTCATGAATGGTTAAATGAACAAGGGACTCGACACCCCTAGACCAATGGAAAATGTACAATTGAGACCTTAACTGTGGCATTATTATAATGAGCATGAACAGAGAACACAATTTAAAATCAACAGCTCAATTAAGTCCAGGGATTGTTTATTGAGAGGTGGATCAAAGTTTTCATTTTGTGTAAACTTGAGGGTGAGCGTTCCACTTGGCAGAGAATAGCATGTTACAAACTGGTTGCCCCAAAATATTATCCATTTGCCAAAAGCTTTATCAGGCACATAAAAGTGCACAAAGGACAGATAAGGTAGATCACATGCCCGGGCAGACAGCTCATTCCTCCAAACGTACTCCAGGTAAGGGAGTTTTCAGTCCAAAATAAAGCATTGATCTCACAGAGTGAATTCTTTGCAAAAGAAAAAAAGAAAAAAATGTTCTCAGACAAGACTACAAATTTAAAATTTAACGGTACCATGCCCATGCTTCTGAGATCTAGCATATTTCTAAGAAACAATCTTGGTTCCATCAGACCAAGAACATTAGCCAGTGCCTGCATTAGAACCATCTGTGGCAAAGGTTCTGAGAATGGAATGCAGAACATACCAGTGCTAGTGGCACACATGGTCTCGGGACATAACCCCCTTCATGACATACAACTGTGTGCATTCAATGCGACTCCTCATCAAAGGCCCCATAAATTTCAAGGCCATTCAGAAATACCTGAATGCTAAAATGTGAACCGTTTTCATCTGGTTGCTGGTGGTCTTGATTCATTTGTCTGATATCAGAAGATCCAACTTTCGGAAGTTGCTTTATAGTTTTGTCTCTAAAAGTTCTAGTCTAATTTTGTTTCATATTTTTCGATGTATACCCATGTACTCCACCAAAACAAGCCAATATGGTTAAACAAAAGAACGATAAGTAATAATACATAGGCTATGAAGATTTTTTAAATCATTGTTTTCCATATCTGAATCATTTCCCAACAAACCGAGGGCAAGTCATTTCTTTAGCTCTCAATTTCCTTCCCTCCTTCGAGCCTCTTTTTACAGGTACTTAGCAATCCCATAAAGTTGACGCCATTTCTTTACTCTCATGCAGCCAAAAATTATGCATTAGTTACTGCCAGCCAGAGCTGTATCACTTCAGCATCCACCTGCTTAGGTTGTGGTAGAGGACTGTTTTACTTCTTGGCGCAGACTGTCATGGGTATTCGACGTGTTAACCCTTTTCAATTAATTCGATGTTAACCTCTTTGGAGAAACAGTTCAGCTCCATTACTGGATTTCGTTATGTAAAAGCGCACACATATCTGAACACAGGCGTAACGTGACCAGGAGCGAGAAGTATGCTACACTGCGCTAGGACAATAATTTCTTCAGCATCCATGCTTCAACATGAACACAAGAGTAAACAATAATGGAAAGTGCTGTAGCCTACTGCCAGAGTGGATCGATTATCGACATATCGATCATGTAACCATGTGATACGCTGGCCTTGTCCCAAATGTTAAGTTGGTGAGAAACACTCATAAGGAGAAATTATATAGGCAGGGGTTTTTTTGTTGTTGCCACCAACAGAGTTCTGATAAAAAAGTGGTTAGCCTACTGATGTGGGTAGCCTACACAATCCAGTGATGCTTAAGTGTGCATGCTCCCTGTATTCAAATGGGTGTGGTTTTAACTGTCACTAAACGTACATTGCCTTTCTGAGATCCATAATAGAAAACTTTACTACCCTTTCTTAATCGCTGAAAACTATCAGGTATGTAAACGGCTATGTCATTTCATTCTGCATAAAGTAATGAACTTGCTTAGATTGGTTAACCCTTGGCCTTTCCTCATCAACCAAAATCAAGGTGTACTTCCTGACAGCAAAAAGTAACATGCAATGCTTTTATGTGAGTTTTCATGTTTGTTTGTTTGTTTGTTTTTACAATTTAAACAAATGTTGATCTCCCCGGTGAAGCCAAATACGCTCTGATGGTTTTTAGACAGGAAACAAAAAAACAAACAGATGTATATTTTCCGCAGGGTTTTAACTCAGTAACACATCGATGTACATAGTTAAACAGTGACGATTTACTTCGATACACAACCTCCGAAGTTTACCAGAATTGACAGGCAACGCACGATTTGGGGCTCTGAGGTGCACCGCAAGAGTGCCGTGGCATGCCTGCGAGTCCCACGCATATTAAGTAGTTTCGTTGTTTGCAACTTTTCTCAGCCCAGTGATAGCAAAAACAACAAAGCACTTCATATCTGTTATGAATGTAACGGGCGTTTTAACTCACCGACAGAAACTCTAACGTTCCAACATAATCCCTTTCCGTCTTCAGAAGCTCGTTTAAAACACACACTCTCAAACGCAGCTGTTTCTCCAAATCTTTCCCGCTTTCTCCTCTATGATCTGATTTTCCTTCCTCTGTCATATTCATAAAGCGATTACTTCAAGTTTCCCCCTGCAAAAGTTTGGTCCTTGAAAATTTGTCGATCAAGATGCGATTTAGGCTTTATGTAGTTTTAAAAAGTTAAAAAGTTACATGGCTGCGCCAAGAGAAAAACTCAGGCTTTAGCCTATTGTAGCTTCAATTAAATAGCGGAAAACTAAAAATAAATCCAAATTGTTGATAGCCTACTGCCAAAAAAACTTTCTTGAATACTCAAAGCAGTGAAGCTACCCGTGCCTCTGTTGCCTGAGAAATCTGCGCGGCACTGGCGTTTGGACATCAATCAAAAACTTGGGTCCATGTGACTCTGGCGACCTTCATCCTAAATCCAACCTCCTTCCATCCACAAAGAGGACAGGAAACAAATGCCTGGGAATTCGTGCCAGCACAGCCTGCCTGACACTCAGGAAGGGAAATGTTGATGACATGGGGTAATTAAAATCTAACACATTTCAAGCTTATAGGCGAGTTGGTCATTCCTTGGTTTTAGGACGTTTGTGTCTTCTTTTTATTCTCGACTTGGATTTTTACATTTAAAAATTATTGTATACGACTTGGATTTTAAAGTAAAAAAAGTTAAAAGTGTAGGCAAGAAATAATTTTTTGAATGATCATGCAACAAAGTCCTTTCTATGATTTTTATATTTCTTTTTTGTTTCAATTGATTTCACCCGACCTGAGCTTCTACCACTAATCCCTACAAAACGTGTCTGGTTAATGTAAACAAAATGCATTATAGGCGCATTCTCCACGAGTTTGAGTTATATAATATTCTCAAATTATATAATTCTGTTTGCTAGAATGCTTACATTTGTCTATTAGTTTACATAGGATTTTGCGTGAAATGTATATATGTTTGTTTTGTTTTTGTTTGTTTTTTTAGTTGTCTGTGGACGTTCCTATGCGTTTGCAGCTTCTCATTCATCGCTCGCCCAGTTTCACTTCAATAATTTATATAAATAAACATTAAGAAAAGTAAATGCCATATGTGTCCAAATACATACAAAGTCAACTTTTATTACAGCATTATCAAGCCAGGCACACAGTGTGTTATCAATACATAAGCCATTTAACTTTTTTCTCTTTTATTTCAGATACCACAAAGAAAAAAAGTTTCTGTTGTTGGAAGATAATTCACCCAAATCCAATTTCAAGAAACGTGTATGAACGCTTACCAATTCAGGATTCCTATGCTGGAGCTTCACATTCACAGCATGGGTTTGTCATCCTATACATTGAGTACATACCTAACATTACTACATTAACTGAGCACCAATTCTGTATGATTGTTCTGCTCTAAGTTTATAATTTTATTATGCCCACATCAGTGTGATAGGATCTTGTCTCAGAGCCATCTTTTAAGTGGTTTCAATGGACGGCCAGTGGTGGCAAAGCAGACGCTTCCTCTAACCAGAATGCAACTATTTTGTGATTTTCTAGTAACAGATGTCATGCAGAATGGCAGCAAGACTCAAAAATAAGTCAGAAATCATTTGGCCCATTCGCGAAAGAAAGGGCTAACGTTACGCAGATTAGCGCGGAACGCCCACCACCCCCATGGCTCCGCTCGCCACTGCAAAGTCAACAAACTGCGCCCAGCTGTAGGTCAGGCTCCAGTGAACCAGGGTTGAGTCTCTGTTTTTCCTCACCCATCTGAGGCTGGCCCAGTCTGAGAGAAACTCCAATACTGAACTGGGGTCAGAGGGCAGGACCTCCCATGATGCACCAGTGTTTCAAAAGGGGGGCTCAGTTAACTGTAACTGAGTTTATTTATTTATTTATGTATTTAATTCAACATTATTTTCACAAATACTTCCGTTTTATTTTTTGCATATATGTGTGTTTTATTTTCAGTCGGATTTGAAGTCAGATTAAAATAGATTTTGTGACCGTTTGAATAAACACAACAAAAACACTTTACTGTTTGTCTGAAGAGGGCAATTGATGATGTGGACATGTTAATATAAATGTATGATTCTCTCGAGCCTCAGTTTGTGTTTGTCATTGTATACAGCCTGTATACTGTTGAAGAAAACGTCACTTAGAGTAAACAGGCACCATTATGTCACTTGTATCACAACTGAATATGACAAGGAAACATCAACAAACCATTTGAGTCAAGACTAAAATAGTTTAAGAGGTTTTCTACGTGGTACACAAGCACAGCTTTACCTGGTAACTGCAACAACTGTGGTAAAAAGAAACATTAAACTGTTTATCGATGTGCCCAAAAAAATGCAGTGCTTATACTAATGGGTCCTGGTTGTAGTGAATTCCTGTTTGGTGGAGATGGATTCTGTGACTGTCTGTATCAGAACTGTTTATATACAGTATAGACATATACACATACACATACACACGTGCATATTTGAATGCAGATACCCTTAGGAATGCAAGCATGCACATATGTGTATAATATACTGTACATTCACATGCATGCACATGTATATATACACACACACACACACACACACACACATACATACAAGCACACGCACACGTGCAAAAACACACATGCATGCAAACATACGCACATATACATGTGAATGTACATGCAGATGTCATTTATGGCTGGTGTTTATATTTAGTTCATATCCAAAGAGTATCATGCTACTTCCAGCAGATAATATTGAAATCACACGCCTCATAATCTTGTATTTTGTTACTTCCTAGAAGAAAATGTACTTTGCATGTTTGAGCATCATAGTGAAGGTGATACCTGATGTGATATTGTTTAATCGTATATTATGGCTTTCGCATTGATTTGTATCTCTGTTGTCTCTGGACATTTGACAACCCTGAGCATTTAAAAACGACAGCAATGTGGCTCATTTGAAGTGGGAGTCCAGAAGAAGGACACCTGGGTAAACAGTGCTGCAACCCAGCATTAAACCTGCTTTAATTGTGCTGTGCTGAAAGACCTGCCCATTTAACAGGACCATAAGAGTCATTCACACACCCGTGGAAGGACCCAGAAGGGCCAAAAGGAGTCTGTGTGCTGTTGATCCAGTTAACATTTCGATGTTAACTCTTTAGATGCAGACGCTGTGTCTTTATAGTGTGAGCTTCAGTTAATGTCATTCAACTGTTGTTGCACAGTACATCTGTTTGAGCTGAATCAATGGGAACAAGTCTTTAGCCTGTTCTCTTAAGGATAATAAAATAGAAGATTTATTTCCATCATGTGCTTGAGAATTGCTATATATTTGGATCATTAATCTTGTGCATAACATATGCCATTATGTCATTCTATTACAGTGCATAATATTTTTACTAACATTTGTCAAAACAACATGTCAGGTTATGATAGCATTTAACACTTTACTCAAGATCCTTTACCAAAAAAAATAGAAACTGCTCTCAAAACTATGTTAGAAATTGTCTCTTATAACCAACCAACTGGTATGGGGTGGACTAAATGAACAACATTATCATTAAAATGCTTTAAGTGCAGGGCTGCTAGATGGTTCCTTCTGTTAAGGCACTGCTCCAGTAGGCTATGTGTATGGGTGCTAGGGCCTGGTATTGAATCTGGGCCGTGTCCGAATCAGCACTCTTCCACACTGTTGAGTAGCCTTGGTGAGTAGATAGGGCGAGAAAGTCGTAGAGTACGCAAATTTTTTTCAAATTGCAGTATACTTCAAACACCCGGATGACACACTTACTTCCGGGGTTTCGCTGAGTACATTCGGGAGCACACTTTTCAAGAAGTACACGAACATTTTGATCACATGAATATGACGTGAAGCTTCGTTTTTTTTAAATGAGGCGCAGGTTCGCTGACGTTTTCCTTCAAATGCAACAAAAACAACATGTGACATGGCAGCGCAAGAGTGGGGCACAGGGTTGCCAGATCTTGTCAGACTTCCAGCCAAATGGCGACTCAAAACTAGCCCAATTTATAGGCTATTTTTAACCGAAACCAACGTATTTTAAATAGAAATCATCATGTTTTTACTTTTTAAAATAAGTGCGTGCTTTGCGACTTTTCATTTTTACCCGTGACTGCACTTTAAAAGTATCCCAATCCCAATTTAGCTGTAAAACCGCGGACATGGCAACACTGGTGGGACGTTTTATGACCTGCTTACGACACTTCCACAGTACGGTTTGGAAATAGTATAGCGGATATTTTTCGCGTCCTGCTATACAGTGCACATTAAACAGCGCACTTGTACCAGTGCACTCTTCGCAGGAGACAGGGCACAATAGATAGAGCTCTGATTCAGACACAGCCCTGGACTGTGCCAGTGCTGGCTCTGGCCAGCAACACCACAGGGCAACATGTAATTTGCTATAATTTCATCCACGGAGGGGTTCAATTGGTCAGAATTAACATGTCACATCATTCACCAGTGTCTCCCATTGGTCCATCGGGCACCCACATTCTCCTTGCTCAGGCTGCACAGGAAGTGTGTGCAAGCTCAAACTATACAGGAAGTGCGTGCAAGCTCAAACTGTGAACTGTGGTAGTGAGGCCATGATGCTCATACACTTGCTTTAGTATTTCAACTGGACCACATGATTGTTATAGTCAATCTATGTATTACAGCCGCAACCACAGAGGGTAAAAGTTTCAAAAAGTTACAGTTCTTCAGGATATATATTTATTTATATTTAGTTTTGATGGCTGGGTGGCCTTTTCCTGCGAATACCCTGGTTTTTAGTGTAGAGATGCTTAGTGTAGAGTTGAATTATTTTGAGTCAAGTGTTATCTGGGGCTTCACAAAGCAGGATTAATGAGTTAGCTGGATAACTGCACAGAGAAAACCCAGAACAGCTCTTTTTACTTCAGTCCATGGTCCTGATTTGGGGGAGTTCCGGGTTTTACTCAGTGCAGTTATCCAGCTAATCCTGTTTTGTGATACATGCCTGGTTTTGAGAACACCAGAAGCTCTTTCAAGAAATGTGTGTAAAACAATTGAGAAAAACATGTTGTTGTAGAGGAGTAGTTATCAGAGGAACCACAGCTGACTTAAACCCAACCTACTCCTAGAGTGATGAGCTGATTGGGTCATGCTATTGTAGACTTTAGACAGTCATACTTTGCTGATAACATGGTTGAGGCAGAGGGTAAAATCTGTGACTTTAGAGCCTGGTCAGCTTGGTGAAGAGTGCCTTTACTGAGCCACTCAGAATTCAAAATTTCAAAATGAAAATCATTCAAAATTTTCAGTTAGTCATCCAAATAAAAATAACATGGAAATTTTATCAAATATTGTTGACCAACACTAAATAAATGTAAAACAATACAAGATACATTCAGCTCTGTATATACGTGTATATTATCTATTAGGAGTGTAACGATTCATGCGATTCATCGATGAATCGATGGTCAGTCCTACCGATGCAACTAAATCGATCTGCTAAAATAAATAAATAGAATGAATCGCTTTGGCTTCACCAATAATCGATATAAATGCTTTAAATCTAATGAATCGCGATTCTTAATTATGATTATTGTTTTAAGACTTAGTTTACACATTTTTTTGTGAAATGCAGCTCGGTAATCCGTAACTCTGTCATCAGCTACAGTGTTTCCCCTAGATTTTTTTTCAGGCCGGGCGGTGAAAGTGCGCCATTTTGCGTAGAGGCGGAAACTATAATTACACCCTCATAATATCAGCGCAGCCATTGAAAATTTTAATTAGGCCTAACGGGAAACCGAAGCTGTTTTGGCAAGGGTTTTTCCAGATGCTATTTTGATCATTCCCGCATTCTGCGGTAAGGGAAATATTGCAGCTACATTAAAAAAAATAAAAAAAGATTAAAAGATTATATATATTTTAAAAAAAGAATAATATAAATTATTTTTTTTTTTCATTAAAATTATTTATTTTCCCTCTGTCCCGCCCGGCCAAGATAATGGTAGGGGAAACACTGAGCTAGTCAGCCTGCAAGGAAGTACCGCCAAGAGTTTTTTTCCCCCTCACCCTCTACTGGTGCATTTCACCCACCCACTCACTCACTCTCACCCACCCTCTCACTCACCCACCCACTCACTCACTCTCACCCACCCACTCACTCTCACCCACCCTCTCACTCACTCACCCACCCTCTCACTCACTCACTGACTCTTAACTCACTCACTCACCCACCCACTCTCTCCCCTGCCAGCATGTAGCCTATTGAAAAATGTTCAAAATAACTGAGCCATGTTTAATTACATTTTTGTATTCAGCATAAAATATTATGCAGGACTACTTTTTTATAGAATAAATATGTTTAATAAGTAATTCTGTTGTCTGTTTATTTTTTCACCTTTCAGAAGAATACAGATAGTCTCACTCGCATTATTGCATGTTTATTTCATGGATATAGAATTTTGGTTAAAAGTTACTGAATCGAATCATGGTTTACAGAATCGAATCGAATCGAATCGTTCCAAAAAAAAAAAAAGTGTCCTTGAATCGAATCGCCAACTACTGAATCGTTAATCGAATCGAATCGCTGTGAAGCCAAAGATTCACACCCCTAATATCTATATATATATATATATATACAGTTGAAGTCGAAAGTTTACATACACTTAGGTTGAAGTCAGTAAAACTTATTTTTAACCACTCCACAGATTTCATGTTAGCAAACTATAGTTTTGGCAAGTCAGTTAGTATTAAGAAAAGACTCTACTCACCTAAGACTCATAATTGAGCTTACGGGTGCTGTAGCCCAGGGTACATATAATAAGAAAAGAAAACGGCCACCACTCTCCAATGTAAGTTTAATATATTTAATAGCAGCAGTCACAAACGCGTTTCGGCTACACAGTCTTCATCAGCATACAGCCTCAATCAGAGAACAAAGGTATAAAGTAACCTCAGCCATGACGTCATACAGGTAACAGACAATTAGCAGCAATTAGTTCACTATATTTATTATAAACTAGTCAGTTAGATGTCCTAACTGACTTGCCAACATTATAGTTTGCTAACATGAAATCTGTGGAGTGGTTAAAAATGAGTTTTAATGACTTCAACCTAAGTCTATGTTAACTTTCGACTCCAACTGTATATATCTAAATGGATGCTCTAGATTATTTTGAACAAAAGAATAGGCCTTTATAAATGTAAAAATGTCTTATACATTTATAATATCATGTAAATGCATAGATCAATCATCCCAGAGAATTTCAAGATCTTCCTTGATATTGTATTTATAGTGACACTTTCTTTCTGAATGCAGCATGGAACAAAACCACAGGGTCTTACCAGACAACAAATGTAATTTCTTTATGTGGATATAGGAAGACATTTGGTTTTGCACACCCAGGAAACAGCTACTGCCAGTTTTTCACAGACAATTTTCAACACTGAAAATCTACATCAGTCTAATGTTCATGAGTGGTTTTACTGCAATAATGGTCTAGATTGTAATGTATACTTCATTCACAATCAAGATAATACTGCATAAGTCTGAATTACTGAGGCCAGATTTGACATTTTTGGATTTTGTCTGAGAACTAGTCAAGACTCATGCTCTCATTCAGAAGCTATACTTTTCAATCCAGTTATTATTATGTTCAGTTATTTCGGCACTGATTTCACTGCAGATAACTTTGTTGTTTTTTGTTGAACTTGGGTTCGGTTGCAGCCACAACCACAACCACAGCCATAAATTGTAACTGTGATGGTATCCACAGTCACAGACAGCTCCAAGATTTCACAATTGATTCTGTTCACTTAGTCTTCAAAAGTTGACGTAGCAATTATTAATTTTCAGTTTTCTCAAGGATTGCCCCTTTTTTCAAAAGTAAGCAAAAAAATTTTTAAAAAGCATAATTATCTAGAGCAGATATAGGCAGTTACAGTGTGTTTTGAAGGGAGTTAAGAGCACTTAAAATCTCAGTAGACGATTAGCAATTTTCCATTTATGCAAATATGAAAATGTATTGTGAGTTCAAAATGGTTTCTGAACTTATGTGTAAAACATTTTGAACTATTTCCCATTCTTCAGCAAATATAAAGAAGAAACTTTACCATGACTACATTTTTATAAACATTATTCATTCAAACAGTACATTTTTGGAAAATAAGTAGACCTACGGTAAGGCTGCGTTCATATTCCTAACCTGGATAAGCTTTACGACCTATGATAGTCAACGTGCTTCCCTCAACAAAGAAACTTTTAATTCCTCAAACAGCTTGGTTTTGAGGGCCCGAAAATTTCAAGCACAAAGTTTCCTTATCTCAAAGGAAAAGTTAACATAGGCTGCATTAATGTTCTTAACACAGTGTGAACATCGCAATGATTGGCACATACTGCCCTCTTGTGGTCTGTTTTGTGTTCTAGACCTGGACTGCAGTACAAACAATTGATACTTAGGCAACATACTTTTGAAGTGCATAAAGAATGCTTATGAATTTACATTTCTTCTTCTTTCTGCACTCCTTCTTCTTTGGTATTTTCATTTATATTTGTTCTTATATCAATATAATTTTTTGACAAGATGCTTTTTCACACCTATACACGTTTAAATTTATGTACGTTATAAAGTATAACATATTTTCTTAGTATTCAGAAGATTATTGTAATAGAAATTATTGTAATATAAAGCTATTAAGTATACAACATTTTGTAATACATTCCTTAAGCTCTGTGCACGGTTAAAAGTGTAGCTAAACAAGACCAGTAGGTGGCATAGTTACTCAATTTAGACCACTGTGTAAATATGTCTCACGTCGGCATTCCCCATTGAGATGGTCTCGTTCTACCCATATCCTAAATCCCTGACATTTCACTGTGGCTGCAGACCAATCAGAGCAGAGGGCACAGACTCCCTCAGTGCAAGAGCCTCGACAGCCAAAATGGAGCTCCGATTTCCAGGGTGTGAAATCTGAGCTGTGGTGGCGGACACACAGACAGGAAGTGCCCGTGGCCTCCAGTCAGAAGCAGCAGGCGCCCTCCATCGCAGCTCCCGTGATGAAGCAGTTATGTTTGGCCCCGTGCGCCATCAATCACCCTCCAATTCAATTTCCCTACAGATGGGAGAGTCACACTCTGCGTTAGGAAACTCAATTCCACTCAACACCCCCAGCCGGCTCCAGTAACATTCATTGAGGGTGATTTTTCAACTTGTACCCCACACGGATGTACAGGGAGGCATTGTGCTTACTCCATCAAAAATGATGCATCGTGCCAATATGATGCTTGTAAATATTAACAAGCAGGGCAGTGGCTGAGGATGTGTATCAGGCTGATAATTAATCCAATGTAAGTGATACATTCATTTTAGAGGTACTACAAGATCCCCCACAATATTGTGGCACAAGTTCAGGGAATGAAAGCAATGAAAGGACAATGAAGGATGAGTATCAGGGCCAAGTGAAACAAAGGTCCACGGTCTATAGAGTAAAAATTTTGAACTAATGACCAGGTGAATCTCATAAGCGGGCTTGTGTGTGTGTATGTGTGTGTGATCTTCAAGGAGAGAACAGAAAGATTTTCTGAAATAATTGCCTTTCTATTCAGATTGTATTTATTTAAATAATTCATATAATGCTGCAAATACATAGAATATTCCTAAAATAAAATAATTCTCAGGTTATTGGTGATAGAATGGACTTTCACATTTCACGTATAGCAAGCCTTTAAAAATAACCATAACAATCAACTGCATTTTATGTTCCCAGAATTAA
The DNA here is from genome assembly GCA_029718625.1 of Synaphobranchus kaupii. Classification (NCBI taxonomy): domain Eukaryota; kingdom Metazoa; phylum Chordata; class Actinopteri; order Anguilliformes; family Synaphobranchidae; genus Synaphobranchus; species Synaphobranchus kaupii. The sequence continues at coordinate 114,899,099 of CM056377.1, forward strand.
TCATGGTTGTAAATTACAATGGTGAGGTGACAAAAATATCTTACAGCTCCAGCAAAGTGTGGATGTAAAACCGGTAGAGGAACACAAGTTTCCTTCTGCTATGTCTTTGACTGGCTTAGTAATTACAGGGAAATATGTGAGTGTTCACTTTATTTAACGTTACTTATTAGACGTGCTTACATTTCCACATCAAGAGCTTTTAATACAAACCCAACTTTCACAAATAAAAAATTCAGTGCAAATTAAATTAAACATAATCTATTTCTGATTAACGTTTCCTTTAGCTACTCTGCCAAAATGCATTGAGCAACTCATGGCACTGTGTCTGGCTGTTGAGAAACATACCACACACATTTGCTATTTTTGAGACACGATGTTCACATAATGTCCCAGAAATAGGGGGGTTGTTATCAGGTTGTAGTTATTCAGTTTGTAATGTTGGATGGCACATATCACACAATAACGCCTCTCTAGATCTGAGACTTATGATCTGATTGCAAAGGAACTTCCCAGAGTCCACACTGGTGAATAAGGTGACAGAACCTACTTACTGCCACTAGAGGATGCTATTGTGTTTATAATCTGGATACCTTTCTGTTACCGAAGCCACATCAAGATACTGCCTGTGCCTGCACACTTTGTTGGTCCTCAAGTGACTGTTACACAAGCAAAGCTGGAACGAACCTGCATTTAAGCTTAGTTCAGCATTAATATTCTCATGTAGTCTGACGTGATTTCAGGGGGGTAAGAGTTGAAAAAGAAATGCCCCCCGTTTTTTCTGACGCAGGTTGACATTTGATGCTTGAAAATTCCGGGCTGTTTTAAGAGTTTCAGGTTTAGCCCTCATGCAATATCAAACACGGCCTTCTACCAGTGATTATGGAACTTTATCGCGGTGACTGACGGTTGCATATGGACCCGTTCAGCTGGAGTGTAACTGGTTCATGAGGCGCAAATGGGATCGAGTGTTGCCTTCATACGGGTGCGTTTCTTCAAGGCCCAGCCAAGAAGGTTTTTATTGCGCATCGCTTCTATTTCCCGTCTATTGCTTTTGAAACTGCCGACGGCTAGACATGGCCAAGATTCTGGAAAGTCAACGACGAGACCATGAAGACCGCAGACGGAGAGGATAAAATCGTCGGGAAGTGACAGGCATAGAGTGCAAGATATAGTCCCACCCTATACCCTTTTTTTCTACCTAAGGAGTGTTTACACCTTCAAAAGAAAGTCTCACCACATCTTGAAAAAACATCTGTGGAACTACCCTCACACCATCGTTTTAATAAGTGGCGTACAAGACCAAGTGCAACAGAGTTTGGACTGACTGCATCAAACCTCGCAGTCACTTATAGTAAAAACATGACCTGGCTCTGGACATAATGCACATGTTTGTACACTGATGCAGCGCGAGGACATTTCTGACCCATTGAAATACCAGTGACACATTGTAGGCTACCTTGTACATTAGTTCTGATGGAGATTGCTTTCTGTGTAAATTACATATCGGTTTCCTCAATTAAAATATTTGATTTTTTGCCAATTCGTTATTTTTTATGATTTCATCTGTGTAAAAGTAAAATCTATTCAAATGTGGATTCTCAATCTTTTTTAACTGTTTTATTCCCGATATGTACAATGTAGTCATATCCAGATTAACTTACGAAAGTGAATTTCACATGGTAAGAAAACACCACTACAGCTAGAGATATAGGCCATCATGTTCCATCATTAAGGTGCATGCCTCAAGATCTGTGAGATAAAGGGAGAGGAGAGTTAGCTTTTTAGTTGTTTTTTTATAGAAATGTCTGAAAAGGTTTTATTGGATTTATGTGGATATATAGACGTTTGCCAGTTAAACAGCCAGCGAATCGGCCTTTCTGAAAGATTTGGGAGGGTCTTTCAACCATCAGGGAACGAGGGCAGAGAAGAGCCATGGCTGTGAGGAGCAGCTGCCAGGTGCTTAAAGAGATGGGGCAACCAGCTGGTGAAACAATGCTGAACATACATGTCTGTTGGAGAGTATGGTGTAATAAATGTCTGAAGATAGGAAGAGGCAGTGCCATTCAAAGCTTGGTATACCAGTGTTAGTGATTTGAATTGAACGTGGGCAGCCACCAGCAGCTAGTTCCTCAGTGGCGTGATATGTGAATGTTGGTCGGTTGAAGAGACGGCATTCTGGGCCAGTTGCAGTGGCCTGAAGTGATGGCACAGGCTGGTGAGACAGCCAGCAAGCTGTTGCAACAGTCCAGATGGGAGATTATAAAGTTCTGTACAGGTAGCTGAGCTCTTGGATGAGATAGGGGTAGATTCTACTCATGCTGGGAAGGGACTGTAAAATAACAAATAACAATGTTATTATTATAATACTAGTAGCCTACTTATGTAAGAAAGCACAGCCACTATATTAAAATGAATCCCATTACTTTCATCAAAAAATCTATCAACTCACAGGACACGTGTTTCTCCTTTAATTAAAAAACAAAGCAAGCCTGTGTTCACAGATTATAAACACGCAAAACAATAGCTGTGCGTCGTGTCTGTTGCAACGTCCTTCGAGCTGGAGAACAAAGTATTAATATCTTGTAGGACACTGTCCAAACATGTTGCTCTAAGCCTCATAAAAAATGAAGTGAACACCTGCACTCTTCCTTTCTCAGGTCCTGACACCGCTATGCCACGAAGGCTCTTATCTGCTGAGGTACAGTTATGAAGTAGAAGTCTTGCTGTTGGAGTTAACGTGACATAAAGATCCGCCATGCCCTCTCGCGGCAAACATGAACTTCATGTTAACCGGAGACGATCGTGTCATCCGAGGTCATTGCGCCCAGACCTCACCTGTTGCCTGCAACATTCCCCTTCTCCTTCTCCCAAGATTGAGTTTCTGAATAATTGGGCGCAGGGCTTTTTATGCAACCTTAAGCATGGTTCACAAGAAAAAGACCACAATAAATTCAGACAGCCCAGGTAATCACAATGGGAATGACACAAGTGATACAATTTGCTTATACACTTTGCCCAACTTCAGTTGAAATCCTTTGATGTTGTGCACCTCACCCTCTCATATCTTGCATGGCACGTCCATTCATCAGCACCACCAACTGGGCTTTCAGTTAAACAGAACTTTTTGAAATTGCACTGTAAGTACCATGGAAGGTCAACCACTTGCAGCTAGAGTGTCTTGGCAACATCTATATCATTGTAAGACATTTTTCATCATTCAGTGTGTTTTCTAAATCAATCTAGTAAGAAATCCCATTTCCATACAGCATTGTTTCTCTCCGTTCTGGTCCAAGGTGACGGTTTAGTAGTCTTAGGTCGATCTGCACTTAATTATATAAATTATATAATTATTATATAAAATTTGATCACACTGTCACTTGACTCTTGATCTGGATTGGACATTGTTTGATAATGATGTCTTATGAGTCATGGCAGAAATTGGGTCTGAAGCTGGGAATATACTTTTTTAAGCTATGCTTTGCTATTTTTACATTTAAATTCCTCTATTTCTGCCTCTTGTAGTGCAATTTAATGTCAATTATAACGGATGATTTTAAGTGCCATTTTGTTGATCAACTATTGTTAAGCCTTTAACAACTGTGAAAGAGTTATAAAGCGTAACAGCTTAAATCACTGCCATACCTGCCATCACAGTCACAGATGTTAGAAATACTTCAACTTATGTTTGGTTTTTTTTTGTAGCAGGAACACTCAAACTTGCCAAGGTTTTCCATTAAAAATTTAAATCAAGCCTGATTAACTAAGTTCATATGGAACTACAACCAGTCTCAAGATTAAGAGCTATTGCCAAGTAGGGAACCGAGAAAATTGTGTAATTTGAATCTGCGTTGTCAGTCTCAGCCTCTGCTGTGTACAGACACAGTGCCTGCAGAAGCAGCCCTTATGGAAGTGTAATATACTGCAGTATATTTTAAATATATTGTGAAGATAATTTTGAAATATTTACAATATACTGCAGCATATTCTTTTTCCATAGGGGAGAAGCCATTTCATGCACCAGAATTCTTGTTAGTCCTGTAGCACCAGAGGTGTGTGGTTAGATGTGAACTGAGTGAGACTACTGACCAAACCTCAATTCCTAGAACGACCCAGCTGCACAAAGGCCGCACAACTCACAAAGGGCTGTTGTCACCCACTCCCCCACCCCCCATCACATCCCCAAAAAGCCCAAGAGCACATGACTGATGCCAGGGTGTGGGGTCAAGGTGTTCATTGGCTTGTTAAATGTCTTATTCACAGCTTCACACAGGAGCATATCAAAGTGCGTTGTTGACGGAGGACTTTCACCCAAACACAGACAGATTTACTGGATCCAAGAGCCGGCCGGCACTGACATTTTAACAGGTAGCATAAAATAAGGCTCTGAGAAGTGAGTGGGTCCACCTTTCCCAATAACATTAGCCAAAAATATGTGCCTACCCGCTTTGCACCGTTTAAAACAACACAGAGACCACATGCGTTCCCAGAGAAGGTCACTGTAGACTCATTCTGGGTCTCTGAGACTTTGAGAGCATTCAGCAAGTCAGCCATAGTTTACCGCCATCAGCTGAGGTGGGCCAGCACACCGAGGAGCTGTATTGAGCAATTTTTTTACCCTTCCACAAACCCCCAGAACATGATATGCTGTAGTTAGATGTTTTATGATTATGTCACTGTATTTCCCAGTTTCAAAACATATTACAGGTTTTCCTTACGTCAGCTTTCTGATTCCATATTACATTTCTTCCAACGTACAGTATAAATGTGGAGCTGTTTTCAACCACCTAGGTTGTTTTGTATGTGTTGTTTACATAAAATATATTTTTTATTTAATGTCAATAACTTTGATGTACTAAGCTAATTCTATTGACTCTTAAATAGAATACATTTATAATATTCTATCTGCGATTAATTTTTTTTAATTTAATGGGAAATTGTGCGCCATTGCCCGGGGTCAGCTAGGCCCCAGCTACACCACAAATACCATGAAAACGAGGAATGAAATGTTAAAGAAATTATTTACATGACCTGGATCAGAAATGTGAATTAAGAAAGTAAACAGAGAATCAATACTTATTTTGTTCCTGCATGTACTATGTTAAACAAAGCATTTAAATAAGAGCATTATACAGACTAGGACATCTACGAGAGAATGCTATGTTACCCAAATTTTTTTCGTCATGTTTTTCTCATTACCTGATCAATCATACTGCCAAAGCCTATGGGTGAGGTGACCAGGCTTCTCCCAAAGGCTTGTGGGAAGGGACTCGTAAATATTACAGTGAATATGCTTTTTCTACTGTGCCAAGGTGAACCCTGCTGGAACAGGGAGCCTTGCGGAAGGCTCTGGGCTTTTACATTAACTGAATATGTGCACATGCAAAAAGTATGCGCCATTCAAGACACCAAAACAAAAAATGTAAGATTTCAAGCTCTCATCTTACATGTGTTGTGTTAGCTCTCTACCCAGCTAGCTCACTGTGTTAGCTCACGACCCAGCTAACAAGGACCATTTCGACGACACTGGGGAACATTCCACTTTGACTTCCGTTCAACTTGGAGATATACTGTAATGCTAATATACGGACATTCCGCAAATACTCTGAAAACAGATTCACTGTTCCAGATATGTTCTGTCATGGTCACTGAAAAAACTTTCATATGACACATACACAATTACTGGTAATATGCCCTGATGGTTATCCTTTAATTGTGAAAAAATATGGAGGGCATTTGTCAATAGTTTGTGGAACTGTGTTTTTTTCCCCTAATGGAATGAATCACCATACACAATTCACATACCTTCTTAACTAAAATAACAAAACTGAATAACATTTTTAAACCTTTCCTACAATGTCCCTTGTGACTTCAAAATAACTTTAAATGGGACAACCGGGAAACCAGAAAAATTTACGGGTTGAGAGTGTTTACCCTAACATTCTGGGATTGTTTTGGGAAAAGTTGTTCACATGGTAATTAATGATGTATGTGCTATTCAGAAAAACATGACTACTGAAAGCTCTATTTCATGTAGCTTTGCATAATAGCGTAATACAAAGTAAAACCATGCTGTGCTTTTGATGATAAATGTAAGTTGACAATCAACTGATATAGCTATTAATAGCTATAGCTATGACACATCTACTTTGGTAGAGGACCAGAGTGAATGTTTGATAAGGCTAATGTTGGCTAATGTTGCAGGGTGATTATTGTACTAGACACACTACAATGGAAAATGGCAGGCTGCTGGTCTAAACTCTCCCTTTACCCACAGTCATGGAGGCTTGGTAAATGGCATATGCTCCTTTTTTTTTGCTACTGACAGCAACTCTTTCCATCTTCTTTCTGTCTCACGGTAACAATGTGAGCATTACTCTTGAACCTCAGGCAGAAGTTACCCAAGCAACCCATTCTTCTTATTATTATTTTTGTTTTTTATGAGGGAAACATTTGATTTTTATATTAAGATTACATTTTGTAAATAAAAATAGCATCTTATACATAAGTCAAATGTTCAGCGTTAAATCAACTCTTATAGAGTACATATTGGACTCACAAGTGCACTGTTAGAGTTAGATTAAAACTGGACATTGGTTCAGAAGTACTTCCTTGCCCAAATTTCACCCTCTTGTCAGGACAGCGGTCAATACACTTGTTTTCAACCAAAGAGATTCAAACTCTTTGAATTTTTACCTCTGTATTTAAACTGCGGTCTCGAGAAACTGATGAGTCAGCTAGATGGATGGCTCACACCTGTGGGGGGTCAATGCCTCATCTGTTCTCAAACATATCTATACACATAGATATATACAGTACACACACACACATCCCAGAATAAAATACATACATCTTATTTTACAAATTATTTAAGGATGCAAAACTTTACAGTCTACTCAGTAAAATGTGCACCATGAAGCTTTTCATAATCTCTAAGAATCCTTCCAGTTTTATAAATACAGGGTGTGTTACCCTTTAAATACTGACTACAGCATGGAGTGAGACATTTTTACCTCACAGCTCCAGTTCTTCTGTCTGATGCAGTGAGCCGGAAGCAGAGCTCCTTGACTGCAGTGTCTGTTTCAGAAATAATTTCTCTGTAATTGGGTGTAAAACAGGTGGTCCAGTGTTGACACTGGGAGAAATATCTGAAAAATGTGTGCCTGCAATGCAGTAACTAAGCCAAAGGCCTGGTAGCTTGCCTTGGCATTGTATCATGCCATTGCAGGATAAATACATTATCAAACAAAAGCTTGCAGGGCCTGAACAAATTAAATACTTTTACGGTACAAATGATCATCATGGAGACTGGCAAAAAGGCAGAGAGGCCTATTCACGATGCCATCCACACATGCTTTTACTTAGTGCCAATAGGAAGAAACAAACAAATAAATAGGCTATAAACACAGACTTATAAATGGTTAGTTACTGTGCCTTCTGTTATTGGATGCTAAATTTTCCGAAGCTCAAATGCTACTTGGACTGCTTTATTTGTTCACCTCATACTTTAGTCAGGGAATTGAACAGACTGTTTAAATTGTTTCGGGCTTCAGGGTTTTCAGTCATGATAATTTACCTGGGGGGAAAAAACTGTTTCTCGAGGCAAGCAGACGACTGTTAGTGCATAAACAAAGAGAACGAATCGGTTTAAAAAAATCATTATTAAAGGTTATATTAGGTTCACTTCATTTGTTTTTGTTCAAAGTGACGAGATGTAGCCTAATATTCAAATATACTGTATAACGTCTCACAAAAATGAATGCCTAAAACTGGACAAAAGAGTAACTTTCATGTTTGAAACCATAAGTATTAATGCACACGCATTTTGTAATATAGCATACTTGCATAAAGCCATCTATATGTAGGCTAAACAGGGGAATGCACACGTAAAAAGGAATACAGATGAGTTAAAAGGAAACAGGTGACTTGGATAGAGCCTCCGCTGTGTTGAATACAAACCTACCCTCCTTTCATTTGACGAGCTTGATAAATTAGGCTCGCTTTCGTATCAACCGGCTGCTCCCTTATTGAAAAAGAATATACTGCAGTATATTGCAAATATATCTGTGTGTATATATATATATATATATATATATATATATATATATATATATATATATATATATATATATATATATATATATAATTATATTCACAATATATTTTAAATATATTGCAGCATATTACATTTCCTTAAGGGCTGCTCCTCCCTCTCCAAAAACCCAGCCGCCAGCCCGCCACCAGAATCTCCAGTTACCAGCCTCCCTGACACTAGGTCACGTGACGCCGATCCTCCTCATTTTAAAAGAACTAGAATTTCCCGAGGAGGTCCCACCAGAGGTTGAAAGTGCCAAACACCTCTCGGGTGCCAACTATACGACTTTCACACTCTGACCCGATCTACCTCACGATCACGACGTTGTAAACGGAGGGGATACTGCTGAGAACAGGCGTTGCGATCGCAAGCGGACCCCTTGGGTTTTCAAACCTGTTGACAGACGACCTCTCTCCTTCTTGCCCTTATTAATCACAAGTTTCTATTTTAGCTCAGCGCAAAGTCTAACTTTAGTCTTGAAAGACACTAGCTGTGTGGTATCCCCAGTGTCATTTATATTAGTATGAATTTAGCTGTCAGACACGCAGTTAATGTCGCAGTTATTCTGGGATGCGTGATCATCTCCAGTAACTTGCCATGTCCAGTCGGAGCCTACCTCTACAATAATCGCTATGATGGGTAAGTGATGCTGACTTCGTGGACTCATTCAATGAAATGTTTTACTGTTTAAGTGTGAACATTATCAAACATTTTTCATGCATTTCATAATGAGAAAACTAACGGTACCGATATCTCCTTTTTATGTAATCAATAGGCTACCTTATCGCATTGGATTTTGTTTCCTGGCATAAACCGGTTGTTAGCGCCATTCCCTGGAAAACTTTTGGTTGTAGCCTATTTTGAATGTTTCCCGTTGGCGGGGACACAGCTCGAGATAACGCTGCACTTCTAATTGTATTTACCCTTTCCGACTCCTGTTGGCAATTTTCATTCTTGTTTTAACGTATCAGCAACAGAAGAAAAAAAGAATTCCAGAGCATGATACATAATAAATGGATAGCGTATTAATATATTTGCGTTGAAATTAGTTAATCAGAAATACAACACAGAAAATAAATGAAATAAACTTGAATGTGACACACCATGTTGTGGACACCATTTAGAACGCGCCTTCCCCATACAGGTCCGTGTGCATGTGGGCATGTGCATTTTCCATGGTTTCGTATTATTTTTAGTGAACAGATCTGCCAGTGAGAAAATCTTTACAAGCCAAAATGGTTGCACATGGATTCTACACACTAAAATGTTCAGTGCTATATCAACAATGATATAGTACATTTTGCTCTGATAGAGCAATCCCTATTTTTTTTTACTGGGTAGTGAGTCCTGTAAGAGAGCTGTGTGTCGTGGGAGGAGTATGACTGTGGCTCTGGTTTTTGGTGGCCGTAGCAGGTGGGCCAGCTTCCTCACCTTTATGCCACATTGGACAAAGATGTACATTAAAAAGCAAACTTTTTTCATGGAACATCACATGTGGGGGGTCTGTATGTGTGTCCATATGTGTGCATATGTGCTTGGTGATAAATGGAGCTTCAAGGACCGTGCTTGAAACATGGAAAAAGTTTCTTTGCTATTAAATGTTCTCAAGCCACCTACTAAATCTGTACTGAAACATGAGTGCTTAGTCGTTACGTTCACTTCTCAGCCAGTGCACACGGACGGCCAAACTGTAGCATGTGTGCGGAATGCACGGTGACCGGCAATCTCCTCTGGTGTTTGAGGGGGCATGGAGGGGCTGCCATTGGTGAAAAGCCCATCCCCAGCAACGGGCCGGCTCCAGCACCCCCTCCCACACTCCAGCTTCCGAGTGTGTCGCCCGCTTTTATTCGAAAACCAAGAGCAAGAAAATGAAAAAAAAGGATCATTGTTTGCTTCGACATTCCGGAAAGTTATGGAAATGGTGCCACTTAATGTGCCCTACTGATGTGGATATGCAATAAGCAGACAATCTGAGGCAGCACCGGAAAATTGATCAAATATTTTAGCACGTTACACGGACCTGCCCATTCTTTGTGCAAAACTACACTTCTAAAAGTCCACTTCTCTTTTGAGGCATCGATGCTGCGTTATCAGTATATTATCATATATCTAATTGAACAAAGTACTACTTCCTACTGCCGGAGGTTTCAGTGAACAACTTATATGCTTCCTGCCGTGCTGTGGGAAACCTTGAAGACAGTGACAGTCTGCGGGCATCATTAGCCAACAAAGAGCATCTGCTGGTGAGAGTGGAGCTTTGAAGAAAGACTGAAAAGAGAGTACCAATGTTATGACAGATCAAAGTCTGCGGTCTGCTGGGAGTTCTGAGGAATAAAAGCATTCAGACGACTCCGAAGATCATATTGTACTATTTCATGGTCATTTCAGATTTTAAGCTTGATAGTGAATTTTGAATTCTATGGGGGGCACACATCCTCATATTGGATATCGATGTGAAAATTGACAACCCAAAGGCAATTCCTAATTCACCATATCTTTAACATTTGGCAAAGCAAGAGATGTATGCCAGACAACAAGAAATACGAGCTTTGCTTCTTCTTTTAGAAAAGGAAAACTACAGAACTGTATGCATTTAATTGAACAATGAAGATATTTAAAGGATGGTGGACACCAACAGATATCTTTATATTTTTGTTATGTTCGTCTCAGTCTTGATAGGATGTAAGGGAATGGACAATGAAACCCACGCCGAAAGACAGCCCAGTCAATTAAGCACCGATTTTCTGTATTCAGGCGCAATAAGGGGCCTTCAGACTGTGAGCGTTTGGCGCACTTGAAGACACACTGTACCTAACAGAAGAGTAATAAAACAGTACAGCAGGAGGCAGTTTCTATTAGAAATATCAAACTATTTCAGAAGGCCTAGTCAGGCATTGAACTGTTGTAAAGAATAAATAAAAAAACCTAGCCCAAAAATGTTAAAATTATTCAAACAAATCTGAACAAGACATCAATTCAAAAAATTTAGTGACTGGTAGTAATACCAAACAAACTGACAATGAATGGAAAATCTATCATGTAGAAATATTTTTTACATATTCTACATGCAGTTAATGAGCTAAGGGAGAGAAAAACTCATCTCTGTTCAACAATACTACCCATTGCATTTATTACAACTATTTCCTTTTACTAAACCCATGGCTCTAGCATCCACTGGGATTAAAAACGAACAGAGCAAGCACATTAATTTTGTGTGCCCTACATGTGTGTGCATATTATTAACGAACTGAATTACACATCTGAGGCTCTCTAAGGTAGTTTATGTCTAACATACGTCTTCCTGGTCGAGAAGTGTTCGACTTGACCGATTGTTCAGCATTCTGCAGGATTTGTATTTTAGTACGTTGTAGTTAAAGTATTTAACTGTGCCGGAAAATAATAAATTAAGTCTCCTGTCGACTTGCTCTTTATAGCCATGAAAATGTAAAAGTAGAAAGTGCAAAATTGTGGCACTCTTTAACATTCCATGTTTTCATTATTGGATCAGGGCGCTGGCTAGCTAAAATTCAGTTGCCCATTTCAGAGATGGGTCAAATGTCAGGTCCCAGAGTTTATGACATTACAGGACATTCCTCCCCGACTAGACAACACACAGCTCAACACAGACTAAACATCAGAAAAGAGCCAACAAACATCAACATCAACAGACAGCGGCCTTTGCTCTGGGACTGTAGGTCGCCTTCTACACAGCCTTCTCACTGGAGGCCTCGCCGAGAGCCAACGGGGACATTTTAAAGGGGGCTGTCGTCGCAGTTCCAGGCCCTCGCACAGAGGTGCTGTCCGGGTCACCTACTGGCGGCTGCTCTTTTGGGGACTCTCCCCTCACAGGGCTCTGAAGTCTGGTGCAAGGCCTTTTGTTCCCTCTCACTTCAGCCATGCATGATCACATACCACCTTTGTTGAAGGGGGGCGTGACTTCCTGCATTGCAGCGGGAAAACAGCAGAGTGGATTGAGGAACACAAAGAAGGGAGAAGCACAGAGAATGACAGACAATGGGGGTTTCTCTCTAAACCGAGGTGAGGTGTTAATGACGTGTGGGGATGTGTGGGTGTGGGGGAAAGCGCTTGGCCCTTTGCTCCCCAGTCTCTGGAGCAGTTAAAAATGACCATTGAGAGTTACCAAACCGACCAAAAAAGGTACATTCGCATTTTAATTGGAGACATTCCAAAATAATCATAGATCCTGTCTTATGAACCGTGATTGAACAGTTGCCCATAACCTTTTTTAGACAAGTTTGTCAAACACACTGTCGGGAGGAATAGCCCAAGGGAGAGAGCATTATGCTCATTTCACTGAACAGCATTTCACTGAGGTAGCATTTCAGACTGTAATAGATTATTAAATGTTATTCTTAAGCCGTGCTCAAATAACTGAACGTTTGGCTGAGAAATTTATACCCTATGACACACATTGCTGCACTAACCAAGCCAGGACATTTAGCCGAATCTGAAATATACAAAACCTCACGTAGAAGCGCTTTTCCATTTGTCCGTATATACAAGCAAAGACAAAGATGGCTCCATTGGCCGGTCTAAATCATGCATATGTTGCATTAGAGCCTGGCAAACCAAAGCAAATGTGTCAGCGCTGTTTGTAGCTGCTGGTGATTTAGTCTGCCGTAAGATGGCAGGACTGTAATGCGCTGTGATACAGAGGATGAGAGCGACCATGTTGTAAAGACCGGGTCCCTGAACGATTCCTATTGTGTGCTTCCTCCCATACCTCCGGCGGGCTGCCTAGTGCAGGGCGCTCAAGTGCAACATTTAGCACCTTCCCGTGTGTGTCACCATGGGTCCCGAGGTCGCCTCAGCGTCCCCGCAAAGCACCGCCCGGCTCCACACACACACACGGGCACTGAATGCCAACCATTGTCTCGGTCCTCTGAGCTAATGCAACCCCAGAAACGGTGCTCATTGGGTAAACGCTGAAGCTGGTTGCAGAAACACACTTGTGTCCCTTCGGTTTAACATCAACAAGAGAAATATGGCTTTTTTTCCCTTTCTTTTTTGTTAAATCTAATCCAGGTTTTTCTTTGTCTTCCCTCAGTTCTGCATTGTCTGTAGAAACAGTGAAGCACAGTGGGTTAAATTCAAGAGAGCAATGATAGCTCCTTACCTCTGTCTTTAATAAAGCAGTGCAATCTGAAGGTTGCAGGACAGCGCAGAAGCTTTGAGGGTGGTCTTATGGAATCAGTAGAGAAAAATATGTCTTGGCTGGTTGGACCCACCACCACATTTATAGTCACAAACGTGACCATTGTGATTTTTTCAGTTAATAAATGTGCGTTCCATTTGCGTAGCTTAAATAAATCTGTTTGTGATTGAACGTCAAATAAGGCAGCTGGAGAGATAGTTTGATCAAAAAAATCTAGTAGACTGGGTGCATCTTAAGCAAAAACATGTCTTCTGCTGTTTAGTTCTCACAAGGGAAGCAGTGCATTGTGGGGGTCCAGGGAGCTTGTGGTACACTACCACATTTACTCTCCTTTCTTAATTTGTAATGCTCCTTTCATATGATGGAACTTTCCACTTTCCTGAGCTGCACATCCACAGTGGGGATACTAATTTTGGGGGGTGCAGAGTCCCTCTTGTCCAGTGAGAAAGAGATGAAACTGATCAAAAACCTAAACCTTCCCTCCCTCATGGCCAATTAAGTGGCACCCTTTTGGTCTGTGCTCAGACAACTCAATACCAGACCATAGTGGAAACTGTAAACCAGTGCTTTACCAGGCTGTGCTTTACCAGGCTGTGCTTTACCCGGCTGTGCTTTTCAGAGGATCCCACTTTCCACCCCTCGTTCTGAATCTTTAATGCTCCTGTAATATGACGAAAATTTCTATAATCATCCCAGGCCATTTTGTGAAGACGTTTTACTGACACGTGCAGATTCACAGTCCAAGTGGGTTTCACTAACTAGACTTGATTCATGGATTGCTGATATGGGATTTACTACTAACAGCTACTGTATCTGCTGTATTATTTGGGAAATAAAGGTGTGGTTGGAAGTATGTTTGTCTCAACAAAATCACCATGTATCGCTTATTTTGTAAAAATTTGGCTTAAACAAATCCAGGGTCACTGAGATAGTTTTAAGACCTTACAGCAATTAATTTAAAAACTGAAGTCGATTACTACCCAATGCTGTTTCTTTATTAAGACAGAAATACATTTCTGTTATTTTTCATATGCCTCCAGTAACATTTCTTTTACAAGGCATTAATAGCTAAATAAAACCTAATTATTGGAGCTCTAATTAGGGCTGTGCAGAAATCTGCAGACACTGGCCAGGATTTGGAACCACCGTTGCAAAGTATCGTGCAAATAACATAAATAAATTCCTTTTCGCCTCAGCCTTATCTCCCATATTAATTTCGCAGCTGTCATCGCTCCGCAGCTTCTCTGTATTTCAGAATCATGTCACAGTATGAAAGATCAAAGGTCATTGAAAGTACCCTTGTAACTCCATAATCAAGGTGAGTGCTGCTCTTCACCGGCCTCACAATTCAGTGGTCAGATCACTTCATACGCTTGCATCATCGCGTTCCATTCCGGAACCACAAAGAGGGACAGCATCTGTCTCCACCTATCAGACGAGGTGGAGAATCAGAGGAAATCACAACCGAATGTCTCTGTGCAATATCAAATTATACAGTTCCTGTAATGCAAAGTTGAATTCATCCACCCCTCTATATGTCCACTTTAGAACTGCAATCCCGATGTGGCTTTTGAAGTGCAGGATATTTGGAGGTCTCCCAGGACTATTACATTTCTGAGAAAATTGTTGTTTATATTTTTATATGTTGCCATACCTATAACATGCATATGAATAACAACAGCAACCAAATGGTTGTTCTGTTTCTAATTAGCCGTATTGTAAACCTGCTGTGCTTTGGCGCATACGTAGCTCATTATACGCACTTTTTACAATGCAGGCTGGTATAGGTTAAACTTTACAAGCTGATAAATGCATAACGGTGACTAATCACATCTATTTAACTCAGTATTTAATTTAACAACAGCATGTTGTAGTTCAAGTTGTTTTGTAACAAAGTCCTTCTAGTGAGGGCAACACATTGAACAATGCCCTCTGTAATCAATTAGACAAATTTCTTTCAGATGAGACATGGAAAGGGTCTGTTCATTTAGAAGATCATCCCCCCCCCCCCCCCCCCCCCCCCGCATTGACTTGCAGTTTTTCCTATACCAGTCACCATCAGTATGGTGTTGTGCTCAGCCTAGTTTAGCCTAGCCCATTTATACTGCATTAATGAAGGAAATGTTCTGGCTCTGTGGTAGATGCTGTTCAGATAGAAAAGGCTCTACTTGGCTCATTCCTGTATGCAGTACGTGTGCTTTTGATGTCTTCATGAGGACAAAGCTGTCATATCGATCTTTACCCTCCACAGTGTTTCATACCATTTATCTGGCTGCAAATCGGTCTTTGATGTGCACTGCATTAAGAAATATAAGGAAAACACATCAGCGTATAACCCGCAGTGTAGTTTCGTATGAGTAGGTACAAGGCGACTTGGACAAAGACTCACGGCGTGGCCCTTTCATACATCTCAAGGCCTATGCTGTTTGTGCATGCCAACATCCCAGAAACCAGCAATCAAAAAAATCATCACATGGCTTGACCATTGTTACCTACCATTGTTATTTTTACCATCAAAGCAAACAATATTTACCGCCGTACCTTTTGAGAAGCCAGGGCTGAACGTTTCCATTCTTTTCCGGAATTCTATAGCCAGATGAGCTTTGAATTATAAATACTTCTGCTGTCACACATGCGCATGTCTTCTGTCTTTTAACAGACCGTACGTCTACTCAGATTGCACATGTGCGATTACAGGCCCAGAGGGCCGGGTGGGTGTCCAAGGACATTTCAGGACATCCTAGATAGTGACTAGAGGCCCTCTGCAGTATGACGTAGACAGAGGTATACAGGTCATGGCGTAACACCTGTAGACCAGGGTCAGACCACTTCTTCTATCAGTGAATGTGGCAGTGAACTCACAATGCTGGTGTGACAGGTCGTATGGTTTAAAGATAATACGACCTTGCATTCATTCTGCAAAGCCAGTATAGCGAGGACAGATCACACAGTTTTTCAGCCAAACCGGTTAAAGGGTGGTTCCCAGTAGTCATGACAGTTACTGCTTCCTCCAAGAGCTGCTCTTGCTTTTTAAAAAAGATTTTTATTATGTGCCTTTTAAGATTATCCACATGTTGTTTGTCTTTGTTCAGGGAAAGGATGTTTTTTTAAATTTTATTTGGTGTCAAGATTGCGTAATATGCTTAATAATTTGGCGTGAGTGAAGGTTGTTGTGCATTCTGGCAACTGTCACGGTATAGTATGCATTGCTTGGAGAATTTCAGGGTGATTTGCTTGCGTAATTTAAAACCCCTTGAACAATGCCGTAATCCTATAATGAGACATCATCAAAATTGTTGTACTGGTTGACCCCGTGATCACATTACTGAATCCTCACAGGTATGAGGACCACTCCCTTCTGCTCAAACTGCTTCTTGTAATTATATGCCATTTTCTGGTTTAATATAAAGGAGAGGAATCAACTTTGCAACTGTGGCAGAGATGGTATTAAACAATGTTCATGAATGAAGCGGTGCTAATCCCTCCTGAACTCTGGAGGGAGTTCAGGAGGGAGTACTTTGATTTTGTCATGAAGTATGTGTGGAGCAGATTAGACCTGCTCACCATATGCGTGTGGAATTGTGTAAGCGATCGTCCTGGCTAATCAAAGTCTCCCATGCAACCCCATGAGAGAGAGCCCAGGCCATGGAACTTCTCACACATCAGAAGGAAACAGTGGTTGAATGATGCTTAAGGGCGTAACTTGGCTGCACTACACTCTCAGAAAAAAAGGTACGAAAAGTACCTAAAAAGGTACAAATGCTTGTCACTGGGGTGGTACCCTATAGGTATATAACATTGCACCCCTAGCCAGCAATGCATAATTCATTTGTACCTTTTTTTGCTTGAAAAGGTACTTATTAGTACCCAAATAGAACATTATTGTACTTTCAGGGTATATTCGTCAAATGTGTTCCTTAGAGAAGAAAAATGCACCTTTATTTCTGAGTGTGTCACTCTCGAAGGAGAAAACAAGGACAGTGAAGCTTGTAGCCCCTGAAGGAAGAGCAAGGTTGCGTTCTCTACAGATTTCAGGAAGTATAAACTTCTGCAACAGAGCTGTTCAAGCTTGGCTGCTGATTGGTTGGGGGCAGAATGAGGTGAGACCCAGCCTCAACGCCAGTTTGCAGCCCAGTTTAAACGGTTATTCCGGCTCTCTGGACGTTCCACGGACCCTTGTCTTGCAAACGTTGCGGGACTTTCACGAGGCCTGGGGCTCTCATCATTTTCTCTTCCTTCCCAGTCCAGAGCACTTACGTTTGACTGCGAATGCGTTTACTCAAAGCGCATAAAACACTTCATTCAGATTTATGGGAATTTATATCCCAGATGTGGAATTATCCACTGCAGACATCATCAGCGGCTGTTATATTACCTCCTCTGTAGGGCACGGGCGACAGCACGAGGAGCTTTTAGCGTCGCGGGGGGGGGGGGGTTCCAATTACACAATCCCCGGCGTCGTGTGTCTGCTCGACCCTCTCGCCTGAGCTGTCCCCTGCCAGAGACAAGCTGCCCATGTCTATGATCTGTATTTATTTTTGGTCCTTTCACTTCTGTCCTCTCTCACACAAGGGCGGTTACAATGAGCCTGAGCAGCCAGGCCTTCACATTAAACAGCTGCGGCTTACAGGCCCCTCCCACGGTCTTTAAATTGATTGTTGCTGAGAAGTCCTGCGAGTCGGCCTATTCTGTAGCCGGGCGATGTGAATGATGTGTAAAGACTCATGGTAGTCAACGTGTCTGCTTAGAAACTAAGCAAGGCAATAACAACTACAATTATTGCCAGAGCTGAACATGCCCGGTTCTTTAAGATCGCTCTTTATGCTGTCCTTGGGAGCTCCCTGAGAGTGATCTCTGGTTACAGAACCCACACGTTATGCTACGTCCTATTAGTATGGGGTTGACATGCAACATTACTGTGTATCGATTTTGCTATGAAGTTGTACAAATGGAAAGAGTGGGCACCGCTCAGTACTCAACCTTATCTAGGATTGGTTTTGGATTGTGTTTGTCTCTTTGGGAATATACGTCACGGCACTTGTATTGAATTTTGCCCAGTTGTGCCATACACACTATAGATCCTGCTGTGTAAGGGCCCATACTACATGAATAAATAATGCCTGTGTATGCAGAGAACCACAGAAAAAATTGCAGTTTTTTTCTCTTTTAGTAATAAGAAAATTAAAAAATCCAATACCAATATGACAACCCTCATGCTTCACTTAATTTATTTTCTCATTAATTGTCTCTATTTGCCTTGGCAACAACCGATAAGATATAGAGTTTTATTGTAATAGAAATTCATAATTGAACAGAACTGCTTTTCTTTTCACTACAGCATTGCAGAACGTGTGAAATGTGACTGTGGTCACACTTTGTGTGGTTCCCATGGTTGGGACTGGGAAGGGTTTTCTTTCCCTAATGAGATCTGCAGAGAAACCCCTTCCTTGATCCGTGGCTGCTAAACAACCAAGAGGCACGGCAGCCATTTCCCCAGCTGTGCTTCAGGGAGAGCAGGTGGCCCTTCTCCCGAGTGAAAGAACAAATGTTGTTTTATGTTGCGGTTTTTCAAGATGAGGGGTTCCATCATGCAATGTATAAGTCTGAGGCCACACTGTAAGCAGAGCTCACCTTCCCCTGTAGTCGTACCGTGACTGTGTTTCCATTAGCGGTACTGCAGTCGACTCTCAAGAGTCACAGTGCGGGGGAAAAAAGGTGCAAAAAGCTCCATTTAAACAGGTGAAAAGCAGCTAAATGAGAGCAATTAGCTTCCTAAATTCTTCTCCGAAAGACATTCCTGAATACATACACCTTTGTGTTCAATTAGTGCTGAGAAAATATAGTTCCTGACTGTAAAGGGGTAATGTGTCAGGTTTTCCTCTTAACTCAACAAAAAGGTGTTATTCTGACGTACGTTTTGTGGGGGGTTTTTTGTAACGCTATTTTCAGACACTTCCATTGAATTAAATTTCCTGATTGTGTTCTTGTTATTGCAGAGATGAAGTTATTAGAGTGACTCCTATCAATAATGGAGAAGTCGAGGAGCTCAAGAAACTATTTGCAAATTTGACGGTGAGTCTGGTGTTTTTTTTGTCTTCTTTAGACATGTCTCTGCTCTCTTACACAAGAATGTCTCTTCTAATGCTTTCATTTACTCCCAGAGCAGTTTGTCAAAACCCTTTCAGGTCATGGGACAAATTACTTACACGGCTGTTCCTGCTTGGAGGCAAATTTTGAGTTACGTTATTGAAGGGATTAGTGTCAAAAGTGAATTAAACAGATTGATTGTTCTCCACCAGATATGAATCCAAGACAGAACGTTTGTCCCTTTTAACATCTGACATTAACATATTATTTATGCACCCCACATTTTGTTTCATTTCAGTCTCTGCTAGGGAACTTTTATGAAATTATTTATTTCAAAATCTTAATATTGTCTCAGGGGTAGACTCCCAGAGACCTGTCAGATGAAGAGGCTGTGGTCGCCCGTTTGTTGAGTGGGATGATCTCCCCAGTCCAGTGAAATGATGAAGCTGCAATCTCTGACTCTGTTTCCATCCATGAATCTTCTGGCTTTTAAATTCTCCAGTGGGAGGACTAAAAGCACTATGGTTTTCACAAGTAAAAGTGAAGTGACTCAACTCGACCAGACCATGTGCTATGCATTGAATTGCTATGTACCGCTACCAAATCAGCGGTTTCTAACAAAGCAATTCAGTCAGCGCTCTCCCTTCATTCATTTTTTATCTAAATTTAATTTAATCAAAGGCGTCTCTGAATCTTTGTCCTGAAGAGCGAAGTTGAACTTGTCACAGTCCAGGCAGGCCAGTTTACACACTGAATTCCAGTCACGCTCGCAGACCCCAGGCTCTCCGGTGACACTCGGCAGCCGGTGACAGCGCGGGTGACGGGGGACGTCTCGGGACGCGCCCGGAGCAGTCGGGGAGAGAGCCGCGCTTCAGCAGCGCCGCCGATGCGGCCTGTCGGCGGCGGACGTGTCGCGAATCGGAGCTACGGCTACGATCCGGCACACAAAGAGAGAGCTCACAAACCTCCAAATCCCACAGTACCACAACAGGAGACCCGCCATTATGTTCGAGTCCCTCGCTGCAGTCTGGAGCTCTTTCAGATCACTGGG
This sequence comes from Synaphobranchus kaupii, assembly GCA_029718625.1. Lineage (NCBI taxonomy): Eukaryota > Metazoa > Chordata > Actinopteri > Anguilliformes > Synaphobranchidae > Synaphobranchus > Synaphobranchus kaupii. Next base: position 114,919,505 of record CM056377.1, read on the forward strand.
AGAAAGAAATATAGAACGTGGGCAGCATCTACTGCACGGAAACCTGTCGCCACAGCAGAAACAGAAAAGAGACTGCACAGAGTCTACTGCAGTGGGCTGTGGTGAAAATCTCACCGGTGAGAACGATAGCGGGAGAAAGGACCGCTGGGCGTGAGGCATCGCCTAGTTTTTTTTAGCCCGTTCCCCGGCACATTTGGGAGTAATTACGCAGCAATTCTGGGTATCCGGGAGAACCCCCCGCCCCGACACACCATTACCGCTCACACACACACACACACACACACACACACACACACAGACTCGCTTTCCTTTGAACTCACAGTGGAGCAACCAAAATAATGACTACAATACAAAAAAAGGGTGAGAAAGCAGTAAATATCCCCCTGCGCTCAAGGACCGGTCGTGTAGAAATTTGGCTCATATTTCGTAAAAAGGGAGCAGGCTGGAGGTAGGGCCTGCAGCTTCAGAGAAGCAGGAAAGTATGTGGTGGGAGAGCGTAGGAGAGTACCTCACTGAGGGGTACATTGGGTATCTGTGGGGTATAGGGATTGTGGATGGCTTTCCTGTGAGGACAGTTATCACTGCTGTTCACATGCTGATCACATGCTCTCTTTGGCGTGATACTTCGACAGGCCCTGTTGTTGCACTGTAACCAAACAGGAATTATTATCTGTATTGCTCAGTTCAGACTACTTGGTCAATGATTTTGTATTCATTAGCTGAAGCATGGGACTTTATATGGGAGCATGGGATTTTGCCAGAGGTGTAAAAATCCAGGTTCAGAACGTAAAAATCCACACCAGTATTTTGTTCCAATCACCTGGATTTGCTAATTAGCACAATTCTTCAGCCAGCAGGTATAACTAATTAGCGAAGTCAGCTGGCTGAGTTATTGGGTGGGAGAAACACATGGCAGGACTTTTACTTTCTGACCCCTGGATTTTACATCTGGATTTTGCCTACTATCTACTAGATGCAAAGCCTCCCCAGTTGTAGAACATCAAAAAGACAAGACCCTGGCATTAAGTAGTTATTAGAAAATAGTTGAAACTCATGAACTAAATGTTTTTTACTCTTTAAAGTTCTATACAGACTGTACTATAGGGACTGTACTGCCACCAGGGCTTGTTGTATAAGCAGGTGCGTGGGCATTTAAGAATTTAAGATTGATATAAAATTTAAATATAGCTGTGCAACATTGTTGCTCAGACAGAATAACAATTTAGCTGGCTAACACATGGTGTTTCAATGCAGGGTAAGCAAAATAACATCGTGAATAAAGAGAGCCCTTTACTCTTGGCTGTCTTTATTTAAATAGGACATTTTGATGTACATTTCCCCTGCTTTTCCCACCGTGTGCATGTACAATCTTGCACTAATTATATGATAGTGAGGGACTGTTGGGTGACTCGTCCTGTGAAGGCACTGTACCGGTTACCTAGCGACAGAGGCTGCGATGATCATTGCAGCACCAGTGTGATGGATCTTTCAAAATTGGGAAGAAAAAGGGAGCAATAGCAGAAATATATGACATATGTCAGAAAGACGGATATCTCTTTCCCTAGCTATGCTTCATGAATACAAATCAAGTTATGAAGTGAGTCTCCAGTACAGTGTGACTAGATTCATTCACTCACCCATACAGCTGGTGATGGATATTTTCGTGTGGGTTTCACTGCTGTAAATTTAATATATACCCGCCAAAAAAGACAATGAAAATGTTGCATTATCTGTTGCCAACTCGCAAGTTTGATTTATGAGAGCAATAATAATAAAACTTTAAATGTGAATACTTTTTCTTACAGTTTATGAATATGTTTAAGTTTAGAAAATGCACTTTCTTTTACTAAGTTAAAGTGCATTATATTTCATGCGAGAGAACGGGAAGATTTATGCAGAGCGTGCTGTGGGGCCGCCGTGGTGCACCACTCCAAGCCCCTCGAAGGAACACACACAAGACCCTCTGCAAACCATTAAACCAGTTTATCTATTATTAGAGCGGTGTGCCAGCCTGCTTCAACTTGTGCCATTCTGAGTGTGAGATGAGAGCCAGCTGCTCCCCAGCTCTCTTCGTTCCTCAGCTGGGAGCCGATAAACAGCGGCGCTGGAGCCAGACCGATCCGCGGGTCACCGGCTCTCCTTGGGATGATCGTTCCAATCTGCCGTTTATTTTCCTAAGTCGGAATAAAGGCGGCGAGCAGGCCGAGGCAGTGTTTACATTGCGCTTGATAAGGGGACGCCGTTCGGCGTGCTCACGAAAACGAACGCGCCGAAGACCGCACCCTCTCGGGCGTTTGAGCGGAGCCGGCCACCCGCTCTGCAGAGACGCCACATGTTTCCCACAGCATTCAGGCCGAGACGACCCCGTGAGACCCGTTAGGTGTTACCGCTGGTAACTCACCGACACACATTGTGGCAATTGGTTGGATTGATTTGTGTGGGAAGGGGGACTGTCACACGTGCGGAGGTGACCTTGGAGAAGTGCTCACGACATGTGATAAGCAAGCGCTCCAGGGTGAGGGACATTGCGCAGACATGCGCGATGTCTTGCAGTGGTATGGATGGGAGGTGAAGTCCGCACCATTCCGTTGTGGTCTTTGAACACTAGCTTCGGGCTTCTTCAGCACCTATACAGATCCATGCTTCCCGACAACTCTGTGTGTGTAGCACTCCCTCCTGTGTTTTCACAGACCACCATCACGTGCCATTATGGAATCTTTCAACATGCACAGGAGGGCAAGGCTTTCAAGGCCACTTCAATCGCCACTGAATGTTTTTAAACTATTTTTTTCTTCGCTTTTTAGTTCCCCCGAAGGTAGAATAGGCCGTTTTCCCTCTCAGGCAACTGCTGCGTCTACTGCACCTGCGCAAAGGGCACTGAAACAGCTGAAGTTCTTCTCCGACGCGCTCACCTGTGAGCCAGAGGCTGTTTTTCCACATTACAGGCTACACGGTATTCTAGGAAAGGCAAGGGGTGTATATCTCAGGGAGGACAACCGTTAGCCCGTGGGCACCTGGTGCATCGCCAGGAAGAACTAATGCAGCGGCAAACCCTGGTCCACTTAAACCCACCCTACCATGTCGGGGTGAAGGGAGTTGCGTTCTGGCACAGCAGGCTCCCAGTCCTAGTCAGCTCAGACTCATGATGCTATAGGGCTAAGCCGGCCTTTCAGCCAGCGCTGAATGGCTTACAATCCCAGCTGTAATAAAAAGAAATACAGATAAGAAATACAATATATAAAGAATTGTAATATAAAGAAATACAGATAAGTTTTGGCTTCCCTTTTGCTTTACAAAGTCTTAAATAGTGTTGCACGGTACACCGAAACTTCGGTACTTTTTCGATACTTAAAAAAAACAAAACGGTTCGGTATTAGAATTTTCCGACGTTTGGTACTTTTAGGTCAAATGTGTGCTCTGCTGTTATGTGTCTGCATTACTGATTGAGAGGATGAAAGGTGAACGTTAGCTAACAATACTACAAGTCTGATTCTTTCACACGCGCGATATTGTTTTTGGCCGGCAGAGCTATAGGCTACTTTACGTTCCCTACTAAACTAACGCCTTACTTCCACGGAGAATTTAGGTGAGCACAAAGTAAAGGATTTAACGATAGTTTGACTTGAAAAATGATGGTATAATCACTGAAAATAACCCCGATAGACTGTCGTCGTATTTTATCATGTCACGTATAGAAACAATATTTTTTTTAAACGTTGTACAAATGAGTATTCGCCGTTTTCCCTTGCTTACTGTACTATATACAGTACCTGATGCACTTTCGGTTTAGAAGACACCTCATTTTTTTCTTCTCCAAAATCTCTCGTATAAATATGTTTAAGAAACCAAGTACTTATCAGTATATTCAGCTACAGCTGTTTTCTGATGAACCCTGAAGAGTTTATCTTGTTATATTTCGCCGAAGTCCCGTACAGTCGACATTTCCGCAGTGACCACCCCTCTCACCTAGGGCTGAAATACGTTGCTGTACTTGTGTGAATACACACGCGCTTTCGTACGTTCTTTTTTAAACGTATTTAAATACATTAGGCGACGTAAGTTATGGTCATCATATATACACTGTATGTGACTATTCTGAAATAAATGTATTCTGTAGCAAATTTCTGAATGATACAGCTTCTTCTTCAGTTCGAACTTAAAACCATGGATGTGCAGGGAATATTTTTTTTAGATATTGACATTTAAATAAAACTAGTAGAAACCAGGAGGAAATTGCCTCTGAAGGGCCGAAGTAAATAGGGTTAAGGTCATTTCAGTAGAGGTACCGAGTATCGAATCAGTATCGTTTCAGTTTCAAGTACCGTTTCAGTATCGAATATCATGATACTAAACCTGGTATCGGTATCGAAGTCAAAATTTTGGTATCATGACAACACTAATCGTGACAACACTAGTCTTAAACAAAATGTGCGTATCCATTATGTTTGTGAAAAATAATGGCAGTAGTGCAACACTTCAATATTCAAACTTCTGTGAGCTATCCCAGTGAACATGTGGTGAAAAGTCAGTGAAACACCAGCTTGGCGTAAAAATCCAGCTACAGTTGGTTGAAAAGTGAGAGGTCTCTAGCCGACTAGGATATAGCCAGGCTATATCCGGGTAAAACCTGAGCTATATTGGGGTTAACCTAGTCAGTTTATGTCAAAACGTCACTCAACCTAGATTCCCACCCCTGTAGACATCTAGATTCTGACTTTTGCTCGCTGGGATATTTGTATAGTTCAGTTTTTTTGATCGCAAAGTGCAAGCCAAGTCTATTAGTCATACACTGTAGTAATGTAATTGGTTGGCTCGATACATTGCTTTTTTTAATGTGAATTTGAGATTTAAGTCGGTGTCAGTTACTGCCTGCAAGCCTAATATTAACGCATAGCGCTTGAATGACATTTCCCATGCGTGCCTCAGTGTGCCTTAGCGGATTACAATGGGCTTTGCTGAGTCCAGAAGATTTCAGATTTTCCAGTGTTATTTGTCAAAGATACTATTAAGAATGCAGATGGAGAAAATGGAGTGTGGTCCCAGGTGTTCCAATTAGTTAGAATGGAACTGGAACAGAGAGAACCTCTATGTTTTCGTGACTTTCAGTGGTGTTATGAATTGAGCTTGTAAGCTTAAGGATTGAAATGAGCTGGTGGAACCTTTGAGTTGATTCATCATTGTACTAAGGATGGAAACAGATGTTACTTCTGAATTCACTTAAATAAGCATTCATGCAGTACCCTATATAAAATATAGCTGAGAGACATCTAATATCTGAATGGAAATGTCTAGCTGGGATTGCTCTAGCTTCTTGTTCCATGTGTAAAATGTACACTGTGAGATTTTTTTCATTTTATCATTTAAACGTCAGGGCCGTTAAGCATAAATATGAGCAGAAGAGAATGTATTTTACAAAGGTGGAACATAATACCAAATTAGCTACAAAAAATATTCACAGAAAATGTGCCAGCGTTTTCAGACATCAGATAAGAGTAGATAGCAAGTTCTTTATGTATGTGGTAATCAATATGGGTATTCTTGCACATTACACACAGAAAAGTGAAAGATAAGTACCACTAATAATTGCTGTTTACAGAACTGCGGCACGTTGGTAATTGATATCCATTAATCTTGTTGCCTAATAGGCTGGTTATTTCATCCAACCCCCCCACCCCCCCCCTTCCCCTCGCATTATCTCTTGGCAGGTGCTAAAAGGGAGTTTTTGTTGCTGGAAACCTCCGGTTAAGCATGGGGATGTGTGATGTGTGCTTTTGAGGGACTTGTGCATGTGTTGTAAATATGACAAGGCTTTGTGGGTCATTAGCCCTGCCTGCATTTCCGCTGCTGTTTTTCCCTCTGTCAGCGCCTGCTCCAGCTGACCGCTGACCCAAATCTCCCCCAAATCACCTCTCTCCACAGGCATCGAGCCTCACAACCTGTCAAAATCTCGACTTTGCGAAACCACCCCCGGAATCAAAATCGCTTTTCAGCCGCTGCCATTGAGAATCCAAGGCAACAAGAGCCCGTTTATTCACTGGGAGAACCGATGCCCATTTATCCTGAGCAAAAATGCAGATGCAGAAATATTAATAAGTTAATGGGTATCATATGGGAGGGAGAGGGCTTTATTGGCCAAGGCAGCTTGCTGTACTTGACCATTAACGATTGATTTCATGCATTGGATATTTCTTTGTTGCCAGCTGCATGATGCCAGCTGCATGATGGGTAATTGCTATTTGGCCATGAAGGCCACTAGCACGGTGGTCCTGAGTGACTTGTTTTCCGCTGTTTACTTGCTTACCATACTTGTACTTTATATCCTATTTGTTCTACACAAATGTATAATGCGCTATGTCATAATAGTAAATGTACCATCTGTGAAAGGTCCAGAAAGCACTTATTATAAGTCCTCTCTGTTTAAGTACATGGCCACCTCCATTGAAACCAAAGACTGTATAAAAATAAGGGCACAATTGCCGCTCCCAGCCCAACCAGGAAGTGAGCTTCAAAATGAAAGCCCAGGTTTTGCCCCTTGATTGAGACACATGCAGCCAGTCACCTCCTCAAGCAGACCGCAGGTATGATATTGACCGGAGGAGTGATGAGGTCATTGTTATAGGCGAATATGCCTGACCACAGTCAGCACTGCCAGTGTCACAATTCAATGGGACAGGTACCTCTGCTGGATACACCACCAGGGGACTCCTATAAATCATTTTACAATGAATAAAAATACAGGCAAGGGATAAATCTATTTCTCAATCTATTTTCTGCAGAATGTATAATATATTGTAATATATTGTAAGATCAGACTGCAAATTTGTAATACGAGACATGTATTTAGTTTCTTTAACATCTTACTGAAATTGATAGATTTCATTATATTTCTCTGATTCTCTGATTTACTTATTCCTCCCTTGATGTAACTGGTCTACATAAATACTCTACGTTTTCAAATTTCTGTAATCTGATGGGAAACCAGAGATGGAAGTAAAGCATTTACACATTTTGAAATTCCAACACTAAACAAATATCTACTTGTAATGAGTTTGTTTCTGTTATGAACCTGTGTGGTTTCTTATGTAACCCAGTGTGGTTTTGTCAAAGAGCACCGTGATGCACTCTCTTGGTGAAAGTAGACAAGCATGTCATTGTATGCTGCAAACATTTATCATACATTCCAAATTATAGTATTCCAAAGGCCATCCCAAGCAGATCACTGCCAAAGGTGTAAGTTTCAAACACATACAGTAACATAGATAAAGTGGTGATGGATATTAATGCCAGATAATGATCTTAATGTAATGGCATGTGCAAAGCTGTTGTGGAGGAGGGAGAGTGATTCGACAGTGTCCTAAATTAGTATCCTATCCTATTTTTGAAAAAAATAAATTTAAGGTGTTTTTTTTTTAAAAATCTGCAGTCCTGTCAGTCATGATGACCCGGGTATTTTCAGGGGTGAAGCGCTCTGTGGAGACCTGACTAACCCAGACTAACGTTCAGCACTTGTTCTGAATTTTAATTTATTGTGGACTGTGTGACCTGTGGCACCATCAGAGGTGATCTGACTTTAACTGCCCTTCACAAAGGTGCAGCTAATTGACTGAGGGGACAATTGTGGCAAACAGCTGTCATGCTGAAGCAATATTCTGTCAATACGTGCACAAGTTTCGCATTTGCATCTGAAATGAACAAAAACATTTTTTCAGAATTGAGGAGATGTAATAATTGGGGTACAGTTAAGCTGAATGCAGGACATTGGTGTACAGGATTTTATAACACACAACATTGTGCAGGGGATGGATGTGTTATAAACTCAGTCAATAAAGTCCATGTTTTCGTTATTGCACTGATCTCAACATGCTCAGAAGAGAAAGTAGATCCCTCCTCATGATATTTTTATCATGTTACATGGGCCCAGTTTATACCCAGAATTTTATTTAATTTTTTACTGCTTGTTTTTCATATACACATGATTTTGATCAAGTCCATTAATGTTGATCTCTCTTCACCTAGCTTATGTCTAATTTTAGCACATTGAAAATCTATTATAAATTATTCAGAGCTTAGTGTGTAGTGGTAGGGTAGCATTAACCAGATGGTTGTGGGTTTGAATAGCAGGTGGGGCAATGGTGATGGACCATAAGGTATTCTATTTAATCTGCATATCCTCAGAAAATATTCAGCTGCACGGTACAGTAGTTGCCCAAGGAATGTTGTTTTCTAAGACAGTGAATGAAAAGATGACTGCCTTTGGGGAACACACGTGTGGTTTGGGATCTTCGTTTTCATCAAGTTATGGCAAGCTTTATCCGAGATATCCCCCACTCTGTGTACTGGGGTTTGGCCAAATGCCTAATATAGCTTAATTAGCATTCAACATTGCTCAGCTCGACTTGTGTAGGAGGTAGAGAGCAATGTATCTTTGCTGGGTTTCTCCTGAATAGCATGGAGGATTCTCACCAAACAGGCCTGCCTTTGTCCAGAGAGGCTACTTGCACCGGTCAGACGGGGGTTAGGGGTGCGCGCGGCTGACCGCCCCGGTTCTCTCCCCGCAGGTGGACCTCTGGCGGCCCAACAGCGCGGCCCTGATCCGAGAGGGCGGCGACGTGGACGTGCACGTGGGGCGGAACGGCACGCGAGGCCTCAGGGCTCAACTTCAGCGCTCGCACATCCGCCACAAGTAAGGCAGCCACCCCCACCCCCACTCCGGGGAACACCCTCTCATTACAGCTGCTTGTCTCACGCAGACAGGGGCCGCAACATCTGTTTTGCGATAGCAGTCGCAGGTGCCGGCCGCCCGCCTTCCCGCGCAGGGATATGATTTTCACATGCAGGGGTCCGCGCCCCCCCCCCCACCCCCAGCCTCCATTTTGAGGAATACAGCACTTTCATCTCACACTTCCCGTCACTCATCCCGAATCAACAGAAATGATGGGGTTTACCAAAGACGCCACGGCAAGAGACACTCCACAATTTGCACTCTGTAGCCTCAGGCCATTTGCCCTCCTCTTCTTTCTTCTTTGACTGATTCCATAGCTTCGCTTTACATTTTACTATTAATGTGTGTCATTTAGAGCCGGGGTCCTTTGAAGTCTAATCCAGTGGGGTATAGAGCGGGGGGGGGGGGCAGAAATTCTGGGACCCCTTTCATTTTGCTCCATTCCATGTCACTTTAGGCAAGACAGCTCTTTTAAAGTAATACTTTAACCCCTAAAGTAATGGTTAGTTTATGGTTAGAATATGGATGTTTCTCTGGGTGGCCTAAAGTATTTACACACTTACCAATAAATCTCTTTGACAGTGAATGAATTCATGAGTAATTCTATCAGCCTCATCTTTTGAGCACACTGTACTGCCTCGGAGCGGAGAAAACTGAAGATGCTTCTCACATGCAGGAACGGACTGTTAAGCTTGAAGCTTATCGGGCTGTCAATGGACAAAGTTGTTCAACTCAAACAAAAACCAACCGTTCAAAAGTCAACTTCTTGTTACACATTTGACAGATGGCCTTTGCATTTTTCATCTGAGGATTTGCCCAGTCCGCTGTTCTTTTTCTAGGAGGGATTACTCTATTGTCTTCAGAAGGAAAACCAGTAAAACCAGGGTTATTCAGACAAGCACCATTTCAGCTTTGCATTTTCCACTACAGTACACCTCTACAGTACACACTATTCTTTTACGAGTCTATGCGTGCTGTTGTGTCTTTTCAAGTTTTATACACCAAGCGTTCTGACCACTTCTAATGTCTTCTGTAGGGTTCTTATTTCCAATCTCCAGAGTGAAATTGAAAAGCAAACAGGATACAGATCTTCCAGAAAGCGGCGGTCAGAATTCCAGTACGATTACGAGGTGTACCACTCTTTGGAAGAGGTAAGCGAATTTCTTACCATCTACCCATGTGGTAAATGCAGATATACTACATGCGCAAAAGTATATGGACACTCACCTGTTCAACCAACATCTCATTCCAAAATCATGGACATTAAAATGGATTTTGTCCTCCCTTTGCTGCTATAACAGCCTCCACTCTCCTGGGAAGGCTTTCCACTACATGTTGGAACGTTTCTGAGTGGATTTGCTTCCATTCAGCCAGAAGAGTATTAGTGAGGTTGGCACTGATGTTGGGCGATTAGGCCAATGCTTTCCAATTGATCCCAAAGGTGTTCAGTGGGGTTGAGGTCAGGGCTCTGTGCAGGCCAGTCAAGTTCTTCCACACTAATCTCAACAAACCATTTCTATATGGACCTCACTTCGTGCACAGGGGAATTGTCATTCTGAAGCAGGAAATGGCCTCCCAAACTGTAGCCACAAAGTTGGAAGCACAGAATAGTCTAGAATAGCATTGCATGCTGTAGCATTAAGATTAGCCTTCACTGGAACTAAGGGGCCTAGCCCAAACCATATAAAACAGCCCCAGACCAAGGGGTGTCCAGATACTTGGCTATATAGTGTATACCCTGAGAACTCAATTTAAACCTAAAGCATGACTCTAAAAAGGTTTGAAAAGCAGGCACCGCTGGGAATCCCCAGAACACGGCAAGGTCCGTTTCCAGATCCGCGCCAGTTTTATTCTGTTTTCTCGTGTAAAGATGCAGCTTCCAGCCATTCCCTTCCCCAGCACAATCAGGCATCTTTGCTATGTGCATTTGCATTCAACATCCTGGATCGTGAATCTCTCCCCCCCCATGCCCCCCGGCCCCCCGGCCCACACATTCTGGGGCTTTGCGAAACCCGTTATTAAAACAGAGCTTAGATTCCCTGACGCGGAACCACTGAGCAGCCTGCGCCAGCCCTGGCATTAGGCCCCGCGATCCACCTTCTGGTACGCCGACCGTCCCACTGTCCCAGTTTCTGTTTACACAACAGCTCTTCAGAGGTTCCAAGCTATGCAATTTGGGCTGACGGTGTTTTTGGAGCGATGGGTAATAAATGCTATTCTGCAGGGATGGGGGGTAGCCTCTCCCTACCTACTGGTGCCCTCTAGTGATCATGTGTCATGGACACTGAGTGGGAAGCTGAAGGCCATTAAAATTATTTAGGATCGTAGGGTGTCATTACATTGGACTCAAAATATCTGTTCTTGTGCAAGCCTGCCGCAACAGTACCTAAAAAAAAAACAGTTAAAAAATGCAGACGCCCCTACCTCTTGTCTCCAACGTGTCAGAGCGAGAACGCTGTGTCCCTGCATCACATCTGTGAAGAAACTTTAGCTCCGTCACCAGTAGCGTATACTTGGGAGGGAAAGTAACAGGGCGCAGAGACACCTGGAAGAGATGGAATGCTGAACATGGTAATAATAGCCTGCAGAGGGAAGCCAGGCCAATGCAGTGAGAACCATGAGCCGGATCCCAGTGGAGTAAGCAAGATCCAAGGTTCACAGCTAATACTGTTAATTGCGACTTTCTGGCCCATAAAGGTTTAGTGTTAAGGAGAGGAGTTGAAAATATAATTGGCCCCGTTGTGCATCATTATTCCACACACGATTTGTCCTCTCCTCTCTCGTTAGATTCAGAGCTGGATGTATGAAATGAACAGGACCCACCCGCACCTGGTGGACATGTTCTCCATCGGCAGGTCTTTTGAAGGAAGGCCTCTCTACGTCCTTCAGGTATGGCCGGTGCGAGATGGCGCCCCCTTCAGGCGCTGGGCTGAAACTGCGCCTCAGAGGACTGACCGGTCTCTCCTCCTGTCAGCTAGGAAAGAGAACTCGCTCCTACAAGAAGGCCGTGTGGATCGACTGCGGGGTCCACGCCCGGGAGTGGATTGGACCAGCCTTCTGCCAGTGGTTCGTAAAAGAGGTGCGTCTTTTACTACCCTTTGTTTTTTTAATGCCCCTTCTCTGAGACCCTCGCTGATCCCCGCTGTCCAGTGCAGCTTGGCAGGAACGTCAGAGCCCATCCAACACTGTCGGTTAGGAGAGTGAAGGCCTTCTTGAGGCTTGGCAGGGCACAAATGAGAGATGAACCCAGAGGAACCTTTAACCAAAGGTCAGCTGAAGAGATTCTGAGGACAGGCCCCTGAGCGGAACTCCCTGGCAATATGACTCACTCTCAGCCATCATCCACGATTAAACCAGGTCACCTCTAATCCCCATAAACTGCCTCGAAATGTCAACCCATTAATGCCGTTAAGTCGGTACCTTTGTTTGTGTGCTTGGGCACCCTGTTATTGGAAAGTGTTCCTCTGCGGCATGCGACCATAGACTGTATAAAAATATGGACAAAGCCACTGTGACGTCACCCATTGCCTTTCCACGGCCTCGTAAAAACTGAATTGAGGCTCCGGATATCTTTTTCGCCGCCCGTTTGTACAAACTGCGTCTGCTCCGTGGAGCCGAAGAGGACTCAACCTGTCCCTCTGATTGGTCCTGAACAAATGTTAATACCCTGTCCAAACGACACAATATTTTAAAAAATCAGCACATGCAGAGGCATTTAAATGAAGGAAAGGCACCTATTGCAATTACATTTTTTTGTGGGAAAAATTTATTGACTGAGTATTTTGACCACATTGCTGCCATTGACTTACATGGTGAAAGACCTATACTGGAGCCAATCGCAGTGGCGCTAGTGAGCAACGGCACAACCAGGAAGTGAGCTTCAAAACCAAAGCCCAGTCTTGGCCCCTTGCATGCGACACAGGCAGTGACCGGAGTCAAATCTGTGAGGTTGCAGTACCTCAGACTCGCCACAGTGTGGCAGGGCGCTGAAGCTTTTGCGACGAAGCGTTAACCTCGACCTGAGCCTGATTAGAGGTCACGCAGTACTGCCTCAGTCAAATCTGCTTTCTCTAATCCTATTCTTCAGAGCCGTGTACCGCGAGGCTTAATTAATAATTTGCTTGAATGGAAATTCGACTTAAATGTGTCTGTTAAATGTGCCCTAATCCCCGGGGGCGTTTGCTGTTCAGGATAGGCCAGGAACAAGGCTGTGTTCTGAAAGAGCCGCTGCTGCGGCTGCATTGTTTCTTTCGCAGCGATCGGGTGCAGAAAGGGGGAAGCTTTGCACAGCATCTTTAAGTTTAAGCCCAGCGGATGTTTTTTATTGCGTTGTGTGATATAGGGTTTGGCTCAGCAGTGCTTCGGTAAGGCGGGTAGTACAGTTGAAGGAGCCCGGCTAAGATGAGCCTGTGGGGTCATCCATCCTGTTTTAATGAGCCAACCAATACGACTGACGCAACTGGGTATTGTTGGTGTGAGATTTACAATGTGCATTATTCACTCAGCATGTTCATTAAAAAAACAACAGGTGCTTCACTGTTGAGCTGGACCTATTGGGAGTCGTACACATGAAAAATGAGAAATGGTTGCCCGGTTAAACCCAAAATTTGGAAGCAGCAGCACTTCACACATGCAATAACTCCCATGCCCTATAATACCTGTTATTCATTTGTTATAAATACCGCACAATACATACACACACATGTACATGTGCAGCACTGTCTTTATTAGGGTCAGGCCAAAGGAGACTTTTATTTTGGTATTCAGTTACTGCACTGCCATGACAACAGTTATCTTAATTGCAGGCACTGAACTCGTATAAGTATGACTCCATAATGAGAAGACTAATGAATCAGCTCAACTTCTACATCATGCCTGTCTTCAATGTCGATGGCTACCGTTTCAGCTGGACGACGGTAAAACTTTGCTCCTTTATTTGTCCCCATTAACAATTGCAACATGGAATTTTTATATTTTTTTGACATCTTGCGAAGTGTTACTTTATGCATTAATTCACTCCGCTGCATTACACCAGGACCGTTTCTGGAGGAAAACGCGCTCTAAAAATGCCAAATATCAGTGCAGAGGGGTGGATGCCAACAGGAACTGGAAAGTGAAGTGGTGTGGTAAGCTTCTAAACTTTTAGACATTTCGGGCTGAGCGAGAAACTCTAAACAGCTTTGTTCCAATTTTCTTCTTTTGCTCAAATGCATTAAGATTCAGCCGTGTCTCTAATCTGTGAAAAGCGGTAACGGGGAATGAAGCAGGTGGGGTGGAAGCCTTAAAATCAGATCACTGTTTTTGCTTTGGCAGGTGAATACAGATATTTTAGGGCCGATAAAAGCTTGAACAAAATTATGCATTTCTAAACAAAATCATATTTTCTGAGAAGAGCAAACACAGTCTAAAGCGGAGCAATCCACGGGGGCCCTTAGAGACGTACCAGGACCCGGGTGTTTGGTGCGTCCTCCTCCCATCTGCATCTGGAGCTGAGTCTCCCGGTGATGCGTCTGCTTAATTAGCGTAAGCCGTGGATTAAATGTTTGCAGCGATGGCTCCTTTCCGTTTGATGCAACTGCCAGTCCTGCCGCTTGCAAAGCTGTCAGGAAAGAATCTGCTCCCGTGTGGGTAATCTTTTGCGTAAACAGATTGATACAGACTGTGACTATTCGATCCGTCTGTTTCCCAAACTAGCGCCCTACACTACTGTGACTATTAGAGCCTTCTATTTCCCAAACTAGCGCACTACACTACTGTAACTATTAGATCCTTCTATTTCCCAAACTAGCACACTACACTACTGTAACTATTAGATCCTTCTATTTCCCAAACTAGCGCACTACACTACTGTGACTATTAGATCCTTCTATTTCCCAAACTAGCGCCCTACACTACTGTGACTATTAGATCCTTCTATTTCCCAAACTAGCGCACTACACTACTGTGACTATTAGATCCTTCTATTTCCCAAACTAGCGCCCTACACTACTGTGACTATTAGATCCTTCTATTTCCCAAACTAGCGCACTACACTACTGTGACTATTAGATCCTTCTATTTCCCAAACTAGCGCACTACACTACTGTGACTATTAGATCCGTCTATTTCCCAAACTAGCGCACTACACTACTGTAACTATTAGATCCTTCTATTTCCCAAACTAGCGCACTACACTACTGTGACTATTAGATCCGTCTATTTCCCAAACTAGCGCACTACACTACTGTAACTATTAGATCCGTCTATTTCCCAAACTAGCGCACTACACTACTGTGACTATTAGAACCTTCTATTTCCCAAACTAGCGCCCTACACTACTGTGACTATTAGATCCGTCTATTTCCCAAACTAGCGCACCACTACTGTGACTATTAGATCCTTCTATTTCCCAAACTAGCACACTACACTACTGTGACTATTAGATCCTTCTATTTCCCAAACTAGCGCACTACACTACTGTGACTATTAGATCCTTCTATTTCCCAAACTAGCGCACTACACTACTGTGACTATTAGAATCGTCTGTTTCCCAAACTAGCGCCCTACACTACTGTGACTATTAGATCCTTCTATTTCCCAAACTAGCGCACTACACTACTGTGACTATTAGATCCTTCTATTTCCCAAACTAGCGCACTACACTACTGTAACTATTAGATCCTTCTATTTCCCAAACTAGCGCACTACACTACTCTGACTATTAGAGCCTTCTATTTCCCAAACTAGCGCCCTACACTACTGTGACTATTAGATCCTTCTATTTCCCAAACTAGCGCACTACACTACTGTGACTATTAGATCCTTCTATTTCCCAAACTAGCGCACTACACTACTGTGACTATTAGATCCTTCTATTTCCCAAACTAGCGCACTACACTACTGTGACTATTAGATCCTTCTATTTCCCAAACTAGCACACTACACTACTCTGACTATTAGATCCTTCTATTTCCCAAACTAGCGCACTACACTACTGTGACTATTAGATCCTTCTATTTCCCAAACTAGCGCACTACACTACTGTGACTATTAGAACCTTCTGTTTCCCAAACTAGCACACTACACTACTGTGACTATTAGATCCTTCTATTTCCCAAACTAGCGCA
The DNA here is from genome assembly GCA_029718625.1 of Synaphobranchus kaupii. NCBI lineage: Eukaryota > Metazoa > Chordata > Actinopteri > Anguilliformes > Synaphobranchidae > Synaphobranchus > Synaphobranchus kaupii. The sequence goes on from CM056377.1 coordinate 114,935,333, forward strand.
CTACACTACTGTGACTATTAGATCCTTCTATTTCCCAAACTAGCGCACTACACTACTGTGACTATTAGATCCTTCTATTTCCCAAACTAGCACACTACACTACTGTGACTATTAGATCCTTCTATTTCCCAAACTAGCGCCCTACACTACTGTGACTATTAGATCCTTCTATTTCCCAAACTAGCACACTACACTACTGTGACTATTAGATCCTTCTATTTCCCAAACTAGCACACTACACTACTCTGACTATTAGATCCTTCTATTTCCCAAACTAGCGCACTACACTACTGTGACTATTAGATCCTTCTATTTCCCAAACTAGCGCACTACACTACTGTGACTATTAGAACCTTCTGTTTCCCAAACTAGCACACTACACTACTGTGACTATTAGATCCTTCTATTTCCCAAACTAGCGCACTACACTACTGTGACTATTAGATCCTTCTATTTCCCAAACTAGCGCACTACACTACTGTGACTATTAGATCCTTCTATTTCCCAAACTAGCACACTACACTACTGTGACTATTAGATCCTTCTATTTCCCAAACTAGCGCCCTACACTACTGTGACTATTAGATCCTTCTATTTCCCAAACTAGCACACTACACTACTGTGACTATTAGATCCTTCTATTTCCCAAACTAGCGCCCTACACTACTGTGACTATTAGATCCGGCTGTTTCCCAAACTAGCACACTACACTACTGTGACTATTAGATCCTTCTATTTCCCAAACTAGCGCACTACACTACTGTGACTATTAGATCCGTCTGTTTCCCAAACTAGCACACTACACTACTGTGACTATTAGATCCTTCTATTTCCCAAACTAGCACACTACACTACTGTGACTATTAGATCCTTCTATTTCCCAAACTAGTGCACTACACTACTGTGACTATTAGATCCTTCTATTTCCCAAACTAGCACACTACACTACTGTGACTATTAGATCCGTCTGTTTCCCAAACTAGCACACTACACTACTGTGACTATTAGATCCTTCTATTTCCCAAACTAGCACACTACACTACTGTGACTATTAGAACCTTCTGTTTCCCAAACTAGCACACTACACTACTGTGACTATTAGATCCTTCTATTTCCCAAACTAGCGCACTACACTACTGTGACTATTAGAACCTTCTATTTCCCAAACTAGTGCTCTACACTACTGTGACTATTAGATCCTTCTATTTCCCAAACTAGCACACTACACTACTGTGACTATTAGATCCTTCTATTTCCCAAACTAGCGCACTACACTACTGTGACTATTAGAACCTTCTGTTTCCCAAACTAGCACACTACACTACTGTGACTATTAGATCCTTCTATTTCCCAAACTAGCGCACTACACTACTGTGACTATTAGATCCTTCTATTTCCCAAACTAGCGCACTACACTACTGTGACTATTAGATCCTTCTATTTCCCAAACTAGCACACTACACTACTGTGACTATTAGATCCTTCTATTTCCCAAACTAGCGCCCTACACTACTGTGACTATTAGATCCTTCTATTTCCCAAACTAGCACACTACACTACTGTGACTATTAGATCCTTCTATTTCCCAAACTAGCACACTACACTACTCTGACTATTAGATCCTTCTATTTCCCAAACTAGCGCACTACACTACTGTGACTATTAGATCCTTCTATTTCCCAAACTAGCGCACTACACTACTGTGACTATTAGAACCTTCTGTTTCCCAAACTAGCACACTACACTACTGTGACTATTAGATCCTTCTATTTCCCAAACTAGCGCACTACACTACTGTGACTATTAGATCCTTCTATTTCCCAAACTAGCGCACTACACTACTGTGACTATTAGATCCTTCTATTTCCCAAACTAGCACACTACACTACTGTGACTATTAGATCCTTCTATTTCCCAAACTAGCGCCCTACACTACTGTGACTATTAGATCCTTCTATTTCCCAAACTAGCACACTACACTACTGTGACTATTAGATCCTTCTATTTCCCAAACTAGCGCCCTACACTACTGTGACTATTAGATCCGGCTGTTTCCCAAACTAGCACACTACACTACTGTGACTATTAGATCCGTCTGTTTCCCAAACTAGCACACTACACTACTGTGACTATTAGATCCTTCTATTTCCCAAACTAGCACACTACACTACTGTGACTATTAGATCCTTCTATTTCCCAAACTAGTGCACTACACTACTGTGACTATTAGATCCTTCTATTTCCCAAACTAGCACACTACACTACTGTGACTATTAGATCCGTCTGTTTCCCAAACTAGCACACTACACTACTGTGACTATTAGATCCTTCTATTTCCCAAACTAGCACACTACACTACTGTGACTATTAGAACCTTCTGTTTCCCAAACTAGCACACTACACTACTGTGACTATTAGATCCTTCTATTTCCCAAACTAGCGCACTACACTACTGTGACTATTAGATCCTTCTATTTCCCAAACTAGCACACTACACTACTGTGACTATTAGATCCGTCTGTTTCCCAAACTAGCACACTACACTACTGTGACTATTAGATCCTTCTATTTCCCAAACTAGCACACTACACTACTGTGACTATTAGAACCTTCTGTTTCCCAAACTAGCACACTACACTACTGTGACTATTAGATCCTTCTATTTCCCAAACTAGCGCACTACACTACTGTGACTATTAGATCCTTCTATTTCCCAAACTAGCACACTACACTACTGTGACTATTAGATCCGTCTGTTTCCCAAACTAGCGCACTACACTACTGTGACTATTAGATCCTTGTTTCCTAAACTAGCGCACTGCACTACTGTGACTATTAGAACCTTCTGTTTCCCAAACTAGCACACTACACTACTGTGACTATTAGATCCTTCTATTTCCCAAACTAGCACACTACACTACTGTGACTATTAGATCCTTCTATTTCCCAAACTAGCGCACTACACTACTGTGACTATTAGAACCTTCTGTTTCCCAAACTAGCGCACGACACTACTGTGACTATTAGAACCTTCTGTTTCCCAAACTAGCACACTACACTACTGTGACTATTAGATCCTTCTGTTTCCCAAACTAGCACACTACACTACTGTGACTATTAGATCCTTCTATTTCCCAAACTAGCGCACTACACTACTGTGACTATTAGAACCTTCTGTTTCCCAAACTAGCACACTACACTACTGTGACTATTAGATCCTTCTGTTTCCCAAACTAGCACACTACACTACTGTGACTATTAGATCCTTCTATTTCCCAAACTAGCGCACTACACTACTGTGACTATTAGATCCTTCTATTTCCCAAACTAGCGCACTACACTACTGTGACTATTAGATCCTTCTATTTCCCAAACTAGTGCACTACACTACTGTGACTATTAGAACCTTCTGTTTCCCAAACTAGCGCACTACACTACTGTGACTATTAGATCCTTCTATTTCCCAAACTAGCGCACTACACTACTGTGACTATTAGATTCTTCTATTTCCCAAACTAGCACACTACACTACTGTGACTATTAGAACCTTCTGTTTCCCAAACTAGCACACTACACTACTGTGACTATTAGAACCTTCTATTTCCCAAACTAGCGCACTACACTACTGTGACTATTAGAACCTTCTGTTTCCCAAACTAGTGCACTACACTACTGTGACTATTAGATCCTTCTATTTCCCAAACTAGTGCACTACACTACTGTGACTATTAGATCCTTATGTTTCCTAAACTAGCGCACTACACTACTGTGACTATTGGACTATTGTTCCAGGATTTGTCAGAACCCCTGATTCTGAAAGCTTTTCTCATGTAAATGGATTGTAAAATCTTTAGTTCTGTTCTTTCAGAGTAGTGAGGTACGGAACTCAGGGAACATTTTTTGTTTTCACTGAACATTGAATTATGAAATTACCTTTCTGTGACGTCTGTGCGGGAACTAAATGTGCCGGTGGTTGTTTGCGGTTGTTGTTTACAGTAGGGTGAACTGTGTGTAGGAAACCACCACTGTAATTAACGCACTTGGCCAAAGTGTACTGTTGGCAGAGTGGCTCCCAGCATTAGAAAGGATATGAGGGCAGGTGACAGAGAGTGGGATTTGGAACAATATTTGAATATAGACAGTGCAGTTCCTCTAGTGGGTGACCCCCAGACCCCACCATCGCCGCACATTCCAATGAGAGGATATGAGCAGGAAAGAGAAACCTGTGTTTACCCACTTGCTTGCGTCTTGGTAATTAATCCGGCCTGTCGTGTACTGCATTGTATTAACCCGAGATTGCACTGCATTCCCAACTGATTAGCATATACAAATAATAATTAGCTTCTTCCACAATTTTTTTCTGACTTCTTACAGGCTACTAACTGCGACTATAATATTTACAGTCTAGTCTGATGGAGTTCATGTTGTGCTTCTCTATTTTATGATTGAAAGCTATGGAAATAGCATGTAAAGTAGTGCCTATTTACATATCCAGGTGGAGAAAACCTTAAAGGTTTGAAGTGTGAGAGGAGATAAAATAAGTTGTTTTTGCACCTCTCGAGAGTCACTAAGGTTGTGCAAACAGGATTTCCAGAGCTCTCTCAGCTGCAGTGCAAGATGACAGCGGCTTCAGAATGTATTCTGAATGCCAAAGCGTATGTGTACAATAGGCTTGGGCAAGAAAATGTGTACGTGCGTAATGAAAATGGTGCATGTTTGCCGTACAGAGGGTTTCTTCACACTGAGTTTCTCGCTCCTCTTTCTCGCTGTCAGACGAAGGGGCCTCTTCTCACCCCTGTGACGACACCTACTGCGGGCCTTTCCCCGAATCCGAGCCCGAAGTGAAGGCCGTCGCCAAATTCCTGCGCAAACACAGAAAACGCGTCAAAGCCTACATCTCCATCCACGCCTACGCCCAAATGCTCCTCTACCCCTACTCCTATAAGTACGCCACCATTCCCAACTTCAACTGCGTGGTGAGTGACAGCCTCGGTCGGAAACCAATTCGCTAAAAGCACCTTGAAGCACTGAGGTTTTGTTTTTCTGTTTGAAGTAAACGACTGAAGTACCTAGCTCCTAGAAAAGGAATAATGGTTTCATCAGACATCGATGGTCCGTACAGAAGTTGGACTCATCTGAATGATATGCCGTTCACTTGTCCTTCCAGGAATCAGTCGCTCAGAACGCGGTTACAGCACTGTACTCGGCTTATGGAGTGAGGTACCGATATGGACCTGCCTCTACCACTCTCTGTAAGTCTCACATATGAACCCCTGAACCTCTACGATGCTGCTGCATTCATGCATTCATTTTTTCATGTGATTTATTTCTCTGTTTAGACACTAGTCACCGGATCACATGCCTTTGTCCCACATGTCATCACTTATCACACATATCTCCATTATCTGAATTTTGTCCCATTTTTGCCTAAATGAAGCCACAGAGAAAGAGGTTGGTCTATTCCATGAACATTTTAAATGAGTCTCTCGTCAGGGCGAGTCGGACGGCCTCCCGCAGCAGACAGCAGCAGGCCTTACCGTTTCTCTCCGTCCCTGACAGATGTGAGTTCCGGGAGCTCCATGGACTGGGCCTACAAGAACGGCATCCCCTACGCCTTCGCCTTCGAACTGCGCGACACCGGCTACTTCGGCTTCCTCCTGCCCGAGACCCTGATCAACCCCACTTGCACAGAGACAATGCGGGCGGTGAAGACCATCGCTTCAGGCCTGCTAAAGAAGTGCTTGGTGTGAGCGAGGACTGAGCCCCGATTCTTTCTCTCCACAGCTGTACCAACCAGCATGTCAGCGGTATCCCTCCTGATGCTACTTGCATCTTACAGGCCAAGAAAAAGGAACAGTCTATCTGAACTGTGCTTTTGTGCATACATTGCATAATTAACCCATGGGTATATTGTAAGAAATAACGTCCCTATTTTAAAATTTGAGGCTGTTTCGAATGAGATCAGCTTAATTTCATGGAATATATATGTATATGTATACATATACCTGTATGTATGCATGAGTCAGTATATGCATACGTATATGTGTGTATGTAGTATGTTTATATTGGTGGTGGGATAACACACCAGGCAGTGACGGATTGCTTTACAAACATTGTTGAGCAACATGAACACATACATTTCTTTATATGTTATTGCTGTTCTTATATGATGACCAATTGCTGTAACTGGATATGTTTTAAAAATATGAAGGCCTCAATCTCTTTATATATAATTAAATTAAGGCTCTTAATTAAAAAATAGGAAAGGTCAGAAATTAGAGTATAGGAGATAGGATCTGACCTTTCCCATCCCAATTACTACCAGTACAAACTCCAGTTCCCATGAGACCTTTCAGTACATGCAAATATCAAAAATCAAGCACTTGAAAAACACAGTCCCAGTTTCATTCATTGTTTTTGCATATGGATCTATTTTTAGATTGTATAGCGCTTTTTTAAAAGTGCTAAATCCATCTCCTGTGCAAACGTTTAATAATTGACTGGACAAAAATCCCATAACCTGATTTATCATGAAGCCAGTAGCAAGGTTAAAGGTGACATAAACACACCCGGCGTTGCTGTGGTAATGCAGTCCAAGATATATTTCATTTTACTGTTTCTTTCATTGTTTCTTTAATTGTAGTCCTCATAATTTTCTGTGGAGAGACAGCTGTCTCTCTTTGGATATGGTGCCTTTTTTTGTGCTTTTGTTTGCATTGTTGTATGTAAAATCAAGTTTGATTATGTTAGATCTTGCTAGCCTACTGAGGCAAAGATGAAACTGCAGGAACACACAATTTCCTTCATTGAGAATTTGTCTTTGTTAAGACGAATTATGACTTTGAATTGTGTGCACTGATAATTTTGTGAGGGGAAAAAACTAGTGCTTTACAGTAATGACCACTGCAGAAAACAGCCTGTTTGACAGGTAAAGGTCAAAACTGAATATTGTGGACGTCTCTTCATTACAGTGAGAGTGCTCTGTGCCCTCTCTGTGGAGCAGCTTAATTACTATGCAGTGATTGCAGAACTCTACTGATTTCCCTCAGCCTTGGACTCCTAATAGCTCTCTCTCCCCACACTTAAGCAGTCGATTCTGGTCAGACTTCTCCCTCCTCCTACCTGAGTAATAGAACCTGCTTAGGCTACTCTGTCCTTGTATCTCAACAATACACCCTAGTCAAGCTAAGCTACTCCTTCCTGTCTCAGCAACTCAAGAATAGACCTCACTCAGACTACTCTATCCCTCTGTCTCAGTAATAGACCCTTCTCTGAATACTCAATCCCCCTATGTCATTAATACAGCTTACTCAGTATGCTCAAGTCCCACTAACGGAGCCTGACACTCATACTTCTTCCTTCTCATGCGGCTTCCTTCCCCATAGAGCTCAGAGCAATAGGCGACCACAACCCCAAGGCTCTATGGAGAGACTTAGGGGAGTGTCTTGGCTTCTCTATTAGAGCTGAATTGCAGTGTCTCTTGAGCTGCCACAGCAGTTTCAAGCAGAACAGTGATGAGCAGGTCACAGACTGATAAGCCCACACAGGAAAATTAAAAGTTAATTGTGAGCAGAATAACTTTCAAAGAGGCTATTAATATAGCACTTCTCAAGATAGTAAGTTTAATGGGGCACAAACACAGAGCTCAGTGTTAACACACACTAAGTAACTATCCCCTTCAATTTCACTTGCGGTATAGGGGGTACATTTCTGACAATGGGAAAATGTTTACAAAAGATATGGGGCACTTGACTAGTGCATAGTGTGCATTTCTAAAGCAGTATCACAGGTAATTGGAAATGATCTTTTCAGTGGATCTTCAAAGGCGCTACGCTGTACATTTGTATTCAGTCATATGAATGTGCATTGTTTTGTATCCAGTATTTATTTTACTTCATGTTTTTACAGCCACAATTGTTGTTAGCAGGGGCATTGAACAGTGTATTTGTGATGAAAGTAAAGTTTTATACATTTTTGCTATATTTCCTGGCTCTCATGTATGAAATGGACTAGAAACACAAGCTATAAAACACAAATATACCCATATTTGTTTTATCAATATATTGCCTTTATTAAACCAGGTAAGTCATCTGAGAATTAAATTTTCATTTGCAGTGATGACCTGGAGAATCAAGGGGACTAGTGAATGCAAGAGATTGTGTAACCAATCAAATGTCTCGGAACGATTAGGTGACCAGATATAGAGAGACCAGTTTTGTGGAAATTTTACCAGGGCAATGAGATTAACTCACCTACTCTTTTGAAAAGTGAATACACTCAGTCACAACCTTGGTTCAACATCTGTTCTGGCAACTACAGCAGAGTATTCATCCCAAAGGCACAGACGTGGCTCCATTTTTTCTTAATCGGCCATTTTGGACAGTATGACTGAGCATCACTGAGATACCAAAAAGAAGATCAGTGGACTGGCCTCTGCTGCTGGCCATGCATAAAACAAACCTTTTTTTCTGTACATCACCCCATCCTCATCTGTCAAGCACTAAGGATAGGCTTTCAACCATCCAAATCTGCAAGAGTAAACAAATACAGGGGTATGTGAAACGGTTATGTCCTTTTTGTTAGCCGTAGCCACTGTTACGCCTAAAGGGAAACCTGCAAACTCACACAATCCTAATCAGACCTGCAGCTTTAGGAGAGGCCAACGTGTGAAGACCTTTACAGTGTTTTCATCAAAAGCATATCTCCACTCAGATAAAAGCTTGCACTTGCCTTTATTTACCCTGACACCACAATATGGACTAAAGTAAGTGTCTGCTCTCTACAGTATGCACTGACATTTCCCCCATGAAGCACATGTAGCCTGGCCTAGAACGTCCAATATCTCAATTAATATTGTTTCATTCAAATAACAAATAATATTTATGAAGGTTACAATTTTTAGCAAACCTCTGCATGGCAGGCGCTTATGCTTGCAGTGGTATACCTTTTTCACATTCTAAACATTTCACAGGGAACAGATGCATACACTTCCACAGAGTGCAGAGAAGCTTTGTGCAAAGCCAATCTCTTATTTTCTGCAGAGATAACAGCCTGTTGTTAGAGGTAGTTTTCCACCATTTACTGTCTTTACTGCTTTGTCTCTGTGTGATATTTTACAGACAGCCATTGTCTTCAAGTACATGTTTGCCCACAAACTGCACACAAGATAAAAAAATGTCTGAATAAGTGTCCACGTTCCAAAATGTCACTGCCAATATAATTTTAATATCATTATAATAAGTATACTGTATATTGTGATCAGATCATGCTAATTACTAGACATTTTGGTAAAAACATGCCAAAATTCTATAACAGACTGTTCAACCTTTTCAGATTTGCATCATTGTAAGATGCTCTTGAATTAAAACTAACTTTAAGTGATTAAATTTAAAAAATGGCTCAAATACGGCTGCCCCAGAATGAATGTACAATACGCTTGCATAGAAAGGAAGCTTTATAGAACTTCTTGAATGAGGTTATCGTTTGTCTCATGGGGAAGAAATCATTATGAATTCCTGCTGTTGATCAAGACTGTTGTGATCGAACAGGCCCTCCACACCAAGGGGCAGTATTGAACAAACGTTAAAAAAAAAAAAAAAATAATAATAAACAAATGTAACTTTCCGACTAGTTATTGGTATCTTCCACACTGCCCATACTGGCATTATATCGGTTTGGTTTGAGCTTCATGCCAGTGCTTGGCTATTTCTCCTCTTTTAGGATTGTGATACAACCAGCAGCCCCCTGTGAAGTTGCCTGACGTCCTGTCAAAGGCATACTCTGCTTTGAGAGCAAAGTTATGATGGACTGCATCTGGGTTGTGTCCAGTGATGCATCACTTGCTAACAGACAACATCCATCAAAGTGACCTTTGAGGCCCCAGCAAGGGAATTCCCCTCTCAGCAAGCTAGAATACAGACGTCAAATTAAAAGCCTGCGTCACGCATATTTTCCTTCTGGTAAAAATTGAGTTCAGTGCTCTTGTCTATAGGTGAATCCCTCCAACAACTTTTAAAATGGTACCACGGGGGTTTTCTATTGGCTCAGCTAGTGAAGGCATCCATCACAAGGGCAGTTTGCGTCATCTTAGTTACTTCCTTATATAATTTCCTCTCATTCTCTCAGCAGTTGTGCAACAATAATGCAAAACACAGGAAGTATCAATTTACCAATAGTTTATTTCATACAGTAGCCGGGACCTGTTTATCATAACAGCACTGAAATATTACTGTATGAAAGGTGGAAGTTTTCCCCTTTCCTTTTTAATATTTGTCTTCCACTTTAGCTATGTACATACAGTATAATTTCTACATAAAGAAATAAACCAAGCAACATGGCTAAGAAACCACACTTGAATTATTCGGTAAAACATTCAGAAAATGCAAAAAATTACTAATGAGGCTGAATACACAGAGAGGCAAATCATTTGTGTTAATGGCCCATAAAGTGAACAAAATGATGGTCTTTTCATTTTACAGCGATCAAATTTTTGCTAGATATAATGCAATGTTCTCTGATTTTATTCACCATAGACTATGAACAGTAATATACTAAATTGACTTTGGTTACTTAAAATCATATTGAATAACATAACCATGAAGTATCTGACAAAACATTAAGCACTCTTAAATTTAAAATAGCCAGAAACAGAGATTATCTGGCTATACCTGGATGCAATGCTAATGCAAATGCAAAGTGTGTGCGTGCGTGTGTGTGTGTGTGTGTGTGTGTGTGTGTGTGTACCTCTTTAACTCTTGCTCTCTCTATTCTTCTGCATTACTGGAGTATCAGCCACTGGTCTCTGGCTGTTGGGAATCTCTCCAAAATATACTGTTCTCCACCTAATGACATTTTGTTTTTACATACAGGTATGCCTGGACTGTATTAAATGAATGCCTGCCTTATGAAGCTCAACAATAGTTATATTTTACCCTAGGTGTCATTCTGCATCCAGGTAAATAGGAGAATTCAGACCGGCATTTTTCGTGGTCATTTTGAGTGCCTAGTTTCATTAAATCACAAGTAGGTAGCACAGTCAGTTTTTGGTTATACTGTGACATCCATTGCCTGTAATTTCTAACACGAGAAGACATTTCAGCCAAGCTCGGTGAAATGCGCCATGGCCTGGGAGACCACCGGTCACATTGCTTTGCTAAATAGATAGATCTCATTATGTTTCAACTCTGACACTGCACCAGAACTCCAAAGTCACCACAAAAGCCTGTGCAAAGTGCACATCACTCAACGCCCTTTTAACCAAAAGAATGAGTTGCCGTCAGTAATGGAGTCAAGTACTCTAATGGTAAAGGTTTTCAATTCACAACTTAGATTGACATGACGTGCAATGCAGAAGTGCAGAACAATGTCCTAACTGTGGCCAACAACAAACTAATTGATGGGGAAGTCCACATATGATAGTCTGGGCAGGAGTATCTAGTCGCTACAGAACCTCAATTGTCATGACTCATGATTGATGCCAATCTGACCGCACAGTGCAGAAGCATGTTGCTTAAGTTCTGGGACCTCACTTGCTGGCATTCCTAGGCATTCACCCTGACATAATAACATTACAACAGTACACCACTTTTCCCTCATACAGCGCATGTAACAAAAGCGTACTTACAAAATAAGAATGGGACCCTTATCCCACAGATGTCCTCCTCACCGGACTTAAGCCCCATTGAACGTGTGTGGTTTGAGAAGAGTGAACAATCATATGTCTGTCCAGGCTCTATGAGAGGAATAGAACAGAATGCATCTGCAACCAAGTGCAAATCGCGCAGCAGCTTGTGTTGCGTCCATTTGAGGCAAGACATTGCTAGCCAGTGACTTATTAATCAACATTAATGAGGTTATGTAATAAGGAAGTATGTCAGTGCTCCTGCTACAAAACAGATCTTGTATGGCCTTTTGCCCTTAGATTTTAGAAGATTACATTTTAGCAGCCATTTTCTTTTTTATTCCCTCATTGGAAGGACCACCAGTTTGTTTGTCGCATGGTAATTCAGTCCTCCGACAGCTAGAGGTTGTGATAGCCTCTTTGTCATGCCACTTATCAATCAATTATCCCATTTGCACCACCTCCCAGTTGGCAGCTGAGGTATATTAAAACAAAGAATTAATAAATAAAATGAAATAAAAGTTCAAATGAGAAGTCTATGATTATATTTTATCATGGCCAGTTGTTTAACAGTCATGTCAGTCTAGTGTTATCTTCTTTGCATACTTTATTGTTAAATTGCAAGTTGTGCAAAATAAATTCAATCCATCAGTATGCAGTGTAGCAGGTGGATACAGGTTCACTCGTTCACTCAAAGACATGTTTTCGTACCATTTAAACTTCCATATTAAAACATTAAATTAATTTAAACTCTCCCCATATTAGATCAACAAAATAATTTTTTATAAGCATCTCAGTTAGAAACTCAATTGTATGATTAGTCACTTGACTGTATCGTTGGAGAGCCTATGGGGACCCCCGGAGGATAACCATTGAAATACAAGTATAAATCCCTTAAGGTCACGTGCTGGAAACAAACTGGTGGCCCTACTCATTGGTAAACCCATGTCACCACTCATCACCAGAACAGCCTTTTTTGTCATTTCAAGCCAAGGGGATGCACTAACACATGCACATGCTTCCAAAATTGCACAGCCGTCCATGACTTATTTTAACTCTGTGACCCACCTACTGAGTTGTGCAGACATTAGCAGAACAGTGCCGTACTTACAAAGCTGACACAGAAATCGAATGGATTGAATGGAGGAGCACTCTAAAGCAATGAGATGGGGAATATCTAACCAATTACCACCCGTCCTTCCTGGGCAATGCTACGGTAAACTGTGAATCAACCTGAACTCCTGACCAGTCTGCGCTGGCACAATGCAGGATTTGATTGTGGACCATCACTACACTGGTGCTTAGTACTTTACATTATTTCAACATCTGGAAGTTATGCAACAGAGAATTTGATCCCTGTTTTTTTCTAGATGATAGGCCAAGGTGTTGCAATCACCTCTCTGACTATTGCAGCAATGTAGGGCTTGTGCAACAGTCAAAATTCAAAATGAGTCAAAATGCAGCATTTCCCCTAAAGGGACATACAAAGAAGTTTCATGTGAGCACGAGATTCTTTCGCGTGCACACAAGATAATTATCTGCTAGCCAGTGCGCAATAATTATCTTGTGCGCACGTGAAAGAATCTCGTGCTCACGCGAAACTTTACAAATGTTTTTTTTTTTTTTTGCATGTCCCTTTAGGGGCTCCGTACATTTCAATCAGTAGGTAAAAGATCAATTAATCAAGCTGACACTAAAGAAGGACTGCATCAATGCCCTAACAGGCTAACCAGGGAGAGGCAGCTCTGAGGTGTACAGTCTCACAGATGGTCAGGGCAATTGTGAAATTCTCACAACTGACTACTCCAAATGAAAAAGGTGGAGCAGCATTGCTGAGACAGGCTCCGTTACTCTTGCAAAATCACAGCGAAGATGCAAGCAGCGGCCACAAAACAGCAAGGGATGTAACTAGCTACATTACATACCACAAGTACGAAATAAGAGACAAGCTAAGTCATGTGTTTTGTGCTAGTTCTTTCCACATTCCACATGCGTTCATTTCACTTTGACATGCACTACTTATTGAAAGCTGAAAGCCTTGACAAATTTCTGACATTAAAAATTATGATTTTCCACTAGCGTTCAAAGGTCAGATTCACTTTTATTCTGTGATTCTCTTTGGCTTTGATATACGGAAATGTTCCTAATTTTCCAGGCATTGCGGTTACTCACATTATGCAATTGTATCCCACCCAAAAGGTATTTAACTAACCTGTTTAAGTAACCATTGTGTATCTCATATTAAGAGGTCACTTGCAAAACAACAGAGCACGTCATAACGATCAGTAGAAACCCCCATGAGAATTTAAATTCTATTGGCAATAAGCCAATAGAGTTCAGGTGCAGAATTACACCCACAGCTGAGCCATCTTTTGGAAATTTATGATGTGTGTGACAAAAGCTGAAAAAAGCACACTTTAATGGAGTCACCATAATGAAGTTGTGAAACAGTATGTGAGTGTCCCCGAAACCATACAAAGTACAAACTATTGCAAGGATATGACTAGAAAAGGAAGGACTTATACCTTCGTTCATCTAAGAATAACATTTAATTCCATCTGCATGAAGCGCTTCTCGTACAGAATCACGCCTGGGCAGTTTTGGCCCGGATAGAAGAGGATGCCAATTAGGCTACTCCAATTAAAATGCACCTTTCTCAGTCCTCAGCTTTTTTTTCAAGAAAACGTTTTTCTCTATTGGATGATTTACTCATAGCATGGTCAGGGAGAACTCGCGCAAAATCAAAACAAGTGATTGAAGTCTTCCGAATAAGGTCTACCAGCAACAACACAGTTCAGAGGACCTCGCACTGTCCAATGCAGCCACACTGCATATGAGGCAGGGCACCTACTGCAGATATGCACACTAGTGGCTACTTGCTATGTCCCTTAAATACACCAACTTATAAAATGTAGTACTTCAGTTTCTAAAAATTATTCCAACTGGATGACTGGTTATCAGAACAGGCAAACTCAGTTGATAATCCGTTAAATCGTTGCAATACACAAGAATACGCGCAATGCACACGACAACTTGTCAATCTGTTTCTTGCTCACATCTTTTCTTTCTCTATCCCTACCTACCCCTCTCTGAACTACTGCCTGCCTGACTCACTCACCCTGCCTCCCTCATTGCGGCCGTTTTGACGTGCGTGACGTCGTTTCCTTCCAACATGGCGCAGACAGGCTGCTAATGGAAAACTGAGGGATTTCCGTGTACATTTAGCCCACCTTCCGTATTTATTTATGTTTGTATATTAGGGGCCACTTCGGTAGTGCTTTTTTAAAAAGAGCGATAGATCAGGAGCCATTTCTGCCCTTGGGACAGGCACTCCTCGCCCCAGTTCCAGCAGCGCGTCATGTATGAAGGGAAAAAGACGAAAAACATGTTTTTAACCCGAGCGTTGGAGAAGATCTTAGCCGACAAGGAGGTGAAAAAGGCTCACCATTCTCAGTTGCGCAAAGCCTGTGAGGTGGCATTAGGTAAGTTTTGTTTTAGCTATCAATATCGCAATATTGGGTTGTCATAACTAGTCGCGCGTCACAGTAGATCGCTAACGTTGGGAAGCTTTTTAGATGGGTGCATCCGTGGATAGCTGCAAGCTAGTTCGCTAGCTACTAACGTTGCAAGCAAACTCGTAGCTGGAAAGCAGTAACGTTAGCGAGTACTAAACAGCACCGGCAAGGTGTGGGGTCAGCTATTGCATCAATAGATGTTTAGCTTGCTAATTAGCCATAGTAATATTCCCTGTAACTGAAAGGTCAATATAGTAAGCTGACGTCAACATTTTAAAATATTGTCTTCCCGTTGTATATGTGCATGTAGTGCTAGATAATTAGGAGTGTTTATTGAATATCATCTAGAAAGATAGCTAATTGGTTTAATGGGAAAATAAGGAGCTGGTGAGGGACATGGGTGGTTACCTTTTAGGGCACTGGAAGCTAATGTTAGCTAGCCAACTAGCCAGTAATAGAGCGTCTCTAAAACAAATCGTTTGAGGTTGGCAGCTCACTAGCACCCGACGAGCTTTACTAACTGGGTGGATACAGGTTGCTAGTTTGTAATAAGCACTATAAGTAATACTGACATAAATATGGGATTACTTAGCTAGACACCCATAGCGCACTAGCTAGTCGTGCTGTTTGGCTAGAATGGAGCGGAACAATGTCAGTTCCAAATTCTTTTGTTGCTTTGCTTTGGGACGAAGAGACGAGCACGTTGATAGATAAGTAGAAATGGGGAAAACGACAGCATAGCATAACTTGAAATTAACTGTATGTGTAGCCAAACCATTTCGAGCCCATTATTTCCGATGCGAATATTCGGTATGGTCGCTTTTTTGTTCCTGTCATGGAGAGCGAATAGCGATGACAGTGCTGAATTGAGAGAGGTTGCTTGCTAGCTAGGTAGCTTTTCTTCCCTGTAATAATGAGGGTCTGCAGGTGCTTGCACTCGCTTGCCTATCAGTGGGGGTCAGGACAGTCCTTTCGTACACCAACCCTTTGTCTTTGGGAGATCTCATGCAAGCAATAGGGAAAAGGCTTTCCCAAACACACCGACTGTTCTAATACATTGCTTTCATTACTCTTTTTGTATTTAGACATACAAAACTAGTTTTGTGTGAGTATAAATGTGCACTCCATATGACATATAGGAAAAAGCTCCAATGGTTAGTGTACTTGCAACTTGTAAAAAATCTAATGGTCTGTGCTAACATTGCAATGTAACAAATGAACAAAATTAAGCATTTCTGAAAGGTGTGACAGTTACCTACTAATATGCATCAATTGGGGGACTGTGGAAATTCATTTATACTAGGCTGAGTAAGGCACTTGTCATTGTAAGGCTCACGTTTATTTTATGTCATAGTATTTCTGCTTTAGATAAAGCCAATATCAAATGACTCTTGGGACATTGCGTTTTGCCATTCCCATTGTATTTGTGGCTGTCTAAAATTTACAGTTTTGTTACTGTACTGTGTAAAACTGCTCAGTTCCCTGGCAACTAATACTTCAGAAGATTTATCTGTAGATGTAGCGAAGAATCTGGTGACCCTTATTCTTTGTGGCTATTCACAAATTCAGTGAGTGTTACTTTGCCGTGTAGCTTAACGCAAAGATTCTGATACCTCACATTTTTATGGATTTAATCCCTGCTAATGAAACTAAATTATAATTCCTTCATAAACAGTTTTTTCTTTTGTGAGTTGAAAAGCAGTATCATTGTAATGGGGTCAGTCATGATTAAAGCCCTTAACAGATTGTTACTCACAGGTAGCTTAATTATTTCTGGTCGATGTCTGGCCGTGCACTTTTATATTAAGATCTGTTTTCAGGTACTGTGTCCTGGATCAATTTCAGATGACAAATTAGTAGCGTTTTCTTTCAGAGTGGAAAGTCTAACCCTGCCAGTATCAGGCAGAGGCCACATGATCCATGCTGTGAAATCCCAATGCCTGCACTGTCATTCACTGGACCGTCTGACAATCTGTGTTCCCATTTCTGTACATAGCTGTCACTTGCCCTTTATACCTTCATATCACCAACTAGCTAAGAGGCATTCTGTTTCTCTTACACATCATGTCGTATTTCACCCACTGCTAGCTTTTTGGTCCACTAACACAAACAACCATTTTTCGTGTTTACATGTAAAAAAAAATTTTTTGTCATTTCTGTGACTGGACCATAGTACTTTGTTGGTTCCCCTCATGGGGTAGGGTAGGAGAACTTCCCGCTGAGTATCAAGTTACACAAGCCAGCTTTGCCTGGACTCTGGACCACCTCGGTCAAGCACTCCAGCATTTGTTGTTCTCTGATACGGTTGTGGTTTCTCAAATGCCAGATAGCGCGCATTAAGCTGTCAATCACTCCAGTGCGAATTAAAGAGGGATATGTGAAGGCACCCTGAGCGTGTGCAAGCTGCGTTGTGAGCGACCGCTAATTTGAGCCCCTTGATGCAGCAGCGAGGCTGTGTTTAGGAGTACAGTTCCAGACACGTATGGTCCATCTCTACAGAATTCAGCTAATTACAAAATGCATCCAACATAGGGGAAATATGTTTAAAATAAAACATGTTTACTGCAGAACGAGTAGAGTGCTGACTTGCAGCTCTCCTAAGAAAGAATGAAAGATATGACCCTTTATTGCGTTTTTGACTTAATATGTTTGGGTTGGGTCTGTGGAAGATTTATTTTCAAACTTGTAATATTTATATAGCCTATTTTGTCTTCAATCAAAGATTTGGTAGCATGACTAGAAATTAATAGGGGGAAAATTCAACATTTGGGGGGGAAAAAAAAGAAAGAAAAATCTCTTGTCGCTGAAAATCAGCCACAAGAGACAATCTTCTCAATTGTGCATGAAAGCTACAGCCTTTGAATGTTAGTGAAAAATTACAAGTGTTATACTATATAGTTGAGCCAATAAGCTATGGCCTGTAAAACTAAAAGTAACTGCCTTGTACATGGTCTTCAAAAGTCCATGCGTAGCAGAGTTATTTTTTTGGTATTGTAAATTGTTGAAGCCTCAGGTAAGCTCATTGCTTTTATATTATTTTAGTGTAGCATAACATGGCCTATACATTTAGAAATGCCAATGATCAATCAAAGCCTACTACAGCTGTTTTTAGAGTAATTCAGTCAGTTTAATTGGTACCTTCACACTAATCATCAGGGCCAAATGTGATGTGTAATGACTGTGGTCACCTATTAACTCTTAGGAGACTTCTTATGGCCCTTTGATGTTTGTTAGAATCAGAATTAAGTTTTCGACCTTTCATTTTACAAGCAGGTTTGAAGAATAAATACTGCCTACATAAAATAAGCTCCTTTTCAGTCCAAAATGTCACCTGGCTGTTGGTTACAAGCTGGTTGTTTATGTCCAGTGCATCCACAAACCAGTTATTCCAGTGAATTATTATTGAAACAACCGCGCAGTTAAATGATCTGACCAAATTTGGCACAGTAGGAAATGGGGGGGGAAGTACTTTCACCATGATCTTAACCCTGGCCCTCTTTGAGAAAACACTGTCTTACAACTCGCATATTTTGCATGCTTAAAATTCTCAGAGAATCTGTGAAAAGTAACAAACCCATGAGTTCATTATTTTCAGAACCACAGACAGATTCTTGACTGAAGCGAGAGGCTTTTGAAGGCCTCACTCTTTTGAGATGAGGGCATAATTGGTACTCTAGCCAAATCATTCTGAGAAATGTTTAATCTGAGTGTGTATTCATGATGATTTTATTAAAGAGTGGTCCTGTGGGATATGCTCCTGTCAGTTTGTTCTTCTTACATGAACTAGTATAGCAAATGCAGCCTTTCCTGACAGCCCTGGTTATTACTTTAACCATTTAAAGTAAGGGAATGCACAAATCCCATTAGCGCTTTATCCACAGCGTTTATATCCACACTCCCCCTCCACAGAATGAAAGCTTTTCCGATCTTGAGTATAAAAAGATGCATTTATTATCCTCCTGAGAGCTGGCAGAAAAAAAAAGTTTAAGTATTAAAATATTTTTGTTTTATTTTTTGATGTAATATGTGCCTTGGATCACAAAAAATATTGCAGCGAAAATATTTTCTAAAATGTTTTATCGAATGTCCCTTGTGTAGATTTCAGCATTGTAAAATATATGGTTCTTGAAATTAAGACCGGAGACTTGTGTCCCCTATAGGGGACAAAAATGAATTGCTGGGACTTGCTGGGTGGATGTAATGATAGTGTTGATTAAAGAACATGGTAAGATAATGTGTATAGTTGTATCGCATACAGTAAACATTTTTGAACAGAATTGATAGACCATGATGAAGGTATTATTTTCTCAATGAACATTTAGCCTCCATGTGAACCAGTGGTTCTTGTAGCTGTCAGACACTGTTATGATAGATGAATTGGAAATATCTGAACCCTATCACTGAGAGCATCAAACATGCCTTTTGTTTTTTACTTTGCACACTGTACTAATAATCTTGAAGATGCTAAGTGGATGCACTTGTCAAGAGTGGCTTATATAACCAAGAGATAAAGGTGAATGTGACGAATTCATAAATTTAATCATGATATACAGAGATAACCTGAGGAACAGTGATTGCATAGATCCTAAGTATCACCTGGGTTACTGGAAAGCATCACCTAGGTTACTGGTATAGACACTAACCACTCCCACTTCCCAGTTTCAGTACATATTGAAATAATTGCTGATTAGATCAGTTTATGTAAGCCTAATTAATCATTAGCAGCCATTTAAGAAAGGTAGGGCAGCATTGTTTGTAGTAGCCAGCTATTTATTTTTTATGGAGATATTTTAACTCACATGACTCTGAGCAAAACATAGTTTTATGAAATATTGGATATATGATGTTTGGAAAACATGTAGCAGTTGCTTGCGGGGATGAGGGGGCGTTGAAAGTATTTTCTATAAAGCACAGTGCTTAAGAATCTCAATTTAAGTATCCCACAATTTAAAACGATTTAGGAAAATTATATCTTTACATAAAGAAAATTACATCCTTGGTTTTGAGATGGAAATAATCAAATCAACATACTCTATTACGTACTAACAAAAACCCCACAAAAAAAAACTAATTTATCGTCTTCCTTCATTTGTATGCCCTTCCAGAAAACGAGCGGCAGACTGGTGTCTCCGCACTTTATTATTGAGCTGAAGTGGCACCTCTGAGCACTCGACTAAATGCCACCTGCGGCTGATAAGCTAAGTGGAACCTGTGAGCGATCAGCTAATTCCTGCCTCTGAGTGATAAGCTAACTTTCACCGCGGAGTGTTTAGCTAATTGCCATGACAGTTGTAGTCTTTAGAGGGCTGGCTATCGCGGGCCATCTGAAATTTTACTGCTCCTCCTTTCAGGCGTAAACACTTAGAAAGAAGTCTGGCCCTGCGGATGGAGTGTGCGCCAGGCCGTGGCATTGTGCCGTGCCCCCCACCCCGAAATATTAAATTCCCCACTAGATTTGTGTGCCCAGACAGAGCAAATAACCACAGGTGAAAAGTGGATTTGGGCCATTTCATTTGACCTGCACTTTGCTTTCATGCGGGAAGTTTTTTTGCTTCATTGATGCACCGACACAGATTACAAAAGGTGGAATGAATCACCAGCCAACTAACGTCTGTGGCAGTATTAGCCCTGGATTACTGAAGTACTGCCAGTGTCTGCGTGTTAATGGCAGTATGTTCCACCACTGGGAAACATCAGTAGAAAGAGACAGGAGGGTTCTCGATTGGAGAAAAAGAGGAGCAGGGAGGTGATCTCGGGAGGAGAAGAGGGCGTGTAGGCAGATCCTGTACGTGCTGCACTTCAGTCCATTCCAAAGGGGCAAATGAACCAGGCTGTTCACTCCCAGATATCTTCGAAGAGCAAATCGATACAGGGAAAAAGTCCACGTCCCGTCTTTTGAACAAATATGACGCTTTGTACAAGCTTATGAAGTCCATGGGAGCCATAAAACCCCAATGTTTAAAAGGCTGCAGCTGCACACTAGTCTCATTGCATCCAAAATGTGCTGTGTGGTGTGTGGTCTTTTCTGACTGAATAAATTTTTTTGAATTGGTTCAATGTTTGGCTGGTTATGGCTGTGTGAATGTGGCCTTAACAGTCTGTTATTTTTGCTAAATGTATGCCATGTTATGTACAGAAGCAATGTTTTCTTGTCTAATTGACTGTGCTAAAATTCTATATATTTACATGTATATTTGTAATATCAATATATAATTTAATAAAAGAAAGCTATTCCAGCTTTATAATTTATACTGGGCGTCGTACATCAAAACCAATTGGCAGAATGTAAGCTCTAATATTTTTGATCCCATCACTGAAATGAAGGCCTAGCGGCTGTACTGGTATTTTTACTTGCCAGACAGCAACGGGCAGCAAAATCCAGGAGCAAACTGTGCGTCTCTGAATCACAGATCACCTCCCGGCAGGAAGGGGTCACAGCCCCCGCTGGTGCTGGGGAAAGCACAGGAGCCTTTCATGCACTTTTAACTCTAGGCGGCCATTTCCCTCCATGTTGAGCTATCACACCTGAGTCCCCACTGACCGGCCTGGGTTCAGCATCTGTCCAACGTGACCCTCCTTTGAATGTAAGCAAATTCAAATGGGGATACGTCCCTCGCGGCATAGGCAATACGAAATAATCTTTGCTAGAGGATTTTTCTTAAAGTGTGTGGTATTCTTCTGTTTGACCTTTGAGAGGCGGGGCATAATACCTTGTGCTTCTAGAACAGAGATTATATTGTGTTTCATATACTGTATGCTGTGATAAACATTTTGACCTGTGGGCAATGGCAAGCACAATGCTCTTTATAATCTGAAGGTTTACCTAACTGAGACCTGTGTCAGAACCAACTTCAGGATCTTCGCATTATATATGTATGTACGTAATGTTTTGTTTTTCAGCCAACATAAATCAATTGTTTTATAAATATCTACAATATTTAATACAATAATTGTCATGATTTTTAATATGTAAAAAGTACCATTTGTATGATGGCTTGGAATATCCTTGATACATGGAAATAATCCATGTCAGGATAGGGTGTTTTCCGAACCATTCGACTCATAGCACCACTTTTCACCATTTAACTATTCTAACAAAGGCTTCTCCGTAAATCTCACACATCTAGAGTTAGGTTTTCTGAGAGCAATTTTAGGTATTTTACCTTGCTAGGATAATGGCACATTTTCTATCAATTCTGAAAGTCACTTTACCTAACATGATACTTGGACATATTTTGAAGCATATGCAAAAAAAAAAAATAATAATAATAATTTTTCAATTAAAACGTCAAGAGTATTGAATTGAAAAGTACACCAGTGGCTTGATTAAAAGGACGGACGCAGACACTACTTGACACTTGGCTGCAAGTCGAATGGTAAACCGTTCACTGCAGGGTGTTTTTAAGAAACTCAAGAGCTGCACCTGGTGTCCACTAGTGTACCATGAATCACAATCAATGTGCTTGTGCGGCACCGTTTACCACGGATGACTCGTGCAGTTTGTCGAGTGTTCTATTGCTCGCAGGTCAACTCATACCTTGAACAGATCTGGAAAGATTGAACAAGTTGAGTAATTAGGATAGGAAAATAAAGTTAGCAGAACCTCCTGCTGCTCACCTGGCTGTGTCCGATACGGCGAATGCAAAAAGTTCGCAAACATATTCACAGACATATTGAAGCACCTTCTTCGTTTGCCACACAGGTTTCCTAATGTTAGCTAACCGTGTGAAAGTGTAGCTCGCAGTGAACAGAAATGGCTGCTGAGGAGGAAGACGAAGAGAGAAGTTGAACATGTAAATCGGCTGCTCTAATTCATTTCAATAAATGTGGCATTTGTTTCTTCAATTAAAACAGGGTTGAGCCAAGGTGAAATCCTTCCTGTTTCCATGTCCATTTTGATTATTTCAATGTCATCAGCAGACAAGATGGAATGTTCAGTTTTAAACAGTTGGTAAACAGTTAACTGGGAATGTCGCTGGAGCCACACCCACCAAATGAATGTGGGTACCCTGATTGTAAATCAGCCGACAGGTACGAGAGGCAGTTCCGTCCTGGATCGTAAACGTACGGGTTAATTTCGCTGGCCGGTTTGTTTGTGACTGGAGCGGGGGCCCTGGGGCTGAGCAGTGATTGGGCGGTGTCTGGCTCACGGGCTGTCGTCGCATCTAGACGAATGGCTGTGATAAATCTGGGCCCCCATCATCTGCGAGCGGGGTTGAGGAAACGGCATTAAACACTGGGGCTGGAGAGTCTGTTGCTTTTCTCTTTATCGGCCGTAGTATCCACTCATTTCAGAGGGCCCTGTGCTATGCTCCTCCACTAATCACAGGCCTGTATTCCAGCACAGTCCAGGGGCTGTCTGGACCCTGCCGTTTCTCTAAGGCTCGCTTTGGCATAATCAGTTTACATGCAGTGACTCACACTGGGCTTTACCCTCTGTGCCCACTGTAAACAAACTGCATGCTATATCGAGGTGGTTTGTTTGCTGATAAATATGAACTGTCATGCTCCGTTGGAGATAATTTTTTTTCTCCTGTTTTCAATTTACTCTCATCGACCCGCAGACGCCTGTCAGGTGCCCACTGGGTTGGGTGTTCCCCACTGTTGTCGTTGGCTAACGAGACTGAATGCTGAACGCTGTAAATGTTACCTTATCCTAAAATAGGTAGTTTTATCACGCAATTTTTCAGCGATTTCTTAAAACATTTACATCGGCAGTCATGTGAGATCACGAGACGCTAAGCTTATCGTTAGCATGCACAGCCCGGGAAGGAGTGTCGGTATTAATAGAAGGTTTGTGGTTACGAAGCAGAATGGTTGTCACAGCGGAGAGCAAGAACTAGGGATTCTGGAGTGAGTTTGTGCAGCAGCAGGGAGCCGATAAGAGAGGAAGAGCCGATAAGCACGATGCGCGATAGATCAGAGACGTCGCTGAGCGAAAGAGGGAAGTCGGGTAAGAGGCGGCTACGGCATTCAAGGGCGAGACGTGACAAAACGTCTGCAGGCTATCCGGGGCTGGCTGCTTTGAAAAAGATGCAAATGAGACACACATTGCCTAAGAAAGAGCGTGTCGCAATACACGTGCCGAGAGGACGACAGGGAAAACCGTTTTTTATGGTGAAATGTCTGTTTATTCACAGCAATCTTGTCCCAGTAGTCGGCTGAAGCGGTGTCGACAGTATGGCCGCCAACTGACGTTTGGACTGCGGCTCGCCTATAGGGACGTCTCCATAAAGCAAACCCGCCAGTGTGCTATGATTGCATTTTTGTCAGACTTGGACAAAAAAAACATATCGGAACACACACACACACAAAAGGCAGGCATTTCATGTGAGCCCCTCCCAAAGACACTAACTGAGTGCGCACACAGAAGCCTTCAGCTGTATTTAATGGAGCTCATGTCCTCCGTGCTCTACTGGATGCTGGACCACAGCAGGGAAGATTCAGTGCAGCACAGTTTTTTTCCTCCCCTGGCTGTTCTTGTTCCCTTGTTGTTAATGGAAATTTATATAAATGCACCATAACTGCTGTCGCTGCTTAAAATGCTGCCTGAGTAAACATTTGATAATGTGGAACAAGCACACACACCACACACACACACACACACACACACACACACACACACACACACACAAATATACACATTACAATACAATCATTTGGCTGCCGCTTTTATCCAAAGCGATGTACAATAAGTGCATACCGAAGGTCAATGCAGCGACTACAAAGCAGATCCGACAAAGAGCGCACACACACAAATATTCAAACCTTTATTTATCACAGGGAAGTCCCACTGAGACCAAGGTCTCTTTTCCAGGGGAGCCCTGTTTACAAAACATAGATTACAATTAAGTTACAAATAATTCACACACAACAAACACAAATGGAGAGAAGTAGATAAATAAATTAAATTACATGTAAAAAAACAGCATCACTCAAAGCAGGTACATTTGGCCTCTTGTGTAATCATGTCCAATACTAAATTCTTGAAAGACTCAATGGGTACAAAACAATCCAGTTTTAGTGTATCTTGACATGTATTCCACGTATAGGGTGCATATGCTTTAAAAGCGGTATTACGTAGGTTTGTTCTGGTTCTAGGTGCCTCTAACATAATCCAATCTTGAGATCTGGTATAGTGACTCAAGCTTTTAATGGATAAAAGCCTCATCAGGTATAGAGGGAGTTTAGCAAGTAATGCTTTATAAATAAATAACATGTTATGTTGCTTTCTTCTATAATTAAGAGAATACCACCCTACTGAATCATACAGAGCACAATGATGTGTTCGGAAACCATCTCCCGTGATGAAGAGCAACATTCTATGATAAATTGCGTTCAGGGGCATGCCCAAACAAAATATCCCCATAATCAAACATGGGTAAGACTGTTGCCTGCACAATCCTCCTGTTAATCCATGAAAAACAGGATCTGTTTCTATAAAGGAACCCAATTTTTGGCTTCATTTTTTAGACAAGTTGGCCACGTGGGTTTTAAAAGACAAATCATGATCCAGCCAGATACCTAAATATTTGTAATATTGAACTTGCTCAATTTGACCACCTGTCAATGAGGTTATGGAAGCATTTGGCGCAATTGTATTCTGTGTGGAGAAGATCATGTACTTTGTTTTCTCAGAGTTCAGGACTAGTTTAACACCAGTTAGGGCTTGCTGTATAACATTAAAAGCAGATTGTAAGTATGTAATAGCCTGGGTTCTCGTTGATGCTGAGGAGTACAGCACAGTGTCATCAGCATAAACATGTATGTTACAATTTTCTATGTTACTAGCAATGTCATTTATATAAATTGTAAATAAAATAGGTCCAAGTATGGATTCTTGGGGCACTCCTTTCTTGACTTCTAGGAATTGAGACTTTAAATCCCCAACCATAATAGCTTGAGTTAATTAGTAAGGTAATCCTGAAACCAAGAACAGGCCATACTATCAAGTCCAATGGAGGACAACTTTTTAAGTAAGATTGTATGGTCTACCGTATCAAAGGCCTTTTCCAGGTCAAGGAATAGGGCTGTACATTTTTGTATATTATCCAATGCGGTTACTATGTCATTTATGTCCAAAGAAGTAGCTGTAATGGTGCTGTGACCAGGCCTAAAACCAGATTGCTGTGGATTTAAAATGTTGTTCAAAGATAAAAAGCTGCATAAAATATACACGCGCACACACACACACACACACACACACACACACACACACACACACACATACACAAATATACACGCACACACAAACACACACAAATATGCACGCACACACCCACACCCACACCCACCCACACACCCACACACCCACAATGCAACAAAAGAATGCCCAAGAAATGCAAACGCAAAATCAAATATGTAATACAATAACGGGCTGTAAAAGTGATTTGCAATGTTTAAGGGATTAGACATTGAGTTGTTATCTCCGCCAGCGTGTGGTATTGTGGTAAAGAGTCACAGTGTAATGTGATAGACTGATTTGCAGCCTGCTCGTTCTGTGCTGAGAGATGGGGCCTAGGGATCTGAAGCACAGGACAGTTTTAGTGATTCAGAACCCACTCTGAGCAACTAACTTGGAGGTATTGCTTATAGACTTGGACCACATGTGCACACACACACACACACACACGCACACAGAACTTCGCCGATGCCAATACTGACGATAATTAGCAGCTCTTTCTGTCGTGTTCATCGTACAACCTCCACGACGGCGAAAATGAAACAGTCACTAATAACAAAATTGTGTTTTTAGGAGGGCTCCATTTTTGTTATTGGGGGGGGGGGGGGGGGTGTGGGGGAAGAAGCCAAATCCAATCTTTTACCACAGGCACAATGCTAGATATTTAGTTACTCTTAAAGCGTAAATAATGCATCAGGGCTGCGTGCTGCCATTCCATTCACTCCCTGCACCTCTGATGAATTAATTATCGTACACCTGCAATGTTGATGGGATAAAACGCTCTCTGAGCTCCACCTGCATTAGGGGACGAGTCGGTGGCACACAGTGAAGTTGTGATTATGTTCATTAGAGGCTGCCATCTGTGTACATCTGAGGCTGGCTGAACACTCACCTTAACAGAAGGCGAGAAGGAGTGGGACACTTATTTTGCCAGCTGCAGTTTCCTATTTGCAGGTCCAGAGCTAGAGGAAGGCAGCAGTGATTAAAGAGGGTGCTCGGGGAGAATGAGTCGGAGCTTATTTACAGTTCCCTCTTGTTCTCCCGCTTTTTTCAGCTGTAAATCTTTACTTTGTGATTTGCCCAACATTGCACTTTGAGTTTACACTTGTGGAGGATTACAGCCCTAACACTCGGGAGGGGTGGAGATCTGTGGTGAGAGGAAATTACGCGACCGGCCCTGCATTCTGTTTACAGTGGGTTTCCAATGACAAAATATTAAACGCAGACACCTGCATGACAACTTAATAATTTTATACCGTCAGTGACTCTGGATTTGTAATCTTGCTTTCAATAAAGATTTTTGTCTCCATTCGACAATAAAATCTTGCCACTTCATATTGTCATGGTAATGCGGTGATAAAACCCCCCCCTCAAACAAGCTGAGGACCCGTGAATCATGTAGTCCTGGCAACCCCGGGCAGGATTTCCTGCCTTTCGGCAGAATGTAATTATGGCAGAGCGGCCATTGCTTTCACCTGCTACAATGGGAATGTCAGGAGCCAGATTGTTTTCAGCCTCACCATGGAAGCGCGAGCTGGCGAGAGACCGGGCCCCTTCATCACTACCCAGCCAGGGAAGAGATAACGCCAGTCCCACTCTGCGCCAAACCACCCGCACCTGACCGTCTCAAGTGGTCACCGCCGTCCTTTCCACCACTGTGGAGCTGTGCAGTTACTTCAGCTCCAAATCCACATTCTTTTCAAACACCAGGTTTCCCAATTCAGTGTTTGTTTCAGAACCGTACTGTTCCATGAAAACAAAACAAAAAATCTGTGAGGTTGGGTTTGATAGATGCAGAATAAGTTAAATACACTGCCTGGCCAAAAAAAGTTGCACACTCTTAATATTTCGTTGGACCGCCTTTAACTTTGATTACGGTGCGCATTCGTCGTGGCATTGTTTCGACGACCTTGTGCAACGTCACAACATTTATTTCCGTCCAGAGTTGCCTTAATTTTAGGCCGAGATCTTGTATTGATGAAGGGAGAGTCGAACCACTCCATAAAGTCTTCTCCAGCACATCCCAAAGACTTTCAATGGGGTTAAGGTCAGGACACTGGTGGCTAATTCATGTGTGAAAATGATTCCTCATGCTCCCTGAACCACTCTTTCACAATTTGAGCCTGATGAATCTTGGCATTGTCGTCCTGGAATATGCCCATTGATGGGATAACCTGATCATTCAGTACATTCAGGTACTCAACTGACTTCATTTTATTGCTGTGCAACGTTGCTAAGCCTAGACCTGACCAATTGAAGCAACCCCAGATCATAACACTGCCTCCAGAGGCTTGTACAGTGGGTGCTATGCATGACGGGTGAAACGGCGACTTTTGTTTTTGGCCAGGCAGTGTAATTAGCCTTGTATCGCACTTGTCTTTAGGACAAACCCTCTGGAATGAAGGGAAGTCGCTTTTTGATTTTCTGCGGCACAAAACTTAGTTTGCCGAAGACACCAGCCTGATTCAAATTCAGGGCAGTAACTCATTTTGCTTGCTATGAGAGGGGGGAGTCCATTGAAACATGGCGAGGACTGCTGCATCATGGCTGCGATGCGGTTGTGATAAGTGAAGAGAAATTTTCTCTCTAGGTTTGTTATGCTCCAGTGCTGCCTGTGTACAGTACTTCCTGTGGGAGAGCCGCGGGAACGTAACGCCGTGTCCTGTCTTTTCAAAGACGGCGACATTTAAAGTAGCGTTTCTCTCCCAACAGATAATCAAGCACAGCTCTCTGAGTTTCAGCCCTAGCTGCTACTTTAACTTCATAACAACAGGCTGTTATTGTGCGTGTGCTCGCCGGAGAAAACCTTCTTATTAAATGGGAGGTGAGCAGAAAGCTGCACAGAGCCTCTTGGATCCGACCCAGCAGAACAACAGCAGGCTATTCTGGGCAGGAGAGCACATCGCGCAACACCTACTCTCCATCGATCAGCCACAGTCAGAATGACTCAGGTGACCGGTGTTTACTGTGCTTCGCTCGAGCTGCGCATCAACAGCTGCGCTTTAGCACCTCAAATATGCATAGAGTAGTGGTCACAGAGTTAGGTGACTGTACATTGGCTTGTGTTGTCAGCCATTTTCCAATTCGGTTTGCAAATTTGACCGCATTTTTTACATCTTTGATCAGTTAGAATTTATTGCAAATGGTTTGAGTACACAATAGCTTTTTGTAGAGAATTTGATTATGTCTGAAATAATGTGCTACAGTCCATTAATGGGTTAAACTTAAGGTGCCCTCCACAGTTTTTTTACATCAATATGTGTACATCAATATGACTAATATTCATTGATCATATTGGCCCAGCAACCTTTAAGCTTGGTTGCATTGTTGTAATAAGTCTAATTGTTGCAAATTTCATTTTGAATTCAGATTTATGAACTTATTTGTCTTGATTCTCTTTTTTTAAGATATTATTACTGTTTTTTCATTTTGTCTCTGTTCTATAGCACTCTGTTCACCATTTGAACATCGTACATCTGAAATTTCATTAGGGTCGTGTTTAATCTCTGGCAATTTCCGTCCTGTGTTGAGCTTTGCAAAACGCCCTGTGAGACGTCCAGTGTTGAATTGCCCTGTAATAAATCCATATTGTTTGACGGGTTTGTTTAAAGTACATGCTGGAATTGTTAAACAAATTACACGCCTGGTACGGATGGCTTTTTTCCTCTCTTCAAGGAATTTTAATCCTAGCCCCAAGGACAGCCCTCCATGAAAAAGGTTTGTAATTGGCAAACAGCTGCCAGGTCTGAGGTTTGGTTTAATTTTAGGTTGAAATTGGAATTGGAATGTTGACCATCTGGAGGGGAATGTGGTCCTGTTACGACCCTCAGGTTGGTAGAAATCCCAGAGGGAATGTTTGGTGTATTGCTTTGAGTTCTCTGGACACTTGAAGGTTGGTGGAGTGACAAGTACAGTGTGTAATGGCTCGAGCTCAGGAGGTAATTCTGTTTGCATCTCTAACCCACCCCTCAGCCCCCAGTCCTGATTCTCTATAGAAGAATAAAAAAAATCAATATATCACATTTTTTTATTGTTTTGGCTCTGTACTCCAGCACATTGGATTTGAAATTGAACAGTAACTATGAGGTTAAAGTGCAGACCCCCCCTGTTTTAGGGGACCAAAAGTAATTGGACAAATTAATGTAAACTTTAATTAATCATATTTAATATTTGGTTTCAAATCCTTTGCAATCAATGACCACCTGAAGTCGCCGACCCGTAGACATCACCAGACACTTGGTGTCTTCCCTGGAGATGCTCTGCCAGGCCTGTACTGCAGCCATCTTCAGTTCTTGCTTGTTTCGGGGGCTTTTTACCTTCAGTCTGGTCTTCAAGTGAAATGCACGCTCAATTGGATTGAGGTTGGGTGATTGACTCTGGCTAGTCAAGAACATTTTACTTTTCGGCCCTAAAAACTCATTGGTTGCATTGGCTGTATGTTTGGGATCATTGTCCTGCTGCATGGTGAAGCCCTGTCCAATTTTCCGATTAGTTTTGATGCATTTCCTTAGATCTGCGCAGACGAGATGTTTCTGTATACTTTGGCGTTCATCCTGGAGTCAGCAGTGACACCATCAGTGAATAAAGCTGTTCCTTTTTTTCTCCACACTTTCTGCTTTCCATCACGCTGGAACAGGTTGATCTTTGTCTCATCTGTCCATAACACTTAGTTCCAGAACTCTACAGGTTTTTTATTGTCATTCTTCTTTGAAAACTGTAACCTCGTCATTCTATTCTTGAGGCTTATCAGGGGTTTGCATCTTGTGGCGTGTAGTCTTCTCTTGATGGTAGTTCTTGACACATCTACACCGACATCGAGTGTTCTTGATCTGTTCAAGAGTTAAAAATGGGTTTTTCTTCACCATTTCAATTAATCTGCTGTTATCCACTCCACTGGTCTACCGTGGTCTGCCAGGTCGTTCGCAGCTCACCAATGCATTCTTGCTTCTTAACAATGTACCAAACAGTTGATTTCGGCACACCTAATATTTTGGCTATGTGTCTGATTGATTGATTACAGATTCAGCCTCATGATGGCCTGCTTTATTGGCATTGACACTTCTTTGGTCCTCGTGTTGAGAGACAACAACAACGGACTCCAAATGCAAATGTCACGCCTAGAATCAACTCTGGACATTTTGTTAGCTCTCTTATGCATGAAGTAACGATGAAACGAAACACACTGCCCAAGAAACAGCTGAGCAGCCAATCGTCCAATTACTTTTGGTCCCATAAAATGGGGGAGACTGTAGGGCTACAATTGCTACACGGTTCTCCTGATATGGACATAAACACACTCAGATTAAAGCCAAAAGTCTGCACTTTAACCTCATAGTTACTGTTCCATTTCAAATCCAATGTGCCAGTGTACAGAGACAAAAAAAAACAAAAAAAAGGTGTCACTGTCCAAATACTTTTGGACTGCACTGTATATGAAGGATATGCATTTCCCACCAGATTATTCCATGCGATCCTCCTATCTGGGGACTGATTTCCTGTGCTGCGTACCAAAGAAAACAAACTGTGTCCTACCTGGGAATCGAACCTGCAACCTTCTGGTTACAAGGCCAGTTCCTTAACCATTATACTACACTGCCGCACTACAACAGGAAGATTTAGTATTGGTCGTTTAGACGCCATGTTTTGTTAGGTAATTAACGAATGTGATTGCACAGGATCTTACTTGTTTCATACTTGTGGTCAGAGGAATAGTTACAGCTGGTCTTTTTACACTACCGCCCATCAGTTTTGAGCCAGAACAAGTACGTGCTTGAATAGAATAACTGTCCAATTTTAGTTTCTCTGCTTTGTAATGAAATGGTTTTCTACTGCTTTCAGATTTGCCTCATTTGTACTTAGAATATGGCATTTTCATTCTTCCAGGCTATTCATGTGTCTGACTTGATATAAAACCTGTAATTCATTAAGATGTATAGTATTATCTCAGGTTAATGACAACAGTCTGCCTGCAATTTCATTTGTATCTCAGCCTTCCCATTGTAGGAGTGTGCAGCCTTCAGAACGGAATAAAATGTCTTAATACAACTGATGGGGTTATTCAGTTCATTTGTAAACTAATACATTTGTAACTCCCAACATGGCAATAATTTTGACATGTTATTGTGATCATTGTGTGGATTTGATACAGCTGTGCTGTCTACTGAAACAGAAATTAATATTGTAAGGGAACGTTGTACAATGTGCTGTGAGTAAGAAAATTAACTGCACAGAAGGGTTTATAATATTCCAGATTGTAAAGTGGTTTCGTTTCATCTTCCTCTGTTGGGTCTTGCAAGACGTTTCTGTTATTTTCAAATATGTTAATCGTGATGTAAAGGAAAGTGTACCCTTGAGGGGGGGGGGGGGGGGGGGGGGGGGTGGCGGGCTGTATAATTATTGGGTTTGTAGTGCAGTTCAGTTGGAATTAATGCTGCATTTAAGTGGTTCATGTCAGTATTGAATTTGTGCCAAGGCAGGGCTGCTGATGGCTTCTCCTGCCTTTGAAATGTTAATGTGACAGTAGGACACGACAGTAGGGCTCGGGTGACGGCACTGACCCGGCCTTGCCGGCGCATGTCTGCGCAGCTCCTAGGAAAAGAGCGGGAGCTTCTGTGGGGCGTACGGGGCCCGTGGAGCCTGCGTGACGGAGGCCGGCCCTGCAAGGAAGCGCGGCCCCCTGGGAGAGGAAGCAAGCCTGGTTCAGCGCCTCGCTCTACAAAAACAAACATCCAAACGAGGTCTCCAGCAACGCTGAGATAAATTACACAGTGCATTATGGCACTTTTCTTTTTTATCAGGCCACTGCAGAAAAAGGCTGGTGGGGGTTGGGGGAGGGTGAGGATGAGGGAGTTTGAGTATATCCGTTCACGGGGCTGCCTTGCAGGCTGGAGCCCTGTTTTTCGACTGGTGCCTTCGCTGCTTGTTCCGTGGCTTCCACGGAGGAAGTCCTCTGGAGATTTCCGTGTTCACCCCACACCCCCACCCCCACCCTGAAGAAGTATTTATGCCAAATAACATGATTATTCACACAGCAGCAGCTTGTTGCCTAATTGACGTAAAATGCTTTTGAATGCGAGTCTCTCGCTGCCAGACTGACTGCATAATCAGCTAAATTGAATTAATTTAGTTGATTAAAAAGGAAGATTTGTCCAGGTGAATCCCGCTTTCCGTTCCCGCCATCGGCGTTTCCCATTCCTTCAGCTGATTTGGCTGCACATTAAGTGCATCTCGACGGTTTTAAGTGGGAAGCGCAGCGACTTGAAGATGAGCTGGAGGCTTGTAAAAGCTGTCAGGTGTTGTTCACACGTGCGCTATTTTACTGCAAGTCGAGCCTTCGGGGATAGGGTTCCTTTTCATGGCTTCAATTGCCATTAGAGTGCCTGGTTAAGTCTTGCTTAATTCATATTGCAGTGCCTCTAAACAGAGAATCACCACAGGTTGGCCAATCAATAATGTTGATAGTGTGAAAATAGAATTGCTACCGTGAGGCACTCTGGTAATTTTAAAGTTAATTTAGGTAATTTGTGTACATTTGCACGTTTATTTTGGGATGGAAGGAGTAGAACTTTAGGCCCAACTTCTCAGGTCTGGTATACAAAGCCTGAAAATGTAGTATATTGGCATTAACTGGAAAAATTGAAAACATTTTAATTTGTAACATTTAATTTTAATTTTAATTGGCTCAGTATATTTGGATGCTGCGGGATGGTCCATGACGTGAGTCTGGGATGCACCCATGGAAATAGCTTAATGATGTAGTTAGTCTCGTTTGAAAGCTCTGGTAGATGCGTCCCATGTGGTGTGGCTTGCAGGAGTGACACATCACGCGAACGGAGTATCCAACGCATCCCCTGCTGTGACAAGCTCCTCATTTATAGCAGGAGTAACAGTCCCAGAAAAAACAGCCAGCTCTTCCCAGAGGAATAGACTTGCTGCACGTGAAGGGCTCTTTTCTTACTTTGCTAAAAATGACAGAAAAGGCAAATAAGAGCACGCTGATGGCTTATATTTACCTGCTGTAAAAGATATTTAGTATGATTAACCCTTACCAGGCATCGATTATTTGAACATTGTAGTGCAGCAGCAGTTCAACCCAGTGATGAAGGGGACAAGGCTTCAGAATTGGCCGGTGGCTTTGTTATTCTCTCCGAAGCACCGTTAGTGTGGTTACCTGTGTGGAGATTTGTGGGCAGTCAGATTCAGGGCTGTTTCAGTGGCCTAGATATGCATGTGTCTTGGCATAGAGCTCTTCTATTGTCTTCTATTCCTTTATCCTAAAGGAAAACTCAAAGGTGAAAAATTGACTTGCTTTGTCATCTTTCCAGTTCTAATGTGCACAATGGGAAGCACGTCTTGTAAGCCCCCTGTATCCTTATCCTTATGGGTTTTTATAGTTTAGTATACACTGCCTGGCCAAAAACAAAGTCGCCGTTGCACCCGTCATGCATAGTGCCCACTATACAAACCTCTGCAGGCAGTGTTATGATCTGGGGTTACTTCAATTGGTCAGGTCTAGGCTCAGCAACGTTATGCAGCAATAAAATGTACCTGAATGTACTGAATGACCAGGTTATCCCATCAATGGGCATATTCCAGGACAACAATGCCAAAATTCATCGGGCTCACATTGTGAAAGAGTGGTTCAGGGAGCATGAGGAATCATTTTCACACATGAGTCCTGACCTTAACCCCACTGAAAGTCTTTGGGATGTGCTGGAGAAGACTTTACGGAGTGGTTCGACTCACCCGTCGTCAATTCAAGATCTCGGCCAAAAATGAAGGCAACTCTGGACGGAAATAAATGTGACGTTGCATAAGATCGTCGAAACAATGCCACAACGGACACGTGCCATAATCAAAGCTAAAGGCGGTAATAACTAAATATTAAAGTGTGTGACTTTTTTTTTTGGCCAGGCAGTGTACAGTGCCATAAAGCCATATCTCCAGGATGATTTAACCCTGCTCCAACAGAGAGTGCAGATGTCTTTATTGTCATAGATGTCCCCTCTTCGCCCCTATCACATTGACTATTCTGTCCATTAGGCTTACTGGTACCAGAGCGGTTGTTTAGCTCCTCCCGTGCTGTATGTTATAATGTTGTCTCATTATTGCACACAGGCTGAGCAGGTTTGCATTGGCACAGAATCTGTAGGCTGAAATGAACCCTGTGAAGTATAGCCTATTTCTAATCTTTTATGTGTAAAAGTGAGCGGGTGGAGAACTAATGTTTGTTGGTTTGCCTGCAAGTCCTAGGCTTGGACTCAAGCCAGGAGTACGCCATTACCCAAATTTCCACCCTGTCCTGCGCCAGGACACTGCATGCAGTTAAACCAGGGGAAGGCATTCCTGTTCCTTGATGGCCCCTAGAAATGACAAAGGTTGTAGTGTGGGTTAATAATGTCAGTCTCCCTGGTGGCAATACATTTTTTTTTTTTCTGTTTTTGTGCGTGTATACTATGTGTACACCTTTTTGCACGCGTGTGTGCGAGCACATATTCATTCTGTGAAATGGCCTGGACGGATGTTGGATAACTCTCAAAACTAATGTTAAGCAGTTATTCAAATGAGGGATGGCAGAACTACTTTGTTCCTTGTTGGAACAACAAGTGGGGAGGGCGAGGGGTAGGGGGGAGGGCGAGGGGTAGGGGTAGGGGTAGGGGGAGGGCGAGGGGTAGGGGTAGGGGTAGGGGTAGGGGGAGGGCGAGGGGTAGGGGTAGGGCGAGGGGTAGGGGTAGGGGTAGGGGGAGGGCGAGGGGTAGGGGTAGGGGGAGGGCGAGGGGTAGGGGTAGGGGGAGGGCGAGGGCGAGGGGTAGGGGTAGGGGGAGGGCGAGGGGTAGGGGTAGGGGGAGGGCGAGGGGTAGGGGTAGGGGGAGGGCGAGGGGTAGGGGGAGGGTGCAACAGTTGAGAGGCGGAGTATCTGCTCCGCACAGGTGCGGAAGGCTGCCGTTCGTTAGGTGATGGGATTGAGCTCAGCTGGTTAAAAAAAAAGTCAAAGCTGTCAGAGCACAACATTAACAGAAAGTACACACCTTTGGGAATATTGCAGCCTTTTACACCGAGACTCATTAGGTTGGCTTTGATTCATGTGTAGGCCTGTACCTTTGGGTTTGCCAATGGCTATTTAAGTCGTTACTTTGTTTTGTGCAAAATGAGGCGAAATCCATGTGAAATATGATGTACTGTATATCCCTTTTATACATAGGTTAAAGAATTGTTTTGATGTGTTGAGCTCTAGTGTCATAACACCGCCACCGTATTTGGCACTCTCTTGCGCGCTTGTTAACAGGTGCTTGTTATAATGTGAACACAAAAGCGGGATTGTCCTAGGTTTTCTATAATATGTTTTGGATTCGCGGTTCACGATGTAGGATTCCGGCAGCTTAAAGGCTAAGGATGTAAATTTTTCCTCTGAAAACTGGCACAAGGGGTGTGTCTGGACTCTGTGGCTATTTAGCCCAGCGACTGAGTCTACGGGGTCGTGGTTCCGGGCTGTTCCGGTTCAGCGGAGAAGGCTAAGCATTGTTCCGTTACTCGGGAGGATTTGGGGATGTTGTTCTGCCGCACGTGTGCTCCACGCTCAATTTATTCAGGATTCGTCTGTGAACTGCACAAGCACAAACCTCAGAATAGCTGACTCTTCTAATCCCCTTTGTCCCGAAAACTAAGCTGAACCTCTTCATTTGTATTTTCCCTTTAAAAGTGTTTGGGGATATTTTACTCCCTTGGTGTAATGCCAGCTTGTTGTTCTGTGTTGTATTTGCTGTGTATGCTTTAAACCTAATGTGTGGGATTGATGAATGTTTTGTCAGCATCATGTCTGCTATAGGCTATGTGAGCCATGCACCATAAAAGATTGAACAGTGCAAACTAATTATCCCGTTTCAGATTTCGGCTTCAAAACTGCAGGCTGAATTGAACCGTTGGTAGTTGGTACCGTTTTCCCTACATACGATAGATGTTCCAAAAATCTAAATAGTATAGCTATAAATGTGTCCTGTCCATTTACATCCAAAATGTTAAGCATACAGCTTTCTCCTTGGCTACTGTAATTATCCAAGCTGCGCAGGGCCTTGAATTTGAAACTAAGTCACTATATAATTGCGTGTAGGCCTACTCCCACTGACTGGAGGAAGATCTCATTTCTCAAGGAGTTAGGAATTTAGATCAGTGATTGTATTACCGTTAAATGCTCCTGCAGTGTGTGTGTATATACCTTTTGTTCCCCAGCTTAGGGAGGAATGTGTGTGGTTGCCTGGTTGGAAATACGCAGAGACCTTCAAGCCGAGCCTGCTGGCTGTTTTCTCAGAATCACTGAACTGTTTAATCATTTATTTTTCTATTCACGCACGTGTGAATATGTTTAGTGCACCAAGTATTTGTTTGCCAGAACAACTGATAAAGTTTTGGATTTTCTATCTTTTATCTTTTTCTCATACCAATGTTCATGGATCTGGCAATCACTTGGGCCGTTACTCAGACATTACTGAGCTCGGCAAGAGTCAGTGATCTTTTTTCCCCAAGGATATGGTTTTAAAGTTTATCCGCGCTTTATTTTTCAGGGCAACCCCGTGCATAAAAATATGGAGAACTTAAACTAATGATGTATGTTCACCAACTCCGGATTATACATCGATCATTCTTCGGGAGCTTACAGTGTATAAATCTGCAAATTAGTCTCTGGAATGACTCGCTGACATTTTCAAATATGGTAATACACCTACCTTAGTCCAGTGTTCCTTAGGACTTGGGGGTTTTTGTTTGTTTTTCAAGTCTGTGAGAGGTGGGGCTTCTTGCAGGGAAGTTTCAACTGGTGGCTTTTTTAAAGTCCCTAGTCTAACATAAACAAGCGTAAAGCAAAGTTTCACCACTGTCAATCAAGGTACATTTGAATATTTATCAGGTAATGTGTCTACCCAGGCAGTGTTACAGAGCCAGTGGAAGGCTAATTTAAAGCGCATAATGTACTTTCGATTCAATCTCTGAGACTGTATTGTGTGTTCTGACATTCCCTGTCAATTAAATATGGAACTTCTTATTTAAACCTAGGGTGTAATTGCAGTGGGAGTACTGAACTCTGATATTCTCTCTGTTTCTCCTTCCCTCTGTCTACTTTTCTCTCTTTCTCAAGCTGATTGTGTATTGGCTCTGTTTCAGGGACATCATGGAGGATGCATTGCTTTGTCTTTTCCCCCTCTTTATAATAAATTACTGAACAGACATTTTCAGTCATGTTAATGGTATTCTAATTGCATTATTTTAAACCCCAAAAGAGCAAAAGGGGTGCATGTCGTGAGGGCTGACATTGTGGCGTTTGTAACTGCCCAGATCCCTGGTAAAAAAAAACCTTTACTTGTCTCCAGTTGATTTGAAGGCACTGATGAGGCATTCAGCCACAGGTCTGTGTTAATTTCAGGGTGTGAAATTAATACCAGCCAAATACTGGTAAAATTTTGATTGTGGCTTTACTCTAGCAGCCACTTTGGCTGGTAACCAACCAGGTTGTGTTATATTGTAAAAAGGTAATGTGGCTGGCAAAATGTTGAAGATGGCTGGCGATTTTTAGAATGCACAAGGCACTCTGGCCAGTGGGTGAAAATGTTAATTTCATACCCTGATTATGATATCCAGTCCAGTAATTCAGGAGTTACAACACTATGATACTTGAGCACATTTTTGGTGACAGACAGTGGTCACTCAGTTAAAAAAAAAAAAAAAAGCAGAACAATTATATTTCAGCATTTATAAATAGAGGGTTAATCATACCCATGCAGCCCATCAAGGTTTTTATTAAAAAAAAATTTTTTTTTGGGGGGGGGGGGGGCTTTTTGACTTTAACGTTGCAAAATGATATTGAAAATGATTGTCTTGGGGTCTCGTTGTTTTTAAGGTTTTACTGCAGAATGTGGGAAAGGCAGATTTATTCACAGATTGCAACAGAGACACCACCTGACCATATCCGTTTTCAGCTCCACTGTATGAATTTCAAAGCAAGGCCTTTCCATAGAACCTAGATGAAAGTAGATGAGGCTCAGATTGCCTGTGCCGGTTTTCCATATGCAAATCTATTATTTGAGGCGGTAGTTTATTTGATGTAATTCGGCACACTGAATTGCAGGAGACTTTCTCAAATGCTGTAAGAAAAACACAGGGCTCTTCTGCTTCGTGGTGTGTATTTTTTTGGGTTCTCTGCCCCATCCTTTTGATGTTGCAAGTCTTGGGGAGACCCCTGGGGCATTTATTGTTTCTTGCTTTTGCCAGCTGAGTGGTTTTTGGTGGCTCAGATGTTATTAGAATCTGTCTTTGGAGCTCTTGCAGGTTGTTCAGAATGATTCATTTACCCAGTTTTTCTGGCAACAAGCAGCGGATAGATGCTGACTGTAGTGGAAGTGGCATTTGTTTACGGTGTTCTCTCTTGCATTCATTGCGGTGTGCGAGTTCTGCTATCTTACATATGCAGGATTGTATTGAATTTCCACTTCGCACGAACTGAAAAAAGTGTTGTGTTTTTTTTCTTTTTTTTCTTCACCTTTCAAGGCAAATAATTTCCCACTCAATCGAGAGCTGTTTAGATTCCAAACAAATGTAATAATATTCCTGGGAATCCATCAGCGTTTCTTAGAATGTCAGTGGGGTGGCACTGGCGTAGTTTCAACACTGTACTGAGATGTGTTCAAAGAGCTTGTGCGCAGACATCTACTGAGAATTAAGGTAGCAGTCCTCATTTCTCTCTCTTCAACACTGCTGTCATAAACTGATGGTAAATGCAAACATAACTACCTTGATTTGAAGCAGTCAAAAAGGTGCAAAAAATCAGCCGTCAAATGCTTTGGGAGAGAAAAAAAAAAAAGACTAGATTTTGGAATTTAGCTAATGTTTTAAAATAGACTTATTTTTCCTCAAGAACGATGTGTTAATCACAAGCAGAAGACAGCGTGGGGTGTTTTGTCAGAAACACAGCTCTGAACTATGGGACACCCCAGAGAAGGTGGAGTACATTTTTAAATTAAAATCCTGCCTTGGC
This sequence comes from Synaphobranchus kaupii, assembly GCA_029718625.1. Classification (NCBI taxonomy): domain Eukaryota; kingdom Metazoa; phylum Chordata; class Actinopteri; order Anguilliformes; family Synaphobranchidae; genus Synaphobranchus; species Synaphobranchus kaupii. Next base: position 114,975,670 of record CM056377.1, read on the forward strand.
AGATATCATCTTGAGGTGTTTACCTTCAACACACACAGAAATGTGTGATGTACACAGAGGTTCTGTGAGTCCTTCATAACCTGAAGGGGTGCAGTTTATTAGGACATAGTCTTGTATACTTTTGGCCAAGACGCCAGTGTCCATCTGATGTCCAGCTGTCTTGAATTATGAAATATGAAATATGGCATAATTAGTACTAAGTGGAAGTTGTGGATTAAAATGAAATCTTAAAAAATCTTTTTTTTATAACAGTTTTGGGGTGTTGGAATGGGCCTTGGGGGAGTCATGGATTCCTGACAATCCAAGAAAAACCGTCCCATGTATGGTTTCAATGTTTAACATTTTGATTGATTTTACCACCGAAAGCCATAGTGTCATCATAACTTCTCCTTCAGGTTACAGGAGAAAATGGAAAGCTCATGTTTGGGAATGTGAGGTACTTAGTATTGCAGCCTGGATGGAGAAGGGTAGTGTGAGCCTACAGCATGCTCTGTGAGCTCCAGTCATTGGGGTCTGTTCATCGTCTTGAACAATGACTACATGCTTAGTCATATCATCCTCAACATTTGCCGTTGTTGTGTATTTATATGTGTGGAAACTGTAAGACCACAGAATACTAAGCCTTTTGAGGGTCAGGCAATGCAGACGAAGCACTTTACCCATACCTATATTTCTTTCTCATACTTTTAAGAGATTTTGCTCTTCTAGACTTATGCCATGGCATGTAGGCTATATTTAGTAGTAATAGATTCCAAAGAAATTTGAAGTTAATTTTGTTCATGACCCTTCAAAGGATATTGTGTTTTTAGCCGTGGTGTGGGAATAATGAAATGAGATATTGTTATGTTCAGCTTTTAGCTTCAGGCACAAAAAGCAAGATTTGTGTGTGTGGGTTTTTTATTTTTTTTATTTTGTTGAGTTCTTTAACCAAGTGACATTTTCAAATGCTGTAAAGATGGTGTGCTTGTGGTTTTTTAAGACATTTTGGGGGAGCAGAAGGTAAATTTCCTCAGAAATGTGTTTTACAGTACATAGTTTCTGCACGGACTGAAACGTAAATGTTGAGAAGTGCGTTTTAGAGTAATCGTCACTTCAAATGTTTTGTATTGTTACCATGTGCAATCACAGCAGGTGTGATTGTCCTCTTGGGAAGTGGGATGTGAAAATGACGTTGAGTCAGACTGAAGAGTCACTGTGAATGGCACCTTTACATTCAGCCGCCGACAGTAGGAAACGGCCTTCTTTTGTATTCTGAGCAGGGCACAGGAGCAAAGCCCATTAAAACATCCCAGATAGGACTTCAGGTGCAGTGTTGCTATGGTTTCTGTAAATTTGCATGTCTCCAACTGAAATTCTTTTAACAACAAATGCACGTTGCTTAAATGTGTTCAAATTGCCTGATGTGGCCAGCTGTGCAGCTCTCCCTTGCGCATTGAGTTACACAGCCAACATGTGGGTCGAGGACTAGCATGTACACGATTAATGTTAGGTGTAATTAAAGGGGACACAGTCTTGCGTAATTAAGTTTTGTGCTATACTAACATCTGACTGCAGTTTATTGGATATTAATTAAAGAGTAAGTAAATATAGGCGACACATTCCTAAGGGAATCACCCGTTGTCGTCACATTCTGGAATAGTGTTCTGTACTGTGACCTTTTCCCAAGAAACAGGAGTGGCCTATACTTTTGTATTTATTGTTCCCACTACTGGTCAGGCTGTTGTTGAAACTATTCCCATGTGGGGGGGGGGGGGGGGTTTAAAGTCCCTGGGTTTATGTGCACTTGGGTAGCCACCTGAGGCTGTATTTGTTTAAGTGAGGGATTTCACATATTTATAGTCGAAAATATGCTCAACCTCCATAAAGCAACTGAAACTGTAACGTACCAAAACAACAACATATGGGTCCACCCCTGAGGATGTGCTCGGTATTGGCACGAGTTCAGTTGACGTTCTTGAATGCAAGTCTGATATTTCATCCGGGTCATGCAAGGACAAGTGAATTAGTAAACCCCGGGCTGCTGGGCGGGTCATCCTGTTAAGCCAGGCGTGGTGTGTGGAGGTGCCCTACAGTGTAGCCTTAGATCCACACCATGCCAGTGACTGACTGGCAACCCCGCTGAGCGGCGCATGATTGGACCTAGCATCGGCCCAGGGATGCCAGGGTAGCAGGAGCTCATCGCACACCGACGACCCCTGCTGGTTGATCAGGCCACCATCCTGTCCACGTATCATGCAAGGCCATGTGTTATGCTGTCCTTGTGTTAAGCTGCAATTGAAGCGTCTCCCCCCTGACTCGGGTCTGTGCGAGCCGAACTTACGGCCTCAGATGTGATGGGAAGAGACGGCTGACATCACGTGCTTCGGAGGAGAGCGTGTTAGTCTGTGCTCTGCTCTCCCCAATCAAACTGAACGAATGGTCTCCACGGCCTGGGCTCAAGTCTCGAACCTGCCAATACTGACTGTGGCGGTAGCATCGGCCAAGGTTTAGGGAGGGGTCAGTCAGCCGGGGTGCGCGTCTCATGGCTCCCTAGCGACCCCCGCTGGTCGTTGGTATACCCGTGGTCTGTATGTAAAAGCCGCGTCTACCTCCGTCTCGAATCTGTGCAAGCTTTGCTCGTGGGCTGCGGTGTGATTAGAAGCAGCTGGTGACATCACGTGCTTCAGAGGAGAGTGCATGCTCGTGTACGCGCTCCCACATCAGCGGATGGGATCGTAGCATAAGCGCTAATGATTAACCGTTCCAAACTGGGGAGAAAACGGGGGGTGATGGGACATTCATATATAAGACATGCAGAGCGTGTCCATTGCCGGCCAGTGTCAATGCTGTGCCTATCCCTGCGGGTGGCACCTGTAGACATGGAGGCCTATACTGCATTGTGGCTCTTATCCTTGTTTTCTGCCCAGAAGCATTTTTAATTCATAGCACCTCATAGCTGTTCTGCTGAACACGTGGTTAGCTTGCTCATAATTACCAGTCTATCAGAGATGGTTTGGCCCCCTAAGATTAGCACCCTGCTGTAGCAGCCAAGAGCAGATAGCCTTGGTCAAAATGCTTCTCGAACATATTTTTAAAGCTTGCTTTCATAGTTATTTTCTGACCTTTTTGGGTCTGGGATTCAGATATAACTAGGCTACCAATTGCAGCACACAGTAATCACATGTGCCATCCAGAGATAGACTGCTCCTTTCCACTTACGCTTTCAAAAGCACGCTTCTCATTAGCTTATGTTTTATGGCTAAATAATTTGCGATGTGATCTTTTTGAAGGAAGTGTGGGAAGTTTGCTCTCCTTATGTGTGTTTTCTCTGTATTCGGACATGGAGAAAGCAGAGAGGGTGCACAGCCGCACGGCTGCCCGACGGACTGCAGCACACGCTCTACCCCGATATATTTTCTTTATGGTGGTGCTGTGTACTTGTTTATGATGGACTTCAAAAGACAAGATAAAAGAAATCTTGCTGAACTAAGTTTTTCGCACTTAATAGCTTGAGTTTTCATGGAAGCTGGAAGGCTTTGCCCGGTACTGAAGTACTAAAAATGTCTGACTGTTTCACAAACGTAGCTTTGTGGTGCAATGCTTAGTGAAAATTATCTTCGAGAATATTTACGGCACGCTAACATTTTCAGCAAAAGGTTGAATGGTCAAGAACGATTTTTTTTTATTCAAGGTCTTTCTCTTGAAAAGGGGCAGACTGACTGACTTGTGCAAGAACCTTGAGAAAATCTTGCAATAATCAGAACTTCTGCTCTCTGTTGCGTGCAGGCCTGAAACTACTCAGCAACCGTATTCGTTTTCATTAAGAGAAAATCCCCTAATGTTGTCGGCGTTCCCCAGTGACTCAGCCTGTTGCGGATGCAGCGGCTGACATGGCGTTGCGTCTGTGTGAAATAAACACAAACGGTTGGGCGCTGGCTCGGTCGGGACAGATCGGCATTGGATTGAAAGTGAGATTGTTTACAGTGGGTGCAGTGAGCAGTGGGTGTCATAGGCCTGTCACACACTCCTGCTGGGAGTCGAGTGAGGAGGAAAGGGACATCATTGCATATAATGTAGCTGTCTGTTGTCTCCTGCCGATGTAGCACAAGTTGTAGAAGACGCGTTTAGTAGAACACGGCAAGCCGATGTGTAGCAGGCTCTGAAATGTGCAGGGAGATGCTGTAGGATATGAAATAAGTGTGTGCACGCCTCGGTCTTACAGCAATGTGCACTTCCCGTTTTTAGTCCCTGTAGCGCTATGTGAAGGTCTGCTTTTCATGTTGTTTCTGTGCTACTGTACTGATTTTCTATTATTTTTTCTTTTTCAGAGGAAATAAAAGAAGAGTCAGAAAAATTAAGGTTAGTTGCTTTTGTGTCTGATACCAGTGTCTCTTCTAAACATTGTACATACCATACCCTGCATACATGCACAGATATTAAGGACAGTCTTTCTATCACACACTCCCCCCCCCCCCCCCACCTCTCTCTCTCTCTCTCTCTCTCTCTCTCTCTGTCTCTGTCTCTGTCTCTCTGTCTCTGCACACGCGCACGTACTGTATACGTGTGTTTGTATACATGTTGTTTTTTTTTACCAGTGTTTTTGTTTGTCTCATTGTCTCTGTTGAAAGACATTCATTGATGTGTTTTCTCATGGAGTCCCGGCTCAGCCAGAGAGGGATTTAGTGTCTGTGTGCAGTGCCTGCTGTGTAGTAACCAGGGGAGAGGAATGTAATGTACCGTGTGCTCTCTTCTGCTGCATGGCAACAGGAGAGCAGTGAGTGTGCCTGGGCTTTCACCAAGGGCCTGAGGGCAGAACAGTGTGTGTCCCTCACCTTGCAGAGTTCCCCTTCCTCTCTCTCTTTTCTCTCTCTCTCTCTCTCTCTCTCTATATGGAAGACGAGGAAAAACTGCATTACGGGTCAGGGGTCAGTTGACCCCCTCTTTATGTTAAAGGGACTGCTTGCAGCCCGCATCAGGGTGGAATTCAGTTTTTATAGCCTCACAGACAACATAGAGGCCTTTATAAATATATGGTGCATCAAAGAAGTGCTTTGCTCTTTTCAGGGTGATGTGTTGATACTTCATTTTTGAAGTATTTATTTACTTCTTTTTTCTGTTTTATCCATTTCTAATTCTATTTATTTTCTTTCTTTTTCAGTCTTTGTGAAATGATCGTTTCCCAGTAATGGTCTCTTTTGCCTTTTGTTAATTTTTTTGACTAATTTCCCTTGGTTTTCCGATAATGGGTTTCTCTTGCTTTTCTTTCTATTTTTATTTTTTTACTTTCTTATTTTCTGTTTGTTTGTAAATATGTGAACACATAGGTCTCGTCCTTTGTTCTGTACATTAAAGGAGACCTCAAAACTCTCTCTCTCTCTCTCACATACACACAGTCTCTCTCTCTCTCTGTCTGTCTGTGTCACCACTGTCTCTCTCAATTACCTACACACAGTCTCTCTCTCTCTCTTTCTCTCTCAATCACATACACACAGTCTCTCTCTCTCTCTCTTTCTCTTTCTCTCTCAATCACATACACACAGTCTCTCTCTCTCTCTCTCTCTCTTTCTCTTTCTCTCTCAATCACATACACACAGTCTCTCTCTCTCTCTCTCTCTCTCTCTCTCTCTCTTTCTCTCTCAATCACCTACACACAGTCTCTCTCTCTCGATCTCTCTCTCTCTTTCTTTCTCTCTCTCAATCACATACACACAGTCTCTCTCTCTCTCTGTCTGTCTCTGTCTCTCTCTCAATCACATACACACAGTCTCTCTCTCTCTCTGTCTGTCTCAATCACATACACACAGTCTCTCTCTCTCTGTCTGTCTCTGTCTCTCTCTCTCAGTCACCTATACACAGTCTCTCTCTCTCTGTGTCTCTTTCTCTGTCTCCTCTCTCACTGTCTAGTGTGGATGCGTTTTTTAAGAAACCGACCCCCTCGTCATATCATTTTTGTGAATAGAGAATCACATATTCACACATTCTGTGTGATAGTGTGTGTGTGCGCGCTGTTGACAAAATACGCCGTTGAGCCACGCTGTTGACAAACACGCGCACTCTGTAAACACCGTCGAAGCCCGTCTTGGCGGATGGTCCGTCGTCTCATCCCATGCGCTCCTGGCTAAGCTCCAATTTATGTCAATTATGAAATATGAGCGGGCTAATCCTCTCCACGTCACGCGTAATTAAAGCGGTGGCTTGGAGCCGGAACGGAGCCGGAGCCAGTGGACCTGCGCGGGGTGCAGGGTGTGGGTCTGGAAGGGAGCGCACTAACGGCTAACGCTCTCTGTGCCCCCCCCCGCCCCCCACCCCCCCACCCCCCACCCCCCCACCCCCCTCGACCACGCAGTCCTCAGGCTCCCACAGCATTAGCCCAGCTCGTCTCTGCTGAGGGAACAAAATGGCTACATTTTTATTTATTTATTTTTTAAACTGTCAGTCCACTAAAGTACTCTGCTCTCTCTGGTTGGATCTGGGTCACTCCAGGTCTTGCTATGATCCGGGCCTGTTGAACCGTTGCAGGCGGCCTCGGGGCAGGTGAAAATGGCGAGCCTCAGTCAGACGCATGCACCGGCACCGCGCGGGTCTATCGAGCCGCTGCAAAGTTAGCCGCTTTGTGTCTTTAGCTCGTCAGCGCCGTAGCGGTGTTTCAGGAACACGGCGTGAGGCCCGAACGAAGGAGGTGTCCCACCATGACGGGCACGTCTACCGCCACTTTGATGTTCTCTCTCCTTTTTTTTTATTTATTTGTTTTTGTTCAATTGTTCCTCTGTTTATTCAGCCCACCCCCCGGAGACAACAAAGCTGGTTCCAGCACTTTGCCACCCGTCAAATCAAAGACAAACTTCATCGAGGCGGATAAGTACTTCTTGCCGTTCGAGTTGGCATGTCAGTCCAAATGCCCTCGTATCGTCAGCACGTCTCTAGACTGTTTACAGGTCAGTGCTGGTGAATAAATGTACTGCGTGTTTGAGAATTTAGGGAACTATGCAACTAGCCATGCAACTTCCTGTCCACCATATTTCCACAGAGGTGCATTTCCACAAGCATTTCATTTTATAACAATGAATTGTTCAAATATTACAAATGTTACACAACACTTATGGTAAGAAGGACGCTAATGCGAATCCAGTCATGGAAATGTGGTTTGTGATTGTGGAGACCCAAAGCCTTGCTAAATGATGAATGGTTGCTACAAGCTTATTGGGACACCAGGCAATAGCGTCAATGTCCAGGGTGTCTACAGACATCTTTATGTGCAATTATTGGCAGTAGCACATCAGCAGTTGATTTAAATTCTCTGAAAACCTAGTCCTTGCACAAAAGGCACAAAAGATTGATTTTGATATCCCAGTGGTCCAACTTCCAACACTACCACAGAGACGCCTGCATGTGGACCACCGCCAGTCGCTCTGCTGTGGAGTTCTAGTAATGGCTGCAGGTTACATTACCATGCTATAATGGGAATTAAATAATTTTGACAGTTTATTTGTAAATATGTGCACTTCTGGGGAAATGTGGGAGCAAATGCGTTTGTTGCTTAATTAATCCCTATGTATAATGTGCGTGTCTATGTGTATCGTGTGTGTTTGTTCTCTCATAGCACTATTTCTAAATGGTGCCATTAGCACTTACGTCTATGGTCCCCTAGAGATGAGCCATATAACGCTGTATTGGTGTTATTCATTCTTAGTATGCCACTGGCTGCTTCATGCTTGAAAAGAATGAGCTAATTCAATCAATAGATGAAGAAAAGTGCTGGAGATGCTAGTTGTGTGCATAACCCCCCCCCTCCTGCATTATGAATGGTCATTACCCCGTGTGTGCGGCATTGGTGATGAATGTAGCATCATCACTGCTGTGAATCCGCACTTATGCAGGGGAGTAGGAAGAAAATCTGGGCAGGTTCACTACCTGCTGGAGCACGTTCGACTCGGCCTTCTGTCAGTGGAACAGGATGCTCAGATTTTCTCATGCTTCAGAGATATAAACGAATGACTATCGTACCGTCAGATGTGTTCGTGATCAGTCCCTAGACCAGCTGTGACTCATTGGTTTCCGCCCGACTGTAATTCTCTGTGGACGCGCGCGCGCGGAAAGGCTTGTCGCCTGAACCGGTAACGTTTGGCCTTGCAGAAGCTCATCGCGTACGGCCACCTGACCGGCAGCGCTCCGGACAGCACCGCGCCGGGGAAGAAGCTGATCGACAGGATAATCGAGACCGTGTGCGGCTGCTTCCAAGGCCCGCAGACCGACGAAGGCGTGCAGCTGCAGATCATTAAGGTGGGTGGCGCTCCGCTTCGCCGGCTCCGGTGGGGTCTCGGGGCCAGACGGCACGCGCTCGGTTCCGCTTTGTTCTGAGATCTGCCCCCCGCTCCGCTCCCCGGTCCCCTTCGGCCTCGCCCGTCTGCGACGTTCCGAAGCCGCTGTCTGTCGCACACGCGAGACGGTTTGGAATTCAGGGTTCAGGGACGGGTTGCCGTTCTTTCAGGAACGTTCTGTTTGTGCTGCAGAGTGTCTGAAGTGCATTGGGGTGCATAACACACACATATTTTAAGCATTTAAAGGAGCACGGATCAAGTTTTTTCACGTCCATGTCTACAACATAATTGCATTCATTATTAAAAATGCAGTGGCATTGATTTTCGCACAATAAAGAAATGTTCCTGCATACCGTTGTTGTTCGCCAGGTTGGGGGGGGGGGGGTTTAAGGTTCCCTGCGGGCTCTTTGCAGTGTGTCTGGTTGCCATGGAGAAGGAGCAGTGTGTCCTAACGGGGTGATTTTCTCCGCAGGCTTTGCTCACAGCCGTGACCTCTCAGCACATAGAGATCCACGAGGGGACCGTGCTTCAGGCAGTCCGGACATGTTACAACATCTACCTGGCCAGCAAAAACCTGATCAATCAGACCACAGCCAAGGCCACCCTCACACAGATGCTCAACGTCATCTTCGCCCGAATGGAGAACCAGGCAGTGAGTCTCTATTTGCTCCGCCCCACAGGAAATCAAAGGGCGGGGGGGTGGGGGGCTTTTTTTCAAATGTACTTTTTTATTTTTATTATTATTGACGTTTCTCCCTCCCCGTCCCCTCCCCCGTCCCCCTCCCTTGTAACATAGCTTACAAATCACAAGATAATATGGTCTCTGGCCTCCAGAAAGCGAGAACGTCAGGTAAAATGCACAGGACTTGCCTTGAATTGCCTGATCTGAACTCTTTCTGGTTGTGTACGCCTTGGCTTGATTTATTCCTATACCAGTATTTTGAGACGATGTGCCTTGTTTTTTTTTTGTTTTTTTTGTGCTTGCTGTGGCTTCTGTTCATTTGCTTGCAATCCTCTTTTCTCAAGTTAAACTGTAGTCTGTTGATATACACATTTTTTATGATTTCCATTTGTCATATTTGGTGTCGGATAGAAGAAAATGCAATCGGTTTGTTAAAATCGGGTCTCGGAGTTGGATTTCCTTGTCAGTTTATGGTTGGATAGACGAAGAAGAGAAGAAGAGAAGAAGAGAAGAGAGTGGGAAGGCCACGCTGGGAGTCTACGGAATATCACTGCAATGAGACCTCTTCCATAGATTATCACACACCGCATGTTACTATTCTGAGCGAGACTATATTTGAATAATGAGCTTACTGTACATTACTGCCACTCACGTCGGCCCGTGCTGACACGGCTATGTACCTCTGTGATTCCTTCCACAAGTTGAGGAACGGATCATTTAAACCTTTAAAAATGTGACGTCATGCCATTCATGAGAAGGAGCCGCTTGAGAACAAATCGAGAAACCGCCGCCGTCGTTTGTCCGAGCATAGCTGGGCAGAGAAGTGCTCGCGGCGGTTGATAGGACTGAGGATCTTCATCGTGAGGGAGTGAGGGTGTGAGTTTACTTGCCCCAGACAGCTTATTCGATAGAGAAGCGTCTGGGGTGGACCTCTGACCTTTTTTTAATTAGCCTGTCTGGCATCGTGCTCCCAGAGGAGGGTGCACTGGAGCCCGCGGTCTGAGTGCGCAATATGTGTCACGTCAAGCTGGCGTGCGATAATTGTGCAACACGCCTGCCCCGTGTTCATTATGAGATTGGGAAATGCAGGGGACGGGACCCGAAGCGACGAGGAAGGAGCGAGGCGTGTGAGATCCATACTAATTCCTGCGTCGGCTTCGGGGACCGCCTCCCACAGACTGCGTCTTTTTACACCGCGGACGCCAGGCTAACGGCTCAGATAAAAACCAATGGCGCATTCGAAATCGCTGATGAATATTTATGCGGCGGATGTCATTTTGATTATCTCCTTGTCGTTAAACTCCTGGCTACGTTTCAGAGAGATCTGAGGAGCGACCCAGAATCTCAGAAAAATGAGATTCGACAGTTTTAATATTCGATGCATATACGCATTGTCAAATGAGTCATTTTCAGTGGTTTATTGGGGGGTTGTACGGCCACAGTGCTTCTCTGGTGAAAGTGCCTGAATCTCAGGTATTTCATTGAGTAATTTTAGTGTAATTCCACAGGGGATATGGAATGAGGAATTTTGTTTTTGTGATGATTTAATTTAAGCACAATGTGTGCCCTAATAGACCTGTCGCTCTCAATCATGGTGCGATAAATGTGCTCTCCGTTTTGATCCATAGCCTATGTCCTTTCATTTATTTTATGCTTTGATCATTTCGTGGCCCAGCCTTTCAGCTGTATTAACTTTTCTGTTTGATATCTGAACGTGCACTTGAATGGACAATATATAGTGGAATTCTGTGATTGCATGGATGTACAACTGCACCCTATAAATACTTGTAACAAATCAGATAGCTGGGACAAAGCCACTACTAAAGTAGAAGACAAAACAATGGTAAAGCTTACCAAAAGTAATCAAAAAATGCATAATTACTGGATCCTTTATCCTTTATTGTTTTTTATTATTATTTTAAAACCATTTAAAGAGAATAAACTGCATTCTTACCATATAATAAGCGTCTGCCAGTTGCAGTATCACTCATATGACTTTGATTCACCATATAAATAGGTATATAGAGCCTCGTGATTAACTCACTAATTAGAGGTCTCCTGTTTATGTATCAATTTGACCAATACAGCAGTGTAGGACAACTATATTATGGCCTAGCTTATGATATAACATGTGTGATAAGAATAGCACACACACCAGGAGGTATATGCTGTCAGGCTGAACCATAAATATTCTCAGCTTTAAATGGACTACAATGGATCACTTTACATAACAAGGCCCTGAGGCAATCCGTAAAATGTCATCGTTTCTTCTGACCTCATGCCAACCTTCCTGAAAACAGAAATATTTGGCATGTCTGCAGTGACAGAATTCCAGAGGAACCGGTAGTTGAGATTTATTCCTGGTTCCTGGAATACCGTGGCACCCAAAGAGCGGCAGCGGTTTTGCTTCTTGCCTCGAACCCTGGATGCATTTCAGCTTTGCATTTTGAGCTTTTGGGCGCTGAGCAGCCGAAGGGAATTTCAGACGACTCGCAAAGCCTGTGGTTCGCATGTGTGTGTGCTTGTGCGTGCGTGTGTGTGTGCATGTGAGCCTGTGTGTGTGTGCGCGCTTGTTTATGCCTGCGTGTGTTTGCATGTGTGTGTGTGTGTGTGTGTGTGTGTGTGTGTGTGAGTGCGAGTGCATATGGGTACACTCCGGCCCTGTGTAAATGAGGATGTCGGTGTGTGTGTGTGTGTGTTCGTTCTCAGCTCCAGGAGGCCAGGCAGATGGAGAAAGAGCGCCACAGACAGCAGCACCTCCAGCAGTCCCCGGTCAGCCAGCACGAGCCTGAATCGCCCCAGCTCCGGCAGCAGAAAGACCCGCCGGTCAAGCAGCTACCTCAGGAGGCCGACGGGGCTCCCCATCACCACGGCGACAAGGCAGAGAAGGGCACGGCCGCCGAGGACCCCGAGCCCGAGAACGGCTCAGAGTTCTGCAACGCGGAGAACGAGCAGACCGAAGCTGACCAGGCCACTGCTGCAGCAGAGAGTGAGTCTGCCTCCACCTCTCTCTCACACTGAGTCTGCCTCCACCTTTTACTCACACTGAGTCTGCCTCCACCTTTTACTCACACTGAGTCTGCCTCCACCTCTCCCTCACTCTGAGTCTGCCTCCACCTTTTACTCACACTGAGTCTGCCTCCACCTCTCCCTCACTCTGAGTCTGCCTCCACCTTTTACTCACACTGAGTCTGCCTCCACCTCTCCCTCACTCTGAGTCTGCCTTCACCTTTTACTCACACTGAGTCTGCCTCCACCTCTCCCTCACACTGAGTCTGCCTCCACCTTTTACTCACACTGAGTCTGCCTCCACCTTTTACTCACACTGAGTCTGCCTCCACCTCTCCCTCACACTGAGTCTGCCTCCACCTTTCTCTCTGTCTATCATATTGTGGTACTGTTTTAGCTGTGATATTTTCCAGTCTGGTGTATTGACATGTTTGCGAGGAAACTGTTTTAAAAATGTCGCTCATTTGGTGTGTAAGCCTGCTGATGGGCTAATCTCTATCGGCCTGTGCTGGCTGTAAATACGTTTTGGAGGCGAGTCTGGCACATAATTCACATAGATGCTTTCATTGGGAGCTGAGGCAGAAAATTGATGGGCTGCTGGGGACAGTTGTAAGGTAGGCAGCAATGAAGAAGAGAAACTGCATTCTGGAGCCATGTTGTTTGGCTGAAGTCACAGATAATCTTCTAGGTCAAAAACGACATAGACATGAGGATAATTTAACAATGAAGGCTTGAAAAAAGCTGATATAACATTTTAGATCTTTTTATATTCTCAATTGCGTGATTAATGCTGAAGGTGAATCCTATGCACTTAGTAGGTCTTCGGCTGATTTAATGAGTGTTCGTCAAACGTAAAAATATGAAAACCGCCGCACTGATGTTTATTCAGCAGGCTGCAATAAAAGATGACCTTCAGCGCACGGTAAAGCCATTGTGTGGACGAATATGAGGTCAGTTCCTTCGAGCTTGACTTTCCTGGATGGTTTTTTTCAGGCTTATCAAAGCAGGAGAATGATGGCGTAGAGGAGGAAGAAGAGGCGAACTACGAGGAGAAGGCCCAGGAGATCGTGCAGAGCATCCTGCAGGAAGTCGTCAACACCGTGGTTGGAGGTAGTTTGTCATTGGCCATTTACGTTTGCCCGCTTCACATGCTGCTCTTGCAAGTCCTCTTGCTTTTCTCCTTTCCGCTTGCTGATTGGCCGACGGACTTCTTCACTGACGGTGCTGTTTTTTTGCCTAGAGACGAGTAAATATGAACATAAATGAAAGCACTTCAGATGAAATGCATGTGGCTTGACAGTGAAAATATATTCAGTAGTAGTAGGAGCAGATTGGACATTGCAGACTATCGCCCCTGTGATGCAACTTGTTTCTCTGCAGAGTCCCTCTAGTGGTTATACTTTATCACGACACTAACAATGTGTCACAAATATTGTCCACTTTTGCTAAGCGTTTATCTGTTCTGGTATGGCAGGTCCCATTGATTAATACTGTTGTCAAGGAGGGCAGAGCAATGCTCACCATCATCTTCGCGTGGAGCTTTAACTAAAATGGACCTGTCGTTCTGTGAATATAATGGATACATAAAGATTGGCATAGCAGATAATAGTCAAATGGATAACATCTCCTGGTGGTGGTAGAGGCGAGTTTCCCCCTCATCACTGTAAGCGCTTTGAGTATCGAGAAAGGCGCTATATAAATGCAAGGTATTATTATTTATTATTTATTATTTATTATAACAGCGTACTGAGGCAAATGCAGTCCCCTTTGAGCTAGTGTAGTCAATTATAGTTAAAGTGTAGTTCCTTTCATCCAGTGCATCTGAAGTATCAAATACAATCAATTTTTATTTATATAGCGCATTTCACAACCGACTGTCACGATACACTTTCAGGGAAAACCCTAGCCTAAACCCCCACAAGAGCAAGCCAAAGGCAACAGCTGCAAGGAATAACTCCCTGGGTTTACTTACTTTATGATGACGCATCATCATCTAACCTCAGTGTGTGGGACCCGTATGTGGTCAGTCACATGATCTTCTGTTGTAAAGCCCCGCTCCTCTGTGACTGACGTGTGCTCCCGTGTCCCTGCGCTTTCAGACTCGAGGCAGAGCGTCGGGGGGCCGGAGAGCGTTGGCGGGACGGAGAGCACCGAGGGCACGCCCACCTCCCTGGAGGAGGAAGTGGGCCTGGGCAGCGACAGCGAGAACGTCCACGCCAACGGCATCCCCGGAACGCCGATCTCGGCCAGCTTCGCCCCGTCGCTGCCCGACGACCGGCTGTCTGTCTCTTCCAACGACACTCAGGTGTGCTGCCGATCGCTTACTCCCTTAACCCCGCCCTGCATCTTGAGCCTCCCGCAGTCACAGTCTGTTAGAGTGCACCTTAACCCCGCCCTGCACCTTGAGCCTCCCGCAGTCACAGTCTGTTAGAGTGCACCTTAACCCCGCCCTGCACCTTGAGCCTCCCGCAGTCACAGTCTGTTAGAGTGCACCTTAACCCCGCCCTGCACCTTGAGCCTCCCGCAGTCACAGTCTGTTAGAGTGCACCTTAACCCCGCCCTGCATCTTGAGCCTCCCGCAGTCACAGTCTGTTAGAGTGCACCTTAACCCCGCCCTGCATCTTGAGCCTCCCGCAGTCACAGTCTGTTAGAGTGCACCTTAACCCCGCCCTGCACCTTGAGCCTCCCGCAGTCACAGTCTGTTAGAGTGCACCTTAACCCCGCCCTGCACCTTGAGCCTCCCGCAGTCACAGTCTGTTAGAGTGCACCTTAACCCCGCCCTGCATCTTGAGCCTCCCGCAGTCACAGTCTGTTAGAGTGCACCTTAACCCCGCCCTGCATCTTGAGCCTCCCGCAGTCACAGTCTGTTAGAGTGCACCTTAACCCCGCCCTGCATCTTGAGCCTCCCGCAGTCACAGTCTGTTAGAGTGCAGTCATTTAACAGGAGGGACTCGTAGGTCTACTTCTAGTTAGCACATTCATAAGAGAACCACACTGAGCAATTTTCACACATTCAGCTTTAAAAATGAGGCTAAACTACTTTAACATTCTTTGAAAATGAAAATTATTTGTAATATGAGGTGAGAGGTGTGACAAATTGATCCATTTTTAACTCCAGATATTAGTGCATGCAAAATAATAAAATACCCCCTAATGCATTTTACATCATTATCATTTTTATTACTGGTGACTGTCTTTTCTGCAGGAATCTGGAGTGACAACTGGGCCCTCCCCCAGTGCTAAGTTCTCCCACATTCTACAGAAGGATGCCTTTCTAGTTTTTCGATCGCTCTGTAAGCTCTCAATGAAGCCCCTTACGGACGGGCCCCCTGATCCAAAGTAAGCTTTCTTTACTTGATTCTGCTTGCTGTAAGACCACATTATCTGTTGTATTGCACACACACCAAAAATCGTTTTGTTTTTTCATTGGTTTTTATATGCTAGTCAGTACTGTCATCCTGGGAGACAGTGGCAAATAGATCATTTGCTCATATTGATTTCTTGCATCATAACCTTTTTTTGCAAACCAACAGCAGTCTATATGAAATGCTAAGCTTTCAAGAATCAGCCTTTTGTATGAATACTCTCACGCTGGGTAAATGTCAATCCTACGTCGGAAAAGACCAAAACAGAATCACCTTTTGAGAATGCGGTTTTGTTTGATTATATTCTTCGCTCACGTTGTCGGACTGCTTCAATTTCTGAAGAGCATAAAAAAAATACAAAAAACAAGAATAACAATGCACCGCACTTTGTCACCAATGGCCCCATCTGTGTCGCAGACATTCGCTTTTTCAAAAAATTAATTTCCACAGCCCTCTCTCTCTCATAATGCAATTCTGGATGCTGGAGTAGCGGTCCAAGTGAGATCTCACAGTGCTATTCTATTTCTTCCAAGCCTATTACTGAGATGAATCTGATTTTGAAATCTGATAGCAGAGTCCACGGAATAGGATTCCCAAATATGGTTTCTGAGCGTAATTTAATTGAAGAAATGTCTTGCAGGTTGGGTAAGTTCTCCGCAGTCCTGTCTGAAGTTCCAGGGCTCTCTAGAGTCCTTGTGACGGCTCACCCAAAAGCTGTCGCGCTTCCTTTATCAGGAGATGAACCTAACTGTCAGGCAGGAGAGACCATACCACCCCCCCCCCCCCCCCCCCAGAACTCATCTTAACAATTGTGTAGAAAAGAGGACTGTCATTTACAGCTGTCATCAGAAAGGCTTTGTAGGATGTCCGTGTCTTGACGCTATTGATCTGCTCTTCAGCAGGACTGGGGCTGGTTTGCCCTTGAGATTGATATCATGAGTGGTGTATGTGCTATTCTATAGGAGAGATGCTTGTATTGGGCCCAGAATTTCCAGAAAGATGGTTTATAAGCCTCAAGATAGGCCACAAGTATGAGTTCCAAGTTGAAGCTTGGGATTTAGAAAGTGAACCGTCACAAAATGGGTTTCTGACACACATTAATGGTGTGGACTGGTTGTTTTTCACTGCTGCTCCATAGAGAGTCAGGAGCTGCCCCGATAAGGCTCACAGGTCTTATTTTATACATCGACGCATCCGGAGATCAAACAGATATCTGCGCCAATAAACTCTTTTCCTTAAATGGCTTTGGTCTTGGGTGTTTGGTTTGCTCAGCTGCCCATTGCAGTTTCGGTTTGCTTTATGCGCCATTAAGGCCTGCTTAATGGAGTGCTATGAGAGATCTTGCAGTGCTATTAAAATGATTCCGGTTTGTCTGCTACTTCACGTCCCGCAGCTCAATGCTACCGGATCATGATGTATTGAAATGTCTGCGGCCGTGATAAAAGACGTGTTGTGTAGCAGTCTGGGTTTTTTTTTTTTTTTTTTCCTTAACGTCACTACCGAACATCATTTCAGCACTGGCTTCAGAATTGATTCCGTAAATAAAATGTGAGCAAAAACTCGTCTCACTCATAGGGCAAGGGGGTGGTGTCTGCTGATTACTGATGGCTTACAGAGAAGGCCATGCCTGTCAATTCAAAGTGTCTGGCTTTTATCCCTAGCTCCAGAAGACCACGTAGAAAATTAGCTCCCAGTCTAGTTATCTATAATATTGACATATTGAGAGTGTTCATTATTAAATAAATTCCACAACCTATCAGCTTTACCCATAATCTGCGTCAAGTTTTATGTTAAAGTAGATGCTGGAAGGGTACTTTAACTGGGAGATTTGCTTGCATAATTCTAAATAGTCTGTTTTCTATATTACATTATTGGTCAATTACTGCTGAAATGATCAATCTGACATGACGCGACAACCCAAAGAGAACTGGGCTGAGTTAATGGGCCGATTCCCTCCGGTCTCCCACGTGGACCATCGCCTTCAGTGGCGGTGAATTAGAGGGAGACCACTAAAGCGGCGAATCGGTGTCACCGTGCCAATCCCGACCGCGTTCCAGACGCCTCTCCCCCCCTCTGCCCCCCCCCCGCTCCAGGTCCCACGAGCTCCGATCGAAGGTCCTCTCTCTCCAGCTCCTCCTCTCCATCCTGCAGAACGCCGGGCCCATCTTCAAGACCAACGAGATGTTCATCAACGCCATCAAGCAGTACCTGTGCGTGGCGCTGTCCAAGAACGGCGTGTCTTCCGTCCCCGAGGTCTTCGAGCTGTCCCTCTCTATATTCCTCACCCTGCTGTCCAACTTCAAGACCCACCTCAAGATGCAAATCGAGGTACCCTCCAGGTTCTTATTGTAATGGAAAATGCTATTCCGCCCCAGATCAGAAAAGTTTAGATATTTGCACATTTACGCGTCCAGGTATATCACTCGGCGGAAGCTGCCGGAAAAAACACGGGGGAATTTATTAGCGCTGTGTTTTATTACTTAGTTGGTACAACTCCGTTCCAGCTCAACGGGTTTGGTTTCATTCTCACCTATTGGCTTTTGTTTCTGATTTATTTTCAGTGTCTTTGGTGTCACGGACGTGCGTGCATGCGTGCGTGTGCGTGCGTACGTGCGTATGCGTTTGTCTGCAGTACTTTAGCAGCTGCATACATGTCCACGTAGGAAATCAATTTTCTTTTGTCAGATGATCTCCCTAATATGATTTCATAGCTCAGTGGTCAGTTTGAAGTGTACTTGCATCCAACCGTTACGTCTCAAGTCAATACTCAAATGTTCTAGCAAAATGAGTTCTCTTATCACTAAGGTAAGCCTGTTATGCAATTGTTTGTTGTGGCTGTCAGTATCATCTACATCATAGCTCAGTACATGTAACTGTTTAAATGTCTTTCTTTCAGGTGTTTTTCAAAGAGATATTTCTGTATATTCTGGAAACGTCCACAAGTTCCTTTGACCATAAATGGATGGTTATACAGACCCTTACCAGAATATGTGCAGGTAAATGCAGCCTTGGGATTCTGACGTCCGTGACACTGCTCTCATACACCCAAGCATCTTTATTCCTCCTCGCACTCTAACATCTTTGTGTTTTTATTTTTGCAGATGCCCAGGGCGTGGTTGATATTTATGTGAATTATGATTGTGACTTGAATGCTGCTAATATATTTGAAAGGCTTGTGAATGACCTTTCCAAGATTGCACAGGGCCGAGCCGGACATGAGCTTGGCATGACTCCTGTTCAGGTAATAAAGGCTGCAGTTTGCTCATTCCTCCCCTAGACACTTTAGTGAGAGCGAGAGAGATTGTCCTTAGTGTCTGTGTACGCACAAGGTTTAGAAGAGACACTGGTATCAGGCACGAGATCACTGTCTTAATTATTCTGACTTTTTAAAAAAATTTATTTCCACTGTACAAGAAAAAATTATAGCAAATCAGTACAGTAGCACAGAAACAACATGAAAAGCAGACCTTCACATCATGCTACAGGGACTAAAAACGGGAAGTGCGCATTGCTGTAAGACCGAGGCGTGCACACACTTATTTCATATCCTACAGCATCTCCCTGCACATTTCAGAGCCTGCTACACGTCAGAGAGAGGACGCCGGGCCAAAAAAAGCAAAGACATGATCAATTTAAAGCTGTTATTTAAAGCAAAATATGTATTATTTGATCATGGAATAATTTTTAATAGGTTTGAAGACTTTGTTTAACGAAGAATATACTTCTGCATGTAATAACGCAATAGTTAATAAAATTTGCTATTTAAATGGCAAAAAACATTGTCTGAAAATACTTCAGCCATGTTACGCGTATATTACGTTTCATAAAATATTACATTTAACTGAACATATTCAGAGCAGGCTAATTTGTTTAACTAACTAAACAATTAAGTTATAAAGGAGATTCTGCCATATGACTTCAGATAACTTTTACCAGGCTTGTTTCTGTGTATGAATACTGCACTTTTAAGGCTTCTATCAAGAGGAAGCTGTATCACTACATGCACTGAATTACACCTTACAGTTGAAGAGGAAAATCGTATTCTGGGTTACAGCAATAACTGAAAAAATAACTAAGTCCCTTTCTGACCGGGTGAATAATTTGTCCTTCTAGCACAACATTAGCCCTGAATTTGTAATGCACCAGCGACAGTATCTGTAAGAAGCGTCTAAGCCCAGCTTCACCCGCTTCACTCTGCGCCACTCTCATTACCGTCTGTCACTGAGGGCCGGGGAAACTGTCAGAGCAAAGCAGCTCGTTTCCCTGTGTGGGCTGCTCACTTTCGCAAATGGGTCACTGTGCTGTCTTGTGCTGAAAGGGTGAGACGCAGCCTCTCTCGTCGCTACTATTTCCACAGTAACCAGAATCATTTTGAGTCCGCCCCCTCTCGAAAGAACATGACTCATCATTGCTGCTGTTTGATGATGTTGACTTTGACCTGCCGTTTAATGTCATTGACGCTGTATAATAAATAGGATAAGCCACGGGGGTGTACGAATGGAGGCTGGGTATGTGAGGGACTGCTGTAATATCTTCCTCATCCCTTCAGTTACATTTTCTTGAAGTACGTTCTTTTTTTTTTTTTCCATTGGGAAGAAAAAAAAATGGAAATGAATATATCGAGAGCACTTTTAATACGATCCCTGTGGACTAATTTGCACTGAAATGATGAAAGCTGGTTCCACATGCACTTTCCTTTCTAGAAGATTTTAGTCCCTGTATTTAACGCCATGTTACTCGCATGATAAGAGCTGGTAACTGTGACTGTGAGCCGCATTAGGCAGGGGTCGGAGCGTCAGGCAGGGTTTGGAGCGTTAGGCAGGGTTTGGAGAGTTAGGCAGGGTTTGGGGAGTTGCAGTCATCTGCTTACTATGTGAACTAGACTCAATGTTCATGTCTATGGATAGCTTACGACAGAACTGTACCTTATTATCGGACCTGTTTGTAGTTGTTTCAACGACCTTCGGTATGCACTTACTGAACGTCGCTTTGGATAAAGGCGTCTGCCAAGTGAATGTAATGTAATCTGCGTGGGTGACCACCATGCGGCCGCTGTATTGCAGGAGCTGAGCCTGAGGAAGAAAGGCCTAGAATGTCTGGTGTCCATTTTGAAGTGCATGGTGGAGTGGAGCAAGGACCAGTACGTCAACCCCAACTCTCAGACCAGCCTCGGTGAGACCCCACCCACCCTCTCCCCTGCTCTCCACACACTGTCCAATCATCTGTCTCCCTCTTATATTAACCCGTTGACAAGAAGATTAAGCGCTAGTTAGTCTCACACAATGTGAGCGACTTTCACAGCATCTTCCTTTTGAGTAATGTGCTTATAATGTGTTCCTATTGGGAGAAAAAGGAGGGAAAACGTGTTCACAGACAGGTGGAGAAGGCCCTCATGCATTTGTATTTGTATATTCAGCACCTCAATACTTTTTTTCCTGATAAGGGAGTTTGGTGATGCATATTTACAAAATTATTGCGGTGCGAGGTCAATCAAATGCCGGTGTTTGTCTTTGCTGAGAGGATTTTCGAGCCCAAAGACTGTTGGGGGAAAAATTTGTTATACTTAACAGATACGGCGCAAACTTTAATCTTACTCAAAGGTGCCAAGGGCTTGCGTTTATCACAGAGGTTAATGGGTAGTCTGAGAGGAAGGGACGACAGGCGGGGCCTGTAATCCGAGGCAGGTGGAGATAAAGTGCCGGCGTTCGGGAGAGCCGGTCTCTGGGCAGTCTGCTGAGGCACCGGCCTTACTATTGGATGTGCTCTGAGGAGATGTGAAGCTCTCTCGGGACACCTGAGACTTGGGCTGAAAGAGAACGCTCACTCTCCATTCAGGAGGCCAGGCCTGAGTGCACGGCTCGAGTCCCCCCCCCTGACAACTGGCACGCTGAACCGAGCCGATACCGCCTTCACACACCCTCAAGTACAGCTCGCTGCGGTGAAACCCCACACACTGTTAGCACCACTTATCCAGCACGTCCTGGATCCACTGACCTGAACAGGAGGCCTGTTTAAGGACTGATACAGAACCTGTAAGCCAGGGCTGGACTGAGACTAACTACTACATCTCCACATGAATCTGCATGCCAGGGCTGTATCAGTGCTAATAATAAGGGCCGTTTTAGTACTGACTACTAAATATTCACACCAGGACTGTTTGCTCACTGTATTAAACCTTCTCAGAACTGTTTTGGTAGTGACTGTATTGAACCCATCACAATACTAAATACTCTGAATATATACATCGTGGCTGTTTCATTGCACATTAAGTGTAATAGCAGTAATACCTTGTTATTATCATTTTGTTATACATCTGAGCTGTCATGGTACCGACTTCACTGATCCAACATATCTGGGCATTTTGAATGCTGACTGTAATAATCCAAAAAATGATGGCTTTATCAGTACAGACTGTTCTCCTTCAAATAAGGTCAAAAAGTATCAAATTTCAGGGCTGTTTTCATACCGACTGCACTGAATTGGAATGTAATGGCTGCCTCAACGTGTGACAGGCTGTTCTGCACATAATGCCCGTCCAACTACGGGACGAACGTTCTGTGGACTGATGTCTGACCAGTAAACAGTGCCCACCAGTGTCCTTTGCAGAGAGATGAATGTCTTTCGTGACGTTGGTCTTTTTGAAATTGTTTAGTTGCGCTGTTCTGTCCTGCCCAGCCGACTGGTGTGTGTCATTGTCCATTGTTCTTTGTTTTATGGGCTGGCTTCAAAAGGAAGAGCAGGTAACCGAAGAAAGTTGATGTGCATTTGTTAGAGGCTGGTTGCCTTAGTAACTGCACTGAAGGGATCCTGTTATTGGTGATGGGGCTGAAATAGCTTTTGGTAGTTGTCTTTATCCGTTAGATGCACCAGCTTTGTGCTCATTCACTTTGGTTCATTCAGTGTCCTCCGTTGTCCTAGCCGCATTGTAAGTAGACAGTGTGTTGTCCTTGTGGCTTGTAGTATGCTGCGTTTTCAAAAGATGCATAAAATACAAGACTTTTGGTGGTATTGTGACCTAAAACAGGATTTTGGGTTGCATCATTGCCTAAAACACAAGATTTTGGGTGGTATTGTGACCTAAAACAGGATTTTGGGTTGCATCATTGCCTAAAACACAGGATTTTGGGTGGTATTGTGACCTAAAACAGGATTCCAGATGCTATTTTGATCATTCCTGCATTCTGCGGTAAGGGAAATATTGCAGCTACATTAAAAAAAATGAAAAAAGATTATATAAAAAAAAAAAAGAATAATATAAAAAAACTTTTTTTTTCATTAAAATTATTTATTTTCCCTCTTGTCCAAGCCGGGCGGCACGTGAGTTTGGCCGGGCGGGCCGCCCGGCCAAGATAATGGTAGGGGAAACACTGATCCTGTGAAAAAAACACACAATCTTGTTTGTGAATACAAGGAAGAATAATTTAAATCTCATTAACTGGGGAAGTGTGGAGAACCTTCTTACCACAGTCCTCCGTACTGCTGCACTACGCTGCTGACTGTGAGCTCACATTACCATGACCAAGCTCTCAATATTTCAGAGATTTTCCCTTGTGCAATAAGATCCCTTTCAGTGCAGCAGCTGCTCCGGCCAGCCGCCGTGGCAGCAAGTCCACTGTTGCCCCGGGTACTGTCTATAACTGCCCTCGTCTGCCTCAGACCACACAATATACACCACCACCACCACTGCTCAGAGATCTGCTTTTGCCCCTGTTACTGTCTGTAACTGCCCCCTTGTTCTGCCTCAGACCACACAATACACACCACCACCACTACTGCTCAGAGATCCACTTTTGCCCCTGGTACTGTCTGTAACTCCCCCTGTCTGCCTCAGACCACACAATACACACCACCACCACCACCACCGCTCAGAGATCTGCTTTTGCCCCTGATACTTTCTGTAACTGCCCCCTTCTGCCTCAGACCACACAATATACACCACCACCACCACTGCTCAGAGATCCACTTTTGCCCCTGGTACTGTCTGTAACTCCCCCTGTCTGTCTCAGACCACACTATACACACCACCACCACCACCGCTCAGAGATCTGCTTTTGCCCCTGATACTTTCTGTAACTGCCGCCTTCTGCCTCAGACCACACAATATACACCACCACCACCGCCCAGAGATCTGCTTTTGCCCCTGATACTTTCTGTAACTGCCCCCTTCTGCCTCAGACCACACAATATACACCACCGCTACCGCTCAGAGATTAGCATTGTGCGAGCTTCACGCGTCCTGAGGCTGAAGCCATTTTGCGAGGTCCCTTAATAACCTTACGTTGTACCTCATAAAGCCTGCTGGGCCTTTGTGCTGCTCTTAACAGCTCAGACCCCTGTCCTTCAGCAAGGACACAAGCCAATCAAGCCATCATGCTGTTTTCCCCCTACAGCCAAAGCACGTCGTAGTTTATGGGGTGTACCTGCCTTTTGTTTAATGTCTTGTCTTCAGGCCAGGAGAAGCCTTCGGAGCAGGAGACCAATGAGAGCAAACACCCAGAGACCATTAACCGTTACGGGAGCATCAACTCCTTAGACTCCACCGCGTCCTCGGGTATCGGCAGCTACAGTACGCAGATGTCCGGGACGGACAACCCCGAGCAGTTCGAGGTCCTCAAACAGCAGAAAGAAATCATCGAACAAGGCATCGACCTGTAAGTGACACCGCCGCGGGGAAAGAGCGGCGGCCATTTACGTGTGGACCGTTTCAGCGGCAGAAACCCAAACCCTCGCCTGTCTCACTATGTGTGCGCAGGTTCAACAAAAAACCAAAGAGGGGGATCCAGTACCTGCAAGAGCAAGGCATGCTGGGTACCACCCCGGAAGACATCGCCCAGTTCCTGCACCAGGAGGAGAGGCTAGATTCCGTAAGACCGTCTTGGGGAGGCGATCCGATCTCCTGAATTGAACTTCCAACAGCTGGCCAGATCCATCTGGAGTATTATCCAGACGGTTTCTGTTAAACATTCAGACAAACGCACACACACACACACACACACACACACACACACACACACACACACACACACACACACACACACACATACACAGACACACACGCACACGCACACGCACACGCACACACGCACTTAACCTCCTGGGGATCCCTCAGTATTGTGCATTCAACTTCCTCTTAGAGATAATTTGAAATCCTCAACAAACCGTAAATATTTATATTACTTCTCTGTACTTGACAAATAGAATGGCCTTAGGGGGCACCATGCTGGCCTAATCTGCATTAAAGTGTGTGTGTGTAACATGTGGTTGGAAACGAGAGCTTCCTGCCGTTTCTACAATGACTACATTAAAGGGAAAAAAGGCTTGTGATTGACAGTGAGTTTTCTCTGATTTGTTTAAGTCATAATTACAGAAGTATGTGATTTTTTTTTTTTGCCAAAAGTTTTTTTTAAATTTTATTTAAGGCCAAACCAGGGGGTTATACGAGGAAGCAGGATTACTGAGTTTGCCGAGTAAAAACCCAGAACCCTCCCAAATCTATAAAATGAACTGAATTAAAAAAGAGCTGTTCCAGGTTTTATTCAGTGCAGTTATCCGGCTAACTCAGTAATCCTGCTTCCTAGTATACCCCCCTGGAGTATGATTATTATTTAATGTGTACTGATAGTGCTGTGTGTATAATAATGGTTCTGATCACATAAATTATAAAGAGGAAGGCTAGGCAGAGTTGTGTCCATGCTCTCCAGGTGAATAGAGAATTGGGGGTGAGCTTTAATGTGCATTGTGACACACGTTCCACGGTTAATCCCTTGCTTGTCGCTGGCTCTCAGACTCAGGTAGGCGAATTCCTCGGGGACAACGACCGCTTCAATAAAGAGGTGATGTACGCTTACGTCGACCAGATGGACTTCCAAGGCAAGGACTTTGTGTCGGCCCTGCGCATGTTCCTCGAGGGCTTCCGCCTCCCCGGCGAGGCTCAGAAAATCGATCGGCTGATGGAGAAGTTTGCTGCTAGATATTTAGAATGCAACCAAGGGTGAGCGCCAGTGTTCCGCCTCAGTGCGCCGCCTCAGCGGATTAGCATTTCCTGCGCAGCGCTCTGACATTTAACTTTCCGTTTGATTGTGTGCATGTAACATTTGTCTTTTTCTTTCTATCTCCCTGCCTCCCCCATCTCTCTCCCTCCCTCCCCATCTCTCTCTCTCCCTCCCTCCCTCCCCATCTCTCTCTCTCCCTCCCTCCCTCCCCATCTCTCTCTCTCCCTCCCTCCCTCCCTCCCTATCTCTCTCTCTCTCTCTCCCTCCCTCCCTATCTCTGTCTCTCTCTCCCTCCCTCCCTCCCTCCCTCCCTCCCTATCTCTGTCTCTCTCTCTCTCTCTCTCTCTCTCTCTCTCACCAGGCAAACTCTGTTTGCAAGTGCAGACACTGCATATGTCCTCGCTTATTCAATCATTATGCTGACCACAGACCTGCATAGCCCCCAGGTAAGTGGAACAGACGGCGAACAGACAGGATAACGAGGGCACGCAAACCCCTTAATGAGCTACCGTGTGAACGTTTGAGCCGAACGAAGGGCTTGGTGATCGGTTCTAGTCACTGAGTCATCGAGAGGACCCGAGAGCTCCTCCCACTCGGGAGTTGAAGCCTCGCGCTTTTATCACTAGCCTCCAAAGCTGAAAATACATGAAGATTTGAAATAGGATGAACTCTACAGCACATCAGTAACACCAAGTGTAGGATGACCAAGCAGTGCTACTGTAAGAATCACAGGATCACAATCACACTAGGTTCAGGAATTTTAAATGCATTCATCCATGTGGGTATTGGTGGTCTGTGATGTATTATTTTATCCTTTTCTGACTCTGGTCCTTCTCATTTTGCTTTTAAAGGTGAAAAATAAAATGACTAAAGAGCAATACATAAAAATGAACAGAGGGATCAACGATAGCAAAGATTTACCCGAGGAATATCTATCGGCCATCTACGACGAAATTGCAGGAAAGAAGATTTCAATGAAGGAAACTAAAGAATTAACCATCAAATCAAACAAGCAAAGTAAGCAGTGTTGCCGTTATTATCGATTCCGTTGACCTCGGATTCATCAATGCTGTCAAATATATGTAGGTAATCCTTCTATAGAGGGTGTCTGGTCTCCTTACAGGCCTGGTTAAAGGGTAATACCAGGATTAGAGTCATTTCAGTAAAGTTTTTTATGGCTTCAAATGAAAGCTAAGCTCCCTTCATCTGCCTCTAGCTTTTAGGACAGAGCAAGTGGAGCTGTATAAACCCTTGAGTGTTTCCGATTTCCGTGAGGGAGGAGGTGGCTGTGCTTGCGGCCTCCATGGGGAGCCCTGTCCCCCTGTCCCTCACCGGTCCTTCTGTCCCTGTCCCAGGCGTGGCCAGCGAGAAGCAGCGGCGGCTGCTCTACAACGTGGAGATGGAGCAGATGGCCAAGACGGCCAAGGCCCTGATGGAGGCCGTGAGCCACGTGCAGGCGCCCTTCACCAGCGCCACGCACCTGGAACACGTCAGGCCCATGTTCAAGGCAAGCCAGAGCGCTCCCCGGACGCCAGCACACCTGCACTCCTGATACTCGAAATTAATCCCTTTACAAGCTTTGTGCCTTTGAAAAAAAGCGTCCATCTGTCGGTTTAAAATGGCGAGTACACAAAAAGGACAGAACCTCGTCTGAAGAAGGACAAGCTATTGAATATTTTCACCATAAACTAGGCTTGATAGCATAATAACATAATGCCATGCGGTATAAAAATAAGAATATTACTCAGTGTCATCAATGATCAGCTCCTTTGCTTTGATGTGTATGCTATGTAAAAGCTTTCTAATTTCATAATTTCTTGGGGTTCTTTTTTTTTTTACCAAGCCGTAAATTGAGTAACACTAATAGCTTCTTTCAAGAACCTTCTGAAAACAGCAGGAAGTTTGTTTTCAACATTCTTCATTAGTGTGAGTCACAGCTGTCCCTCCTCACAGGAACCTTCTCTGCCCCCCCTCTCTCCCTCTCTCTCTTTCTCCCTCCCTCCCCCTCTCTCTTTCTCTCTCTCCCTCCCCCCCTCTCTCTTTCTCTATCTCTCTGTCTCTCCCTCTCTCTCTCCCTCCCTCCCCCTCTCTCTCTCTCTCTCTCCCTCCCTCCCCCCTCTTTCTTTCTCTCTCTGCCCCCCCTCTCTCCATCTCTCCCTCCATGTCACTCTATCTCTCTCCCCCCTTTTTCCCACCACCTCCCTCTCCCTCTCCCCCTCCCCCACCTCTTTCTCTCTATCCAGCTTGCATGGACGCCCTTCTTAGCAGCCTTCAGCGTTGGACTGCAGGACTGCGATGACACAGAGGTGGCCTTCCTTTGTCTGGAGGGAATTCGCTGCGCCATTAGGATAGCCTGCATTTTCACCATTCAGGTGAGCGGAGCCGTAATCGTCACAGCAGGGTAGCCATTCAACAAACAGCTGTGCTGTGGAGCATTTTCAATCTCTCTGACGCCCACATACGGACAGACGCTTCACAAACAAGCCTCCTGTTACGTTTTCACCTTCAGAGTGGGAAAACACTACCAAAGCACTTTTTCTCCACCGGTGTTAATCTTGTCGGTTTTGAAGGATAATCAGATGGTGTGTAATCTGTTTATTGTAAATTGGTGTTAGGCAGTGTGGTCATAAGCAATTCAGTACTGACTTTCAGAGTGTGAGATATCTCAGTAATGAAGACAGATCATTGAACTGGTTGGTGTCAGTGGGCGGGGCGGTGGGTGAACGTGAGGCTGTCTTGCAGCTGGAGAGGGACGCGTACGTTCAGGCCCTGGCCCGGTTCACCCTGCTGACGGCCAGCTCCGGCATCACCGAGATGAAGCAGAAGAACATCGACACCATCAAGACGCTCATCACGGTGGCCCACACGGACGGCAACTACCTGGGCAACTCCTGGCACGAGGTCAGCATATGGGCCGCAGGGCAGGGGGTTACCGGTCGCACAGTCTAGAAGCTTCCTCCAACTCCCCAAGCCCTTTAGCACTTGGTTTAATGTATTACCACTTGAGTTGGGTCACTCAATCACACCTGCTCCTTTGAGCTGGATAATAGTTTAACAGCAGGGGAACGGCGGGCTCGACGGACGCCCCGCAGATCCGGGCGGGTTAAGGAGTCACCGCGTTAGAGCGGTGCGACAGGCGGGCGGGGTCACGTGACGCCTGTGGGCGAATGGGAGAGCGAGGCTAAAGGGCCTGTGTGTCCCTGTGCAACGCTGCAGATCCTGAAGTGCATCAGCCAGCTGGAGCTGGCGCAGCTGATCGGTACGGGCGTGAAGGCGCGCTACATCTCAGGAACAGTGAGGGGGAAGGAGGGCCTCATCACCGGCGCCAAGGAGCACACCTCTGACGAGTACCTCGGCCTGGGTGAGCTGCCGCGCCTTGCCGGAGGGGCCCCGGCTGTGGGACGCGACCACATCGTGTGCTGTCAGCCCTGAGGGTTGCATTTAAAAGTTCATTTTGTCATTTTTTTTTCTTTTGTTTGTCACGCAGTCGGTGGGAACGTAGATCGCAAGCAAATAGCAAACATACAGGAGTCGATTGGGGAGACCAGCTCGCAGAGTGTGGTGGTTGCCGTTGACAGGTATCGTAACAGCCGTTTCATCCCACGTAGCTTCAATGTTTTCGCTAAATTCGGCCTGGCTGAATGACTACAAGGAATATTCCAGATGCAGTAATGCGCCTTTGTTGATATTTGAAGCAGTTCTTTTTGTAGTCGCACACTGTAGTATTTGCTTAATATCTGCATATTTGTCTCGCTCTAGGATATTCACGGGGTCTACCAGGTTGGATGGAAATGCAATCGGTTAGTAGTGAATCGTGATTCTCTCTTATTGGTTGTACAAATAAACAAAGATGACACTGAGCATTAGCCCAAATCACCACGATTTACGTAGGACCGGTAACCCTTGTTTTGCAGTCGATTTTGTGCGGTGGCTGTGCGCCGTATCGATGGATGAGCTGGCTTCCCCGACACACCCACGCATGTTTAGCCTTCAGAAGATAGTGGAGATTTCCTATTACAACATGGGCCGCATCAGGCTACAGTGGTCAAGAATCTGGGAGGTCATTGGAGATCATTTCAACAAGGTGGGTCTTTATCATTATACGTTTCTAACTACAGTCTGTTCTGTGTGTGTCTATGCCCGCTCTCAACCATTACATTCGACGTTATTTGTTCAATGGAATGGTGTTTTTGTTGACGAGAAGCTAAAAACGATGCACTTGTCTCTCCACAGGTGGGATGTAATCCCAACGAGGATGTCGCCATTTTTGCTGTGGACTCGCTGAGACAGCTGTCCATGAAATTCTTAGAGAAAGGAGAGCTTGCTAATTTTAGATTCCAGAAGGATTTTTTGAGGCCTTTTGAACATATCATGAAAAAGAACAGGTATGCGTATTGTCAGTTCTTTATATATTTGTTGCTAAAAGAATAACAAACTTTCAACTCAATTCACTCTTTTTTTTGAATGATGAAGTAGGTGTATTTTCCAGGCAATAATAGTTGCTTTTGATTTATAACATTTATAAAAATGAGGCAATTGAATGATACATTTAAATTATTCTATTCAAGAAAAAAATGCTTTTAAACAGTTTTCTCTTCAATCAGCATTGTATATGTTAACTGAAAAGAATAGTAATGATCGAATGATAAATTTTTGCTGCTTTTCAGAGAAGAGAGCAGTTTTTTTTTTGGTTTAAGTAGTATAAATCACATGAGATCATATATTGTCTGTGATGTAACATTACTTAAAACAAATTAAGTATTTGCATTATGATTATGTGATCGATTATTATCGATCGTGTTACACTGATAAGCTAATTTATCTGTTAGCACTGGGTAGATGCAGCTGTGGGCTCGTGTGAGGAGGGTGTTTAGTCTGTGGTCGGGGACTCTGAGTCACAGGCCGGCTGGCGGGACAGCGCCTTTATCTTCCCTGCCCATCCATCTCTCCTGCCTGTCTGCTCTCCTGGAGCCAAAGACAAACCCTGAGTTACAGCACAGCAGGGACCTGGGAGTCTCCCAGCGATACAGCACAGCCTCAAAAGCACACAGTATTTACGGTGGAGCTAACGCAAGTGCACACAGGATAGGAGTGTGAATTAAACATTGCACATCTGTACTGCTCTTCAGAATAGAGACTTTGCTGATTGGACTTTAGGCAGTGGCTGTGACAGGAATTGGTACAGTCTGAACTGTGACCCTGAGTGACAGTTGTATGTGAATTTACCTATGTGCAGATAAGCTTTTTTGGATCTTCACCCTGTCACTTCTAAGCACTGGATACAAGCAGAAAAGTTCTCACAAACAGGGCTCGTATGAGTCATTGCGTTGTCGCTATCTGAAAGAGCAAAGTGTAAAAAATCATGGCATTTTTAACTGGTGACCTCAAACGACCCCGAATGCATAACCCTGGATATGGAATGACCCAGCCCTTTCCTTCTGGCTGATTTCAGTCTCGGGGGAATGAAGCCGGGAGATTGATTCCGGCTCCCAGAGTGCCGAACCCACTCTGTGCGGAAAGATGAATCTGCCCACCCAGCGTGGAGGCTGATGGGACCGCTGCTCGGTAGGGCGGGGGCCCGTCTCCCCCCCCTTCCCTCCAGGACTGTGCATGAGCACGCTTTATAAAGATTATAAGTCCCATGCCCAGGGAAGGTGCTGTAATGGAGTAATGAATCAGCGGGCGGCTGTTCCCGCCAGGAGAGACGAGCCGTAGACCCGACGGTCGCTGAGGGGGACGGCGCGCTCACACCGCCGTGTTCATTAACTGGGGCGGGCGGGCGGGCGTGCGTGCGAGCAAGCCGGGGAGGGAGCGAGGGGTCCGCGCGCTGTTATTCATCACAACCCGGGGAAAACTGGGCCAGCCGGCTCACACAACGAGAGCCACCGCCGACCGAAACCGAATCAAAAAAACGAAATAAAAAGCACACTGAGCTTGAAATTTTCAGCTTGGGGAGGGAAACTGAAGAACCGTGCCGTGTGCGAGGGTCTCTGTGATGGTAGGCTGTTGACGAAGGACGGCGGTTTTCTCTGCGCAGGTCCCCCACGATCCGGGACATGGTGGTGCGGTGCATAGCCCAGATGGTGAACTCGCAGGCCGCCAACATCCGCTCAGGGTGGAAGAACATCTTCTCCGTCTTCCACCTGGCCGCCTCGGACCAGGACGAGAGCATCGTGGAGCTGGCCTTCCAGACCACGGGCCACATCGTCAGTAAGTTACACGCGTGTTCCCTAAAAGCACAGGTCCTCCTGTAACCGCAGATTCAGAATCAATACCGGGAATGCAATGGGACTTTCAGATAAGGAGCATTTATAACTCCTTAGAAGCTCCGGATTTGTAACTCCACACAGAATTGATATCAGAATGCAGTGTGCAACATGACCTTATGTAAATCGTTCTAAAGCCCCATTTCCCACATGGCGGATTAGCGGGCTGCTCTGTAATAATCCATGAAGCCATACATTCGCCAGGCGAGGGAGCTTGTAGCCTCGCTGCTGCTCAGTCCCTAAAGAAAGCTCAGTCTTCATTAATTTTGTGGATTGTAAGACTCCGCACACAAATTAGGGAGCTCCTGGTTTGAAAAACCGCCGACAATTGTGGCCGTTGTGCTTTGCGCTCCTCGCCGAACAGCGCGGTTCCTTTCCGAGCTGATTTGCCGCCGCGCGGGATTCTGACCGCCGTAAAAAAACACGCTCTGTTTCTCTCTCCTCTCCGCCTCTCCCAGCGAATGTGTTCGAGAAGCACTTCCCCGCCACCATAGACTCCTTCCAGGATGCAGTCAAGTGTCTGTCGGAGTTCGCCTGCAACGCCTCCTTCCCCGACACCAGCATGGAGGCCATCCGTCTGATCCGTCACTGTGCCAAATACGTGTCCGACCGGCCCCAGGTTAGTGCCTCGCCCGTCTCATCTCTGCGATCCTGCAATACCCTTATCCACTGCAGGGCTGCGATCCTGTAATACCCTTATCCACTGCAGGGCTCCTTGCTCCAAAGCATTAGGAGATAGAGAACTGTGAAAAGTTTTAAAAAGATAGTAAAAAAAGTACAAGTGACCGAGTGCATGTCAGGAGACGGTGACTAAGACAATTTCCCCACTACCTGCAGAACCGGAAGCCCGTGTAATTACTGTTGAGTTTTGAGAGGCCTGACCCACCTTGTCTCCTTGTTTCTTAGAGCCGTGGTAGGATTAGTCCTGTAATTGGAACAGGTAGGAAGAATGGGTATGATGGAGGAACATAGTCTAGCCCCAGGGGTAGGCAACCCTGGTCCTGGAAGGCCGGTGTCATTTCTGGTTTTTGTTCAATCTGAGCTTGATCGCAAGTGTTTGGTGGATAATTAAAAGTCTGAGCCCGAATATTCTGAATGGTGAAAAGCAGAGCGTTCCCAGAACATGGTCACTTGCATTCATTAATCCTGATTCATTTAAATGAATCCAGTTATGTAGTTATAGATTTGGATGGAGCAAAAACCAGGACCGTCTCCGGCACTCCAGGGCTGGGCTTGCTTCCCCCTGGTATAGCCCACCTCCCACTGCTTGGAATCAAACCTGCAGTGAAGAGTGAGATGGACAGTAGCCTCCAGTGATGAGAGAGATGGACAGTAGTCTCCAGTGAAGAGTGAGATGGACAGTAGTCTCCAGTGATGAGATGGACAGTAGTTTCCAGTGAAGAGTGAGATGGTCAGTAGTCTCCAGTGATGAGATGGACAGTAGCCTCCAGTGAAGTGTGAGATGGACAGTAGTCTCCAGTGAAGAGTGAGATGGACAGTAGCCTCCAGTGAAGAGTGAGATGGACAGTAGCCTCCAGTGAAGAGTGAGATGGACAGTAGTCTCCAGTGAAGAGTGAGATGGACAGTAGTCTCCAGTGTAGAGAGAGATGGACAGTAGCCTCCAGTGAAGAGTGAGATGGACAGTAGTCTCCAGTGAAGAGATAGATGGGCAGTAGCCTCCAGTGATTAGAGAGATGGACAGTAGTCTCCAGTGATGAGAGATGGACAGTAGTCTCCAGTGATGAGAGAGATGGACAGTAGTCTCCAGTGAAGACGGAGATTGACAGTAGCCTCTAGTGAAGAGTGAGATGGACAGTAGCCTCTAGTGAAGAGTGAGATGGACAGTAGCCTCCAGTGATGAGAGAGATGGACAGTAGTCTCCAGTGATGAGAGATGGACAGTAGTCTCCAGTGATGAGAGAGATGGACAGTAGTCTCCAGTGAAGACGGAGATTGACAGTAGCCTCTAGTGAAGAGTGAGATGGACAGTAGTCTCCAGTGAAGAGTGAGATGGTCAGTAGTCTCCAGTGATGAGATGGACAGTAGCCTCCAGTGAAGTGTGAGATGGACAGTAGTCTCCAGTGATGAGAGAGATGGACAGTAGCCTCCAGTGAAGTGTGAGATGGACAGTAGTCTCCAGTGAAGAGTGAGATGGACAGTAGTCTCCAGTGATGAGATGGACAGTAGTCTCCAGTGAAGAGTGAGATGGACAGTAGTCTCCAGTGATGAGAGAGATGGACAGTAGTCTCCAGTGATGAGAGAGATGGACAGTAGTCTCCAGTGAAGAGTGAGATGGACAGTAGCCTCCAGTGAAGAGTGAGATGGACAGTAGCCTCCAGTGAAGAGTGAGATGGACAGTAGTCTCCAGTGAAGAGTGAGATGGACAGTAGTCTCCAGTGAAGAGAGAGATGGACAGTAGCCTCCAGTGAAGAGAGAGATGGGCAGTAGCCTCCAGTGATTAGAGAGATGGACAGTAGTCTCCAGTGATGAGAGATGGACAGTAGTCTCCAGTGATGAGAGAGATGGACAGTAGTCTCCAGTGAAGACTGAGATTGACAGTAGCCTCTAGTGAAGAGTGAGATGGACAGTAGCCTCCAGTGATGAGAGAGATGGACAGTAGCCTCCAGTGAAGTGTGAGATGGACAGTAGTCTCCAGTGAAGAGTGAGATGGACAGTAGCCTCCAGTGAAGAGTGAGATGGATAGTAGCCTCCAGTGAAGAGTGAGATGGACAGTAGTCTCCAGTGAAGAGTGAGATGGACAGTAGTCTCCAGTGAAAAGAGAGATGGACAGTAGCCTCCAGTGAAGAGTGAGATGGACAGTAGTCTCCAGTGAAGAGAGAGATGGGCAGTAGCCTCCAGTGATTAGAGAGATGGACAGTAGTCTCCAGTGATGAGAGATGGACAGTAGCCTCCAGTGATTAGAGAGATGGACAGTAGTCTCCAGTGATGAGAGATGGACAGTAGTCTCCAGTGATGAGAGATGGACAGTAGTCTCCAGTGATGAGAGAGATGGACAGTAGTCTCCAGTGAAGACTGAGATTGACAGTAGCCTCTAGTGAAGAGTGAGATGGACAGTAGCCTCCAGTGATGAGAGAATGTGAGTTTAGGGTTAGGGGTTTGCACTGTGCACAGTGCTGACAGAGAGCGATGGCGTCTCCCACTGCAGGCCTTCAAAGACTACACCAGCGATGACATGAATGTAGCCCCAGAGGACCGGGTGTGGGTGCGAGGCTGGTTCCCCATCCTGTTTGAGCTCTCCTGCATCATCAACAGGTGTAAACTGGATGTGAGAACAAGGTCAGAGCGGCTACTCTCCCTGTGTACATACATCCCACAAAGGCTCCTGTATTCAAAAGTTTGGATCAAATTCAGATATCCTTTCCTGGCATGACTACACATAGGCACTGCATAGGTACTGTCAAACCAGTCAAATACATAGAAATGTAGATCAAAAACAAAATAAGACTATGTTAGAGATATGACTAGAATTGAATATGTGTAGAATTTAAAAAACCTTTAAGTGATGATTATGTCACTAAAAACTTTTTTTATTTTTTATTACAATCGCCATTGTGTGAAGTTCCCCCAATGGTCATTGTTATTTTTTAAAATATTTTTTGTGACATAATCATCACTTGAAGGTTCTTTAAATTCTACTGTTCCATCAGGTTTGTGATCACATACTGGGCAGCAAGAGGTTCCATCGCTCTCCCAGAAGCATTGATATTATCACCCTTCATCTGATTGGATCCCCACATGTAAAAAAAAAAACACTTGAGTAAAGGTATCTTTAGTTAGTTTTAGTTTAGATAACATTTGTCTTAAGTACGACTGTGTTTCTCATTTTGAACTCCAGGGGCTTGACCGTGATGTTTGAGGTCATGAAGACCTACGGTCACACCTATGAGAAGCACTGGTGGCAGGACCTGTTCAGGATCGTGTTCAGAATCTTCGACAACATGAAGCTTCCGGAGCAGCAAACAGAGGTGGGCGCTTCCCCCTGAGATAAAACCCAAAGTTCAGAGAGCCCTGGTCCTGCCATCGCAGCTATTCTGTACACTGGCCAGATGCTCATCTCTGGCTCCCCTTCAGTAGGAGGCTCCAGTTGGTTGAGGGGGTTCTTGTGCTATGCTGCCTGTTGCCTGTTGACTTTTGTGACTGTAATGCACAACAGTGGCTTAAATCTTTGAAGAATCTTTTTTGGAACTTTTTTTAATTTTTTAATTTCTAAGTCAGTGTTCTAGAACTCCATTGCTTTCCATTATCAGTAGTGATTGTTACATCAACATTAGAATGTTCAGTTAAGAATATTCTTATCACGCATTTGTGATCTTGCATCTAAAGGCCAGTTCAGACCAAGCATTTGCGACGCAACGAAACCATTCTAGAATGTTGCAGAGAGGAATTGCAGCAGTGTGAACTACCCCGTCTCAGAACGTCCAATGTCGGCTCTTGCTTTTGCAGGCTATTCACCTCATCTAATCGCAGATGGCGAGTTTTAGAACACAGTGTACGTCCCAAGGATTGGGGGTTGGGGGTTGGGACTCGGCAGGGGAGAATCGTCGCATACAATCAGCTTCGGGCAAGTTGGATTCACGGTCAGGGCTTGGAGGGGTTGCGCACTGAAGAGGGCGTGACGGCCTCATTCCTACTGCCGGCTGAGGTGGTTGTAGTGGCGAATTCTCAGCGGTTGCTACACGGGCAATTGAATTTCTTAGGTGTCAATTGGTTAGAAAAGAGGGGAAAAATCTGAAATTAAAAAAAAGAACAAAACGTACCTTGTTAGTTAGGATAGTTAGTTTTTTTTCTAGCCAATCAGCGTGCAATCTTTCCCCAGGAGTGATGGTGTCTCTGTAATTTGTATTTTGTTTCCAAATCCACGATGACACCAGCTGTTCACAATCCCTACTTTCATACATTTGAGATTAATATCGCAACCAGAAATTAACTACAATGAAGTGGAGAGAATTGTTGCTATGGTAACTGTAAACAACGTCTCATCTCGTCACTTTGATGTGAACAGTCAGTTTTAGAATGTTGCAAACCATGAGTTCTGCAAAGACTCGCCAGTTGCAGCTCGTTGCGTCGTGAATCTTTGGTCTGAACAGGCCTTTAAAGGGTTAAACAATAGAGTCACTGAGCTGAGGTAGTGGCCTAAAGGGTTAAACAGTAGAGTCGCGGAGCTGAGTTAGTGGCCTAAAGGGTTAAACAGTAGAGACGCGGAGCTGAGGTAGTGGCCTAAAGGGTTAAACAGTAGAGACGCGGAGCTGAGGTAGTGGCCTAAAGGGTTAAATAGTAGAGTCACAGAGCTGAGGTAGTGGCCTAAAGGGTTTTAAACAGTAGAGTCACGGAGCTGAGGTAGTGGCCTAAAGGGTTAAACAGTAGAGTCGCGGAGCTGAGGTAGTGGCCTAAAGGGTTAAACAGTAGAGACGCGGAGCTGAGGTAGTGGCCTAAAGGATTAAACAGTAGAGACGTGGAGCTGAGGTAGTGGCCTAAAGGGTTAAACAGTAGAGACGCGGAGCTGAGGTAGTGGCCTAAAGGGTTAAATAGTAGAGTCACGGAGCTGAGGTAGTAGCCTAAAGGGTTAAACAGTAGAGACGCGGAGCTGAGGTAGTGGCCTAAAGGGTTAAACAGTAGAGTCGCGGAGCTGAGGTAGTGGCCTAAAGGGTTTTAAACAGTAGAGTCACGGAGCTGAGGTAGTGGCCTAAAGGGTTAAACAGTAGCGTCGCGGAGCTGAGGTAGTGGCCTAAAGGGTTAAACAGTAGAGACGCGGAGCTGAGGTAGTGGCCTAAAGGGTTAAATAGTAGAGTCACGGAGCTGAGGTAGTGGCCTAAAGGGTTTTAAACAGTAGAGTCACGGAGCTGAGGTAGTGGCCTAAAGGGTTAAACAGTAGAGTCACGGAGCTGAGGTAGTGGCCTAAAGGGTTAAACAGTAGAGTCGTGGAGCTGAGGTAGCGGCCTAAAGGGTTAAACAGTAGAGTCGTGGAGCTGAGGTAGCGGCCTAAAGGGTTAAACAGTAGAGTCGAGGAGCTGAGGTAGTGGCCTAAAGGGTTAAACAGTAGAGTCACTGAGCTGAGGTAGTGGCCTAAAGGGTTAAACAGTAGAGTCGAGGAGCTGAGGTAGTGGCCTAAAGGGTTAAACAGTAGAGTCACTGAGCTGAGGTAGTGGCCTAAAGGGTTAAACAGTAGAGTCGAGGAGCTGAGGTAGTGGCCTAAAGGGTTAAACAGTAGAGTCACTGAGCTGAGGTAGTGGCCTAAAGGGTTAAACAGTAGAGTCACTGAGCTGAGGTAGTGGCCTAAAGGGTTAAACAGTAGAGTCGCGGAGCTGAGGTAGTGGCCTAAAGGGTTAAACAGTAGAGACGCGGAGCTGAGGTAGTGGCCTAAAGGGTTAAACAGTAGAGACGCGGAGCTGAGGTAGTGGCCTAAAGGGTTAAATAGTAGAGTCACGGAGCTGAGGTAGTGGCCTAAAGGGTTAAATAGTAGAGTCACGGAGCTGAGGTAGTGGCCTAAAGGGTTTTAAACAGTAGAGTCACGGAGCTGAGGTAGTGGCCTAAAGGGTTAAACAGTAGAGTCGCAGAGCTGAGGTAGTGGCCTAAAGGGTTTTAAACAGTAGAGTCACGGAGCTGAAGTAGTGGCCTAAAGGGTTAAACAGTAGAGTCGAGGAGCTGAGGTAGTGGCCTAAAGGGTTTTAAACAGTAGAGTCACGGAGCTGAGGTAGTGGCCTAAAGGGTTTTAAACAGTAGAGTCGAGGAGCTGAGGTAGTGGCCTAAAGGGTTTTAAACAGTAGAGTCACGGAGCTGAGGTAGTGGCCTAAGGGGTTTTAAACAGTAGAGTCACGGAGCTGAGGTAGTGGCCTAAGGGGTTTTAAACAGTAGAGTCGAGGAGCTGAGGTAGTGGCCTAAGGGGTTTTAAACAGTAGAGTCACGGAGCTGAGGTAGTGGCCTAAAGGGTTAAACAGTAGAGTCAACGAGCTGAGGTAGTGGCCTAAAGGGTTAAACAGTAGAGTCGAGGAGCTGAGGTAGTGGCCTAAGGGGTTTTAAACAGTAGAGTCGAGGAGCTGAGGTAGTGGCCTAAGGGGTTTTAAACAGTAGAGTCGAGGAGCTGAGGTAGTGGCCTAAGGGGTTTTAAACAGTAGAGTCAAGGAGCTGAGGTAGTGGCCTAAGGGGTTTTAAACAGTAGAGTCGAGGAGCTGAGGTAGTGGCCTAAGGGGTTTTAAACAGTAGAGTCGAGGAGCTGAGGTAGTGGCCTAAAGGGTTTTAAACAGTAGAGTCGAGGAGCTGAGGTAGTGGCCTAAAGGGTTTTAAACAATAGAGTCACGGAGCTGAGGTAGTGGCCTAAAGGGTTAAACAGTAGAGTCGAGGAGCTGAGGTAGTGGCCTAAAGGGTTAAACAGTAGAGTCTCAGAGCTGAGGTAGTGGCCTAAAGGGTTAAACAGTAGAGTCGAGGAGCTGAGGTAGTGACCTAAAGGGTTTTAAACAGTAGAGTCGAGGAGCTGAGGTAGTGGCCTAAGGGGTTTTAAACAGTAGAGTCGAGGAGCTGAGGTAGTGGCCTAAGGGGTTTTAAACAGTAGAGTCACGGAGCTGAGGTAGTGGCCTAAGGGGTTTTAAACAGTAGAGTCGAGGAGCTGAGGTAGTGGCCCGATGGTCTGTTCCTGTGTGCAGGAGCTCAGGTGATATCATGCCTCATCTGTTCTGCTCACATTGACAGAAGGCCGAGTGGATGACCACAACCTGCAACCACGCACTTTACGCCATCTCCGACGTCTTTACCCAGTACTTTGAGTCTCTCAGCGACGTTCTGCTGGACAACATCCTCTCCCAGCTCTACTGGTGTGTGCAGCAAGGTGAGTAGGAACCAGTAGGGCAGTGTTGATGGCCTGGTTTGGCCGGACATCCTGGCCCCCCACCATACTGCCACAATTTTCTCTCTCTCTCTCTCTCTGCAGACAACGAGCAGCTAGCCCGGTCAGGCACAAACTGCCTGGAGAACGTGGTCATTCTCAACGGAGAGAAGTTCACCCCTGAGACCTGGGACAAAACCTGCAACTGTATGCTGGACATCTTCAAAACCACAATCCCACACATGTAAGGCACAGAGCTGGCTCTTCTTTTATTTTACAGGCAGCGTAGCGTTGCTGGTGTGCGATGAGGCGCTGGCGTACCAGCCGCCTGAAACCCTCCCACCCCTGGGTGGCGCTAGAGGTAATTGTGCGTTGCCCTGTGGGGCTGCCGGCCACAGTCGGCACTGGCACAGTTGGATACAATACCAGATCATAGCCCTAAGGACTGGCATTGTTATTGTAAAACAGTGCCGGGAGCCACTCAGCAGCCCTCTATTTTGCTTTGTAGTTGTGTGAAATAAATTTTGCATCAGTTGGGCGGCAAGATTAAAAAAGTCATGAACCAAAACTTTCATTTGCTATTTCCTCCAGCAATATAATAGATATTTAGATTTTGCTATTGGTTCCGCGTTCACTGAAGTACAAACAAACGCAGCACACAGTGACGGAATTGTTCCACCCAGAATAAGTAGAAAGGAATTAGTCATTGAAAATACTGTAGCTAACTAGCCAGCAAAGCTTTCAAAGTGTTTCCTTTATCTTGTGAGTTCTTTAATTATCTTTTTCCAGGTTTATCTCATGCCGCTTATCATTAATACAGCTCATGTTCTGTATTAATTTTCACATTTTTCAAGTTTTATCAGACAGATTATAAGAGTCTTCATATTTTTATGGGGAAATGGCATTCGGCTCAGTGTGTCCCCATGCGTGCACACGTTCTGAGGAAATTGTTCAGCAATAATTAGTCGGAATAATAATAATAATAATAATAATAATGTGGCATAATATGAGGTCAGGACTGGCCTGTGTCATGCTGTACCCGGCCTGGTTAAAACTCTCCTGCGCTATCACTCTCCCCAGGCTTCTAACATGGAGGCCAGCAGGGACAGAAGGTGACCACACCACTCAGCTGGACGTGTCAGACAAGCAGCTGGTATGTAAATGGGGAATTTTCCCATTCGTAGTGTATGGCCTCTTTCCCTCTCTTTCATGTACATAATATTTGGAGCTAAATCTGTTGTTAAAAAGTTAAAAAAGAGGGATCAAAAAGCAAGGAAATGGTATTCTGAAATGATCTGCAGTGATGCGTGCAAGAAGTTAATTGTAAACATCTGTCCAGTATTAAATATGCCTGCAAATAGTGCCTGATTTATGTCCCCAGGACTCAATCTCCCAGAAGTCCCTTGACATCCAGTCACGGACGGAGGACCAGCAGTCAATATGCAGCATGGAGAACCGTTCCTTGGAGAACCGGCGGCAGAGTCAGTTCAGCGTGGGCTCAGGCACTTACGAGGACGGTCCCAGAGCCAGGACCCCGACGAGTGAGTCTCTGTTGCGTTCTGCGGGGAGGGGGGCGGAGCTTGGATGCGTTTCGGTCAGTCACATGGTCTCTCCCTTGCCCTTGTGTCACAGAGGTGCAGGAGCAGAGGCTGTTCGCTGCCCTGCTCATCAAGTGCGTGGTGCAGCTGGAGCTCATTCAGACCATCGACAACATCGTCTTCTTCCCCGCCACCAGCAAGAAGGAGGACGCCGAGAACTTTGCAGCCGCCCAGGTAATGTTCCCACAATGCAGTGTGCCGTGGCAAAACTCACCACGGGTCAGGTTTGAAGCCATTGCAGCAGAGATGGGAAGGGTGTTCTGGGGGCAGCTGTAAGTTGACCTTGTTCCATTAGATCTTTAAAATCAGCCAGTTATTTCCCAAGAAACCCAGTGAGAACTGTGTAGTCAGCTGCTTTCATTCATTAGTTAAGTGCTGAGTAACAGCAGAAGCCAGGTTCTTCACAGCCAAGGTTGAGGGCCACTGTATTAGAGATGTTGTTTGGGATTTCTTCCTCTGCGATGCTGAACGCTTCCTCTGTGCGATGGGGCTGTCCAGAGAGACACGCTGGACACGGACGTCCACGTGGACACGCAGGACCAGGGGATGTACTGCTACCTGACCTCGGAGCAGCTCTTTAAACTGCTGGACTGCCTGCTGGAGTCTCACCGCTTCGCCAAAGCCTTCAACTCCAGCAATGAGCAGAGGACTGTGCTGTGGAAGGCAGGTGAGCAACAGCAGCTCAGGGAATGCACCCGTAACACGGCTTTGGCCTCTACATACATGTCAAACCTATTGGTTAGTTAGCTATGGCTCAGTTGGTAGAGGTTCAGCGTAGGTTCAGGCACTTACAAGGACGGTCCCAGAGCCAGGACCCCGACAAGTTAGACTGTTGCATTGTGAGGAGGGAGGCTGAGCAAAGGTTGTGGGTTTTATCCCAGGGGACTACAGTATGCATTCATATATACTGTAGGTCGCTTTGCATAAAAGCGTCTGCTAAGAATCATGTATTTATTGCTGTTCTGTATATATCCCTCAGATGCATGGTTGATGTACTGTGTGAATATGTCTGTGGCTCTGGTCTTTTCCGCCAGGTTTCAAAGGGAAGTCCAAGCCCAACCTGCTGAAGCAGGAGACGAGCAGCTTAGCGTGCGGCCTGCGCATCCTCTTCCGCATGTACACCGACGACAGCCGCCAACCTGCCTGGGACGAGGTGCAGAAACGGCTTCTAAAGTAAGAGGGAGGACGGAGCGCCCGAAGCTCCACCCTTATCTTTGAGCTACACCTGTCCTCCATCTGCTCCTCCACCTGTGACTGTGCTTGTACCTGCTCCTCTTCCTGTGCATATATCTGCTCCTCGACCTGTCCCTCTGTCGTACCTGCTCCTCCACCTATCCCTGTCCTTGTACCTGCTCCTCCACCTATCCCTGTCCTTGTACCTGCTCCTCCACCTGTCCCTGTCCTTGTACCTGTTCCTCTTCGTGCGCATATACCTGCTCCTCCTCCTGTCCCTCTGTCGTACCTGCTCCTCCACCTATCCCTGTCCTTGTACCTGCTCCTCCACCTGTCCCTGTCCTTGTACCTGCTCCTCTTCATGCGCATATACCTGCTCCTCCACCTGTTTTAATTGTCGAATGCACACATTTATTTCTCAACCCTCATTTAAATGGATACGGCGCGTTGTCATTGAGGGGTTTGCGCACAACCTCATTAAAATCCAATGTCGCTGTTGGTTTTATCCCTTTAATGAGGTTTTCCATTGCATAGCTGTCCTTAATCACAGCATTACTGCAGTTTTTTTTTTTTAGGAAATTTTTCACTGGGTCTCTTTCATTTAAGCCATCTTTTTATGCATTAAAGCACTCGGGAAATGTGGTCTACATTTAGATTAATGACTTGTGTCAGTGAAGTCTTTCTTGTGGTCACGACACTCGGCTAATACAGCGTCAAAGTATTCTGGGAGCATAAGGGAATTGATTTAAACATGTTTTTGCAATCTGCTCAAAGCAAGCAACTTTCATTATTTCACCAGGAGGAGATGACTGCATCTTTTAATGAACAGTGCGGGGAGAAAGACTGCATTGGAATGCTATTGGATTGCTGGTATTGGGTGCTACTTATTGTTGCAGTCACAATGTTAAATTGCATTTTGTTTGTACAGCCACAGATAAGGGAAAGGAATAGCAAAGTGGTGTTTTCAGATCTGTTGTCCGTTTGAGCTGCAGCTATGGGACATGAAACACTGTGCCTGGGAAAGTAACTGGGAGTAAACCCTAGACTGTGACTGAGGGAAGCGTGCGACTGGGACTGCCTCAGTGGCAGGGCTCCTTCTACCAGTTTAAGGCCATCACCTGAGTTCAGCGGAGACCTGCAAAAGGCTGATACTGCATTCCAAATGAGCCAGCGCTGCAGCTGAACTCTGATGCCCTCTAAGCTAGACTCTCTCTCTGGACCGTTGAGCAGAATAAAGGTGAAGAGAATCTGTCCAGTTTGCCATGCCAGCCGATTAGAATATTGTGTGCGATCCATCCCGAGTCCCTTCGAACCCAGAGCCAATTAGAGTGCAGGAGGGTGCGACTCGAGGGTCAGTTGACCTTCCACTGTGAAGTAAACATGCAACAAAAGGTACTGGCAACTCGTCCACCATCACAGTCAAAAATGAACAGAAGCAAGTGAAGAAATTGTGCATGGTGTGCGCTAAAGTAGAAAGTTTTTTTTTTTTTCAAGAGCAGATGGCGAGACTTGTGTTTTGAATTATACTGTTATTACCATATTTTAAATGATCATCCGTTTTGATCAAAACGTTGATCTTTTGTGGTGCAAAAAAGCACCCTATGGGAGCATTACAGCAGTGTGCGGACTCTATCTTTTGTTTGCGATTGCCTATCTGTTCGGCACCTGCAAAGATAAGTTGGATGTGCGTGTTTTATGTGCGTGTTTTTGATAGGAAAGTTTTCCTATTATATTTTAAATGATACCATTGAATTTCAGCCAAATGCAAATAGGAGCAGCAGCGTATTTCCTTCCCTGTTACAGCCCCTACATTGTTCGCAGTGTGTCATGTACTGGCAAAGTTCGGCCTAAACTTTTTTTAAACTGGATTGTGAAGCAAGTGTTTGTGTTTGTTTTGTTCTCCAACCACAGAGTCGGAGCTAATTTGGGAGAGGGCCGTCACTTCAGTGCCCTGGCTCATCTTGTCTGGCGAGGAGCGCTAATTAGTTGCCAAGAATCCTTTCTGCTTGTGTGGGGCAGTTGGCTTGATTTGTGGAGTGGTTTACCACCTCTCTCAGACTTTGCGAGTTGCAGATGGCATTCACTTTTAAACAAACAAACCGCCTGAAAGACCGCAACGGTGTTTTTATTTTCCGCGTTGAGGTCGAGGCTACTTGCACAACACATCATTAATCCGCACTAAGGTATCTCGTGGCTCACACGGACACTATTTAAATAGCATCAGAGTTGCCCGTTCCGACATGCAGACTTTATTGTGCCGCCGTATTTAG
Organism: Synaphobranchus kaupii; assembly: GCA_029718625.1. NCBI lineage: Eukaryota > Metazoa > Chordata > Actinopteri > Anguilliformes > Synaphobranchidae > Synaphobranchus > Synaphobranchus kaupii. Next base: position 115,020,158 of record CM056377.1, read on the forward strand.
GAAGCGATGGGGACACGACAAGGGGGAGCGGTTTGTGAAAGCGGCCGGGTCAGGCCAATCGTTATATGAGGGGTCAGCAGCGAGTATGGGGTCGTGGTCGTTCAGAGTTCAGAGGTCGCCATTGCTCCACTCACAGAGTGATGGGAGGTGTTCAAAGCAGTCACAAACTCTTCTGACTTTCAGCGTCTGCAGCGAGGCCATTGGCTACTTCCTGACCCTGACATCAGAGAGCCACCGAGAGGCCTGGACCAACCTCCTCCTCCTCTTCCTCACCAAGGTGTTGAAGATCAGTGACGACAGGGTGAGGCCCCTCCCACAGATCTGCTTAAATCTCATCACGTTTCGTTACTTCAGAAATGGTTTTACAGAGTGACTAAATGTAACCTGAAGCTTCTTGTAATGCTCCTGAAGAATATGATCTTTCAGCTTCTGTTGAAACCGTTTGTATTTTTACTCGCGTGTAAAATGGCATCCACGTTGAGCTCATGATTAATGTCTCCACATCTCAACAGGCTGTTTGGCTTTCTGAAGTCATTAAAACCCCTAAATCATTCAGGCCGGCGACATTACCGTCCCCCTGAGATGCACTTGAACTGATTTTCAAATGAAGTTTTACAGATGTGCATGGTTCAGAAATCTCATTCCTCCACCTGGACCGTTGGGGAAATCTCAGACCGGGTGAATTTAATGAGCACCCCACTCCCCCTGTCCTCCACAGTTTAAGGCCCACGCGTCCAGGTACTACCCTCTCCTGTGCGAGATCATGCAGTTTGACCTGATCCCGGAACTGCGGGCCGTGTTGCGCAAGTTCTACCTGCGCATCGGGATCGTCTTCAACATATCCCAGCCGCTCGGCTCCCAGGAGCAGCAGCAGCAGCAGCAGGAGCAGCAGCAGGGGCTGGAGCAGCAGGAAGAGCAGCAGGCAGCGGCGAGCCAGTGACAGCACCGACCGCGGCAGGCCGGCACGCCGCATCAGCACCTCCGACCTCCAGGGGGCGGTGCCACCCTGGAGGCCTCCTTTCTGTCTGTCTGTCTGTCCTGCATAAGGTTTGGTGTGTGTGGCAAATCCCCCCTGCCCTCCCTTCTGAAGGGCACTAGGGATGCTTTCAACTGACTTTGAACTGCCCCCTTCCCCCCCTGGCTGGCACTGGCAGTACCCCAGCGAGCCCCACCGACGGTACTGGAAGATCTTCCGGGGGGGTCTGGCTGCGTATGGGACAAGGACCGCAGGCGGGGGGGGCGGGGGCAGTGGGGCTCAAAGCCACGCCTTGTACAGTAGGATAATACTCTACAGGATTATACTGATGATTATAATAATGAAAATATTTAATTACTTTCTAACCTTCTGAATGTTCAGAAGCCTAGTATTTCAAAAGAGCGTGTGTTCCTTGCTATCTCGTGACATTATCTCACAAGCTGTCTGAAGAAATGAAACCGTCTCAAACAAAGCGATGACCGATGATTAGTGCAAATGAAGAGTGACGTTTGTGACTTGATTATTTTTTTGTTTGTTTTGTTTTCCGTTTTCCCTTTTGCACAGCCGACGGCTAACATTAAACATCGACAGACCCTCGGATGAAACTAGTTGTACAGAAAAAGCAGCTTTGTAATATAATCTCATAACACTAGGCATCGTTTCTGCAATAATTTTATTTCTGTCATTTTTTTTTGTTTTGTTTGTTTTTGTTTCTCTGAATCTGCTGCACATGTTTTATTTGCAGAATGCACTGGGGATTTTTACTTTTTGTGAGTTTTTATTTAACTTTACCATTGCTCGTTGGGATTGTCCAATGAGGGGTTGTGGTCAGTTTGATGCAATAGAAGCTGATGAAAGAGATAGTAAAATGATTCCATTTTATATGTACAGAGGCTTTTATTTAAATTAAAACGAAAAGCAGCCAGTGACTGGGATCCTCTTAAAACTGGAAAAAAAACAAAAAACAATGCAAACTAATCTGAACTGCATCTGAATCGTCTGTTTCCATGTTTGATGTAGGTTTCACTGTACGTGTACAAAATTTAAAATGGTTAAATATATTAAAAATGGTTTTGTTTTTTTTTGCTCGGAGATGGCTGGATGTATTGAAAATATGAATAATGTTCTTTGTCGTTTGGCATCTTGATGGTGAAGTATGGATCTGAATGGGTCTGAAGCATTCCTGGTCACAGTAGAAAACTAATGGACAAAATGTATATGGTACAGCAATGTAAAGTTTTCTATGTTGAGAAAAAAAAAACTGTACAACTTTCTGTACACGACTGGTTATCATCCGACACATTTTAATCAGGTCATAGGTCAATAAAGTTTTTGAACTCTGTTCATTAGTGCAATTCAGATTCTATTATCGCTCATTTTTAATTAATGGTTGTCCTATATTTGTGGTTTGCATTGCTACACGATCGTTCTCTCAGGTCACACCGACATTTGTGCAGCTGAAATATATTTTGTTCATCTTAACTCCAGCCACCTTGGACAATCCTGACCATTCTGTGAGAAGGTCCCTAAGGCAATAGTAGCTTATAGTTCCTTATAGCACACTGCAGTGATTGATTTATGCAGACGTAGTATGAATGCTTTTCACAAGGCAGTTTCAGATATTCAGTGTTAACTTATATTCTCCATGTGTTTAAGCATGATGTTTCCTCATTTCTACAACAAACAAACATTTTAATCTTAGACTTTAGAATCTTATTTCGGTTACATTTTTGCTAAATAAAGAGTTTCTCATTTCAAGATTTGCCAGTGGTGTAAGAATTTCACTTAAAACAAGCTAATATTTTCCACTTCAGAGAGTAAAAAAAGTCTTAAGACAGTGAAGTTACATTCCAGAAATGAATGTTCGTACAACCTGGAAAATATGTTTGTGTTCATTTCCCTTTTCTAATCTGACAAGACTACTGGTGGTGGCTAGTGGGAGTAGTATAGTACATTTAGCCTGCTGGCAATCGGTGTAATGACAGGAAGTGTACTGCTACTGTAGTGCCCTCAAACATCCAACCAAGCAGACATTAAGGCTGTGAATTTCACTTTTACAGTATGTTAAGTAATGTGCCTCCTCTTTCAATACATTTGGTAAAAGTGGGATGCGTTTAGTTAACGCAACCTTTCTTTAAATATTTTATGGGGCAGATGGCTTTTGGCAAGGCTATGGTTAATATTCAAGATTCATTCATGCAGCAATTTAAAAGTTCTTGATTGTTTTAATGCAAAAATCAACAAAATATTCTAAACATTTATATAATTTTACATTTTTTAAAAATCTATTAAAAAAGGCAACATTTACAAACTAATTTAATGCCCAATACATTTCATATTAATGTATAGAACTCAAAACATGGCATTTTAAAAATGACAACTTGCAATATATTACACTCTCATTGTATGTATTCTGGAAGATTACTAAAAGAAACTGGAGTATCTGTTAGACGTGCCAAAGCTTCGGCAGGCCTGATGGACCTAACCACACAGGCCCAGGCTACAATGCTGTTCTGCACTTTACACAATAATGCATCCTATTAGGCATCTCTGCTCTAACACCAGTCCGTCTACTGCCTGTTATTAAAACAAAGCGCACATTGACAGACACTGATCCGTTCAGCACTACTCGCTGTGGGGTCTGATGTCATTTCTCGAGTTTTCCCTGCTTCACTGCTGGCTAAGGATTACAGGTTCGCTAAACATTCACTCAAAAAACCACATTTCAGGCTATTCATTTTTTTTAAACTTTGGATTGAATGCGCCTCCAATGCAAAACAGCCAACAAACAGAACGGGTTATCCAGAGGTAGAAATATTAGTTGCACATAAACGTAATTATTACTTGACACACGAATTTGACGTGACAAAGGAAAGTGGAATATAAAATGAATTCACGTTCGTAAGAAAAGGCCGTCAGTGGACAAGCCTGCTGTTTCTAAATGATGTCAGTGCAGAAAGGCCACAGAAACACAGACCCAGAGGGCATACATATTGAGGAGGGGGAGGGCTCAGCCGTGGTAAGTGGAAGGGCCCTCCCAGTTGCGGGACTCCCTGCGAGTCCGTCCTTCCATGAAGCGCTTGAGGGTCTCCGAGGTGCCGGGCCTCAACCAGGGCTCCGTGGCGTACGTTTCCACCGAGTGCCTGTCGGGGTCCAGCGGCGTGGCCTTCGGCGTGACGGCGGTAAGGCTGTCCCCGTCGTCCGAAGACCCGCCCCCTGGGGACGAAAGGAGAAACCGCGTCACGGTCGCGCTCGAAAGCGCCGCCGCTTCACCTCAGACGCGCCCGCGCCACCCACCTGCGGTCCAGGCCCGGCTGCTCATCTCCTCCAGCCGCTGGATGCGCCGCTGGTTTCGGTCCTGGAGCCGCCCCACGCTGAAGCTGCCCGCGGAACGCAGGGACCGGGCGTCCGACGGCCCCGCCGGCTCCAGCGGGCTCTCAGGGGGGGCACTCTCCTAAAAACAGGTCACGCGTGTGACTGCGGTCATACGACGCCGGTGTGCGAGTACTTCTAATGAACGCACTCACATTCCAGTGCAGTCTCTAAGCACAAAATGGCTGACTACTACAGACGAGCAGCTTTTCCCAGTGAATATGGGCAGCTGGAGGATTTACTCAGGTTCACACACGGCCGTAGTATAAAGTAGCGTTATGTGAACGTTTTTTTTTTTTTTTATCTACACACCTCACGTTCTAATGCAGTTCTTTTCATTAATAAATAGACAATATGCTAGTCTCCGCTTCCACAATGATCAATGGGCCTTGCAGCCGGAGGGATTATAGAGGATCCGAGTGGAACACTTACATGGTCATAGGCTATCCTCTCATCCGCTCTCCCCCACTCCATGGCCGAGGGTGGCCTGGCTCTCTGGCCAGGCCTGGCCTTGCTTTCCGTAAGCAGTGGGAAGGTGTCGCCGCTCGAATCTAAATTAACGGCACATGAAATACGTTTTTGTTTCATCATCCGTCTGGTGAAGAGCTTTAGGTCTCTGCATTGAAAGGCTGCATTGAGCGAAGTGCCATTTCCCGGCCCCGCTTACACCCTCTCCACAGGAAGGCCGTTTCTCGCTCATCACCTCCCACCCGCGCGCTCTCCCGCTCTCGTTCTCCCTGCTGTTATTTTTACCGCCTGCCTGGCTAACCCCAGTCGTCTGCCTGCGCTTGGCACACCGTTGCCCTCTCGGACCGGCACCAGCTGTCGGTGTGCGGGGCCCTGGCTGCCATGTTTACGCTGGCAGCCTGCTGTGATCTCGGCGCTCCTGCTCTCAGCTGTCGACCTGCGCTTCCGAGTGCCTGCTCCCCCCCTCCCCCACCTCCTCCCGCACCTCCTCCCCCAGTGCCAAGCTGGCGCTGCGCTGCTCCGTCCCCACTTCTCGTGTTCCGTTCCATTTGGGGAGTGGGGAAGGGCGGGTTTTTGGGCTTACCGATAAAAGCACTTTCAGAGTCCAGCATGGAGCCGCCTCTCTGGGGGTTCCTCTGAAAGAAGAGAGTCATTTACACAAATGTGCGGAAACGTCCCGTTTCATACGGACGTCAGAACCCCTGCACGCAGCGCCGTCGGTGTTTATCGAGGGTTCAGCTCCGACAGCATTACGTATCCAGCCAGAATCTCTCACACACACACACACACACACACACACACACACACACACACACACACACACACACACACACACACACACACACACACACACACACACACACACACACACACACACACACACACACACACACACAGGAGCGCTCACAGTACTCACTGCATCACGAGCCGGGTATGCCTGAGGGGGCGGGGCCGGCTCAAAGTAACCTGCGGGGGAGAAGAGAGAAGCATTAAAAGCGCTCGCTAAAGATGGCGGCCTCTCTCTCTGTGATCAGCCACTGACCGGAGGCCTCCCTCCTCTTCATGCGGTTGATCCTGCGCTGCTGCTCCCGGAGCAGGGCCTGCTGCTGGAGCTCCAGGCTGTAGTCGTCTACAGGGGGGTCCGGATACGTGTGCTGCACCTCCTCTCGAGACTCGCTGTCTGCAGAACACACGCGCACACGCACCATTTAACCGTCAAATCCAAGACTACGGCATGAAGATGATGTAGATGCCTGGTACCGTTTTGGTTAATGTGGGAATGCAGACTGACAGAGTGAGCGACCCCTTTAGTTCCGTGTGTAATGGGACGAGAGCCGCTTGGCTCCTACCAGGCGTGCCGGGGCCAAATGAGGCTGAAATCCCTCAATCAATCAATCGAGTGAATTCATTAATTAAATTCTGTGAGGTAGAACTTTGTTGTCATTAAAGGGTCAAACAAACGCGTTATAGTGGGAAGCCCCACCCCTGACCGCCAGCTCTCGAGGACAGACAGTGTTGGACCTGCGGTGTTGTGTGCTCTGAGGAACACTCCCCATCGGCGCAGTGCTGTGTGCTCAGTGCTGTGTGCTGTGGGGCTATGACTCAGTCCCCCGTCTTATACAATCTGTGCGATGCAGGGGGTGGTTGGAGGCCGTATACCCCGCCACAGCTGTGTGGAGGAGGCATAGGAGGAGGAGATGGCACCCTCCCTGGCAGCAGCTGGCCTGGGGAGCAGGACCAGTAAAGGCTGCCACAGAGTGTTTAAAACAGGCGGCAGACACATACGCGGACGGACAGTCCACAGACTTTTGCTTTTCAAAAAGATGACGGTACGCCGAAGGTACGCGTGTAGGTAAAACAACAGTGTGGGGGTGGCAGTAGGGGGCGTGGCCAGGTCCGATTGTTCCAGAGAGCCCTGTCACTTAAAGGTTAGTGGAAATTACCTCTTCAGTGGCCCAGGCCACTCCTGTCCCCGAGAATGAACACACACACACACACCAAAGTCTGCACCATTATCCTGTAATACACACGCACGCACACATACACAGGCAAATTTCCTATTTGGGAAACCATTCAGCTCATTTCCTGTGGTATTCCCCCTTTTCCGTGCTGGCTGCCAAGCTATCCGATGTTGATTGATGCATTTTATGGTCATATGGAGTCCTCTTATTATTCATTCGTGACATCATGAGCTTGGCTGAAGCCAAAGAATGTTAACTTCCACACTAAGCAGATGAAACGGGTCGGGAGCTTCGACAGAAGGGTATTCTGACAGTCTTAGAGGCACCTGCCGGTGGGAGAATAGGAAACAGACAGAGCAACTGCCCCAGCCCCAGGGCCTGAAACCGACACTACATTAATGCATTACAATATCCAACCGCTTGGCAGAGGCCCTTCTTTTTGGGCGATGTACACTACTCAAATTATACACATTGTCAATCTGTACTATAATTCATGTTGATTGCCTTGCTCGAGGGTGCATTGGCAGTGAGTATTGAACCTACATCCTTTCCTGCTACGCCATGCTGAAGGAACTTTGATAATGGTGAGTGAGACGGGAGGATTTAACTGCAAGCAGCTGTGGCGGCTAAAGGATAGTCCTTGGGCGCGGCTGGCAGCAGAGCACAGAGCTGTGAGAAGGGCACTCACCTCGGTATTTGAGGCGGTTGAAGTCGCGGATGTTCTGCAGGTTGATGGGCCCTGCGGCTTTGTTGGAGTTTCTCCTGACCGGCGCCTGCAGTCGAAGCCTTGCCAAGTCGAACACGTCCACCTGCGTCTTCTCCCTGCGTCTAGAGACGAGAGCGTGGCAGGTTACAGGCTGAACACTGAAGAACACTCAACACTACGGCCTAAAGAAGCCAGTCTGAACACACAACGCTAAACCGATCACATGATCACATCACCCCCTCTACCAATCCGCTCGTGCATCTTCCAAACTGACCAATCAGAAGTCCTTTCGGCGGCGGAGCCTTCATCAGCGTTTCTCCACGGCTGTGGAACTCACTGCCGGACTCCATTAAAAGGGCACAGGCTCTGGCCACTTTCAAGGCTCAGCTGAAAACGTCAGGTCTGCCTACGCCAACTTTTAATATCTTTTCATTGATTTTTTCACTGGTACACCATTTGCTTGATTTGATGTACAGCATACTGGGTTTTAGAAATGCACTTTCTAAATAAAATTAATTATTATTGTTATTATTTATTGTTATTACTATAGCACAGCACCTGTCGGGTGTTACAGGCTTTGATTGGTGACCCCCCCACACCCTCACCCCCCCCACCCCATCTCATTTAATACAAAGAGATGGAGCAGAACAGAGCAGTGGCCTACCTGGTGCTGACAGGGCTGTCCAGCTCCTCCCTCTCAGTCTGCTGCAGCTCCCTGTCCAGCCGCCTCTGCTCACTGTGCAGCTGCTTACGCAGGGCCGACAGCTCGCTGATCACACCCGTCTGCTCTACTAACACACACACACACACACACTTCTGCAATCTGAGGACCAGCTTCTGATCTGACCGCAAACCGACATTCAAATTGGCAAATTTGTAAAGGCGCGTGTGTGTGCGCGCGCGTGTGCTCCTCGCCAGCAATACCTGTGGCTCTCAGCTGGTTTTTGTGGGCTGGTACCGGTGGGGAGGGGGGAACAGACACGGAGCGCTCCTGCAGAAGAAGGGTGTTGCATACTGTAGTAAAAACTTCTCCTTGTTTCTACTGTCCTGCCAAGTGCCAATGCCATTTTCTGGGCATACTGTATTACTTACAGCTCCCATTACGTTACATTCTTTTAGCAGACACTCTGGTCCAGAGAAATTTAACTAGAGCAGAAACGCAAGTACATTCACTTGATCAGTATCCCCAATATTGGGGTAATTGGAGATGAGGACTCATTCAGAAGCCTTTGTTGGTGACAGTACTTCACCGCAAACTAAGCAGTTAATTTAAACAACCGTGCGTAGATGTCTAGATGAGAACTAGACACTCACAGACAGAGTAGTGGTGGATTGCTGGCTGTCCACAGACCGGGGTCTGGACTTGAGCTGAGAGGCGAGCCTTTTCTGCACAACTGGGATTGGTGGAGACGGCTCCCTAGGCGTCTTCTCAAAAGGAATGCAAGAGTGCACAAAATGAACCGTGATCCATAATAAAAAATATTTCCGTTCATTAGAAAACACCACAAATACCACATTCGTTCAATGTCAGGCAGCTAAATCATTAGCCTAATAGGGCACCCATAATAGTACCCCAGTATGGCACCCTAATAGTGAACCCATAGGGCTGGCAAGTCCATTTCATTCTATGCTTTACACATGGTGCCATCGTACCTCAATTATTATTTTATCAAGAGGTGATCAGCTTTCAAACCGCTTCCTCTGTGCAATGAAGAATGACCACCTAAGAGGTCAGAGAGCGTTTATGAGCTCTCCTTGAGAAAGCGCGTGCGAATGCGCCTGTGTGTAACCGAGCGGCACCTCCACCAGCTGCGCCCGTCTCTCGCTCTGTTGCCTCAGGTTGTCGTTCTCCCTCTCCTCCACCTCGCGTTTCTTGCGCTCCTCCTCTTTGCGCCGCTCCTTGAGGAGTCGGATCTGCTCCTCGTTCTGGGCGTTTTGCTGCCGAGCAGAAGACGGCCTGTACTGAGATATTATTGAAACGGTGAAGCCGCGCCCGCGCCATGCTACTGTCGCCCTAGCCTGGTCCTCTTCTCAGCTTCCCATAGGCTGTGATCATGGCAACATGTATCATTCATAAGAAACATCACCAGAAAGTGTCTTATTCCCAGTATTATAATTGCCAGTATATTGTTCGTAGTAATACAGGCTTGCAGCCATTTTGCTGCCATGCTGTTTGGAGTCTTGATGACCCCAAAATGACATCATAACTAAGGAAGTTATTTATTACTCTGAACCATTTCAGCTACACATGTTGGACCATTGGGAACTGAGAGCGTTAGCCTTATGCATTTCTCACAGAACGCACTAACCTCCCTCCCCTTGCACCTCTTCCTCTCCTGCTCCTCCTCGAACTCCCTCTGGATCCGAGCCCTCTGCTCCACCAGCTTCTTCTCCTCCCTCTCCTCCTCCAACCGGAGGTGCTCCCGCTCCTCCGCCTCCTTCTGTCGCTTCTCCTCAATCTGTTCCGACAGAAACGGGGAGTGAGCCCCCTCTCATGTGCGAACCACCTGCTGTGCGTGACGACTACACAACTACCAACCCCTGCAGAGATGAGGGCTCCACTGCGTGCTTTGAAAACTCGGCTGTTTAAATGAGCCTTTTTTCTCCAATGCACATTGATTACACTAATTAGCCTGATTTGGGCTGTAAAGGATGGATGGGGGGGAATGGAATTAAAATGTAAAAATCTGCATCCTATCATGAGTCTCCTCTTCAATTTTGTTTGGTTACTTTAAATGCAAATATGGGCGGCTTGAACTAACATGAGCTCCCTTTGTTGCTTACAGGACAGGATGCCATATGGAGCTTATAATGTAAAACTAAAACATAAATATTGAATGAAATGGGGAAGCCCTATTGTGCTTACAACACCGCATGATAGATTTGATGAAACCATCTTGGAATGCAAGGGTATAAAACCCGTATGAAAATTACAATTTTTCCATCATACGTCAGGATTCATGGTGCATTCAAACATGCACAATAGCTTGAATGCTGAAAGCTCTCACACACGCGCGCGTGCACGCACGCACACACGCACACACACACACACACACACACACACACACACACACACACACACACACACACACACACACACACACACACACACACACACACACACACACACACACACACACACACACACACACACACACACACACACCACACACACCACACACAGTAAACAAATCTGGAGCTGCAAGAACTGTCCACTAGACATGAAATGAAGGTCATTTTATCACATATTTTGAAATGTTAAGCGAAAATAAAGGAAGTGAAAAACTGTTCATTAAAATAGAATGGATCCATTTGTGCATGTAGAGTACGCTTAAAATAATACATCCACTCATGTAATGACTGGCTGACATGCATTACTGACTTTGCCTGTTCCATAAGTACTACAGAGCATAGAGCTGATTTAATCGGTCGAATGTCAAGCCTCGTGAAAAAAGTAGCAGACTTTTTTTTTTGAGAAATTACAGAAAATTAAAGAGTGCCGGTATAAATAACTGCTCGGTCACTGCCGTGATTGTTTGGGCATTTTATAAGCAATCACCGGGTTTCGCTCCTGCTAAAAGGGTAGAAATGATTAAATAAACGCATTCACTCATTGCAGGTTAAAGGTCACATCTTTTTCAAAAATCAAAGAACACAACCAACATGCCCCATTTCTCATGTGTGCTATCAGTAAAATGGAGGCTGGATTAACTAAGTGAGCATGGAGGCTGGATTAAGTGAGCAGTTTTGCCCGCCATCTGGGGATTTCAGTGCCAGCTCTTCTTTACTGGTAAAACACAACAGGCTGACAGTCTGTCAGATGAGCCAGGACCTAGAAGCCCAGCACCACCACCACGCCCGCATCAATGACATCATCCCCCATGGCCGTTACTGGTTTCTCTCCACTATGGTCCAGGTTGACGGGTAAACGCGCTCAAGAGCCCTGAAATGGCACATACCTGCTGTCTGAGGTAGTCCCTATACCTGTCCTGTTCATGAATCTGCTGTGGTGTTGGTAGATCTGCAAAAGTGTTTCCCCGTGGAAACCCAGGAGCCTGGGCGTAAGAGAAACCTGCCAAAACAACCACAACTCACCTGCTGGACTCGGACGTGCTTTATTTGTTTTTTTGAGAATGGAATAGCAGAGTGGGGCATTGTGTTTTAACAGAGCGAGGGTTTCAGACTGCTACCTGAAATCCTGTTGGGAGAAGGCGCCCGGTCTTCCCCTCTGGGTATCTGGGTGTTCCTGCCGACAGACCCCGATTTCTTGCCCCGGGAGTTGGGGTTCAGGTACGCCTCCTCGTTTACCTTGTGCATTCGATTCAGATCCGCTGCACAAACACAGGATCAAATAAGCAACCTCCCGTGAGAGCACATGTCCTTCTGATATTTAAACAACTGCACCGAGCTCACAAATCATTTCCTGAGAAAGGGGTTATGCAAGGTCTTCCTGCATTATTTATACACAGCCGCCGCCCTCCAAAAATCTAAATTAACGTCAGACGAAAGACCTGAAGATTTTGGCAGCCTTTCCAGAACTGAACATCCAAATTATTTTGCAGTGATTGATCCGTGTAATGTGAACGAAATGGATTTTGGACGTGGAATGGCGCTTGTGTATGATAAACACACATCGCTTGTAAACGTGATGATGCGTAACGGATGTGTAATGAGGGTGTAGGGGTTGGGCGGTGCTCTGGAGATTGAGGGATGGAGGGCAGGCGTACTGATGAGGTTCCCCCCGCTGTCTCGGAGGGGGGCGCCGCCTCCACCCTTCCCCCAGGGGTTGTAAGCCCTCATCTCTGCCTCCAGCTGGGCGTCGTATCGCTCCTTCTCTTCCTTCTCTTGTTTCTTTCTGTCCCGTCGTTCTTGCATCTGCCAGAAGAGTTTTTCCATCTCGTCAGTATATTTAACCAAGCAACACATTTTTCATGAAGGGAAGCCATGGGGCATTTTCTGGTGTGGCAAAGAAAGTGACAGAAAACTAGCTTTTTGACACTTAGCTACTAAGAATGCATATAGGCACATAGGGAAACTATAAGAGGAGTAACATATTTTTATTACCTCCTCCTGCCAAACCCCTGGATGCTGTCACTAATACAAACCACAGGCTTCAGTGCTCCTGCTATCAGCGCAAGTAATCCAGGCTCATAACTCCATACACTACTGCTGCAATCACTTTCATATTTGTAATCAAATAATATCTTATCCAATTTCTGTCCTCAGTATTCAGGTCTACGTATATTTTTGGGATGTCCTTTCGGACCACTTTTGCTTAAATCCATGTGACACAATTCACCCAGGTCTTCATATCCATCCCTACAAACACAGTTGCGTTGCTACAACGTCCCTGCAACGTCACTTTTGCAATGTACAACCTCCCAGCAACGTAAACGTGAAATTCCAGTGTCGCTACCAAGACGTTGGGTTACAAACGTTGTCGGAACCTTCCAGCAACGTCGTGCCTATTTTATTTTTTAAAGTTTCAGCAATGTTGCAGCAACGTTGGTATGATACGTCATATTTACATCGCACACACGTTGTAAAACGACCTTAAAATACACATTGCATTTTTAATGTTTCAGCAACGTTGCCGCAACGAAATTACTAGTAATGTTGTAACCGTAATGTTGCAGTAACGTGGTACCAATGTCATAAACGAAACGTCAAAATCACGACGTTGCAGGGACATAGTGTGTTTGTAGGGATCACCGCCAAGCATTGCACTGTACTGGAGGCCCTTTTCATTAGAAAGAAACAGGGGATCATTCAGCCTTCCTTATCCCATGGTGCACTTGGTGCGAAAAGATGCGCTCCCAGCCAGAGACCACATTTATAATAATAACTGCAGTTGCCTGGGACAACTATCTTGCAAACGCAGGCTTGGTGGGCGTACCTGTTGTTTGAGCGCCTCCTGGTAACACAACATGCTTTCTTTTGTCTGTTTGGGCCTCTCTGTCGGGAAGACTCCAACTCCAGTTCCAGTGACCACATCGCCGGGCTGACCGCTCACTCTGAGGCATTGTACAACATTTCAAAGATCCAGATCAAGGTCTGAATGCATTTCATACAGACCTGAGTCAAATACTTTATTTGAAATCATTTAACCCTTTAGACGGTACAATTCTGCAGATTTAAAAAAGAAACTTTTTTAAAAGAAACATCAATTTTCACCAATATTCAAAACATAATTGCTTTCAAGAATATACATTTTGACTAGATTATCTGCAGTACTGCTTTCATATTCTGTTAACATCTAAAGAGCTCAGCAACCTATTCTACATTTAGATTTGCCCAATGTCTGATCTAAATGTAAAAAAAGGTTCACACATTCAGATCAGATTTATCAAGCTTGATATTTGTTTAGATTTTCATATGTATAAGTGGTATGTGAGTATAAGACAAAGTACTTGCTTTGCAATAAAAAAAGATAAAATTGCTCAGAAAATAGTGTTTTGCACAATTATTATTGCCTCCCAACTGTAACTAAGGCACTCAAGCATTTTTTGCTACACAAAATTGGCTTGAACAAAATTGTTTACATTTGATAAAAGCTTGACCCCATTAAGGTCTTATGAAAGCTTCAAGTCTGAGGTGAAATGCAGTAAAGAGAGGTGGTAAATCCAGGTTCGGAAAGTAAAATCCCCCCGCCCCCCAAGTATTTTGTTCCAATCACCTGAATTTGCTAATTAGCACAATTCTTTAGCCAGGAGGTAAGACTAAGTAGTCAAATCAGCTGGCTGAGTTCATGGGTGTAAGAAAAACATGGCAGGACTTTCCACCTCTGGCTGTGATGAGATCACACTAGTACCCCTTGCGAGCTACGTTCCTCCCGTTTTTTGTTCTTCTAGGTTTAAGACACTGGGACTGTGTTCTGGTAGAGAGCAGCAGGTCCGGCGACTCAGTCGGACTGATCCTCCAGAAAAATAACTTTGACCTGAGCTGACCTCCAGCTCCTCACACTGCTGTGAGCTTCACGTCAGGAAAGCTTGAAAGTTTGCCTAGTGCACCCCCTACTGGCACTTATGGGAACCTTTCCCTTGGATGAAGCTGTCGACTCCTATCCATTTCAAATGGCACAGTAGCATGTGGTTTTCGCTTGTTTAATCGTATGTTAACTAAAACAGGGTTGACACGCATTGAAGTAACCACACATTGGAACCAAACCATAGCTTAAGAGCTCCATTAGTTGAATCGGCCAGTTAACGTCCGGTTCGGCACCGATGCGTGATGTCACAGTCCGTTTTAACCCTGACACATGGAAGCTCAAACAAGAGCCAGGCAGCAAACCGGACATCAGTGGGAAGAGACTGATGCTGTGGGGTCCCTACAGCTGCACAGCCAGATTGATGAACTGAAGTGTGTATTATTAGACTGGGAGACTCACTGCGGCCGTGTTCCTGAGTGCTGAGGTGCTCCAGGGGCTTGGCTCGGGAAGGCCCCAGGTGCAGGCTGGTCTGTGCAAGAACGCGCAAACACAACAGTCATTTCCCAGCCTCCCAACAAGCATCCACCTGCCTTAAAAGGCTGTTCTCCAAAATGAGACTTTTACCATGCAAATTACCTTTGGAAACGTATCAGTGCATTTCACTGAAGCCTGAAATTAACGTGAAGTTTTCTAGAAAAGTCAGTAAGTATTTGAAAATGAACCCCAGAAGTGTTCATTCAAATGTGTCATTTAGAAATGCTTGTTACTGTATTCCATGTCCAAACAAACTTTTTGTCCCTCAAAGACCAACCAAGGTTGATTTTCAGGTCTCAGATCTAGGGCGTTATCCAATCTTCAGTCATTGCATGTCATACAAGACATGAGGAAAATATGACAGTGGAGTTGTGGATGCCACTGTAGATACACTGCCCGGCCAAAAAAAAAGTCGCAGACTCAAATATTTCGTTGGACCGCCTTTAGCTTTGATTACGGCGCGCATTTGTTGTGGCATTGTTTCGACAACCTTATGCAATGTCACAACATTTATTTCCATCCATAGTTGCATGAATTTTTGGCTGAGATCTTGTATTGACGACGGGAGAGTCGAACCACTCCGTAAAGTGTTCTCCAGCACATCCCAAAGACTTTCAATGGGGTTAAGGTCAGGAATCTGGTGACTAATTCATGTGTGAAAATGATTCCTCATGCTCCCTGAACCACTCTTTCACAATTTGAGCCCGATGAATCTTGGCATTGTCGTCCTGGAAAATGCCCATTGATGGGATAACCTGGTCATTCAGTACATTCAGGTACTTAGCTGACTTCATTTTATTGCTGCATAATGTTGCTGAGCCTAGACCTGACCAACTGAAGCAACCCCAGATCATAACACTGCCTCCAGAGGCTTGTAATCAGTGGGCACTATGCATGATGGGTGCAATGGCAACTTTTTTTTTGGCCGGGCAGTGTACATCAGGAGAGTGTGGGGAGAGACTCATATTCTGCATCACTTAAGATGGATCTCACAGGTATGTGAGTCTAATTATGATGGACTTTTTTACTATTCTATACATCTGCTGAAAGAGCAGATTAGTAATATTCAGTAATGACCACCCATGGGAAATTATGGTTTCAACACAACATGGATGACTGTTGGAATTGTGACCGTTGGATTATCAGATTCAAAACCAGATGTTCCAGAGCAACAAAGCTTTCAGAAATGGCCCTTGAATGCGGACCCTTGCATTGTGCGCATTGCGAGCCTACACACCAATTGAATTGCTTCCTTAAATCATAATGGACACATTATTCAGAAATGCTAAAGACAAGTAGCTGTGTTTAAGAACTGCCCTTGAATTCACCTGAAGAATCTTTTGAAATATGGAGACATGATAATCAATGACACCATCTTGTGCATTATAGAGGGAGACGAGCTTACAGTGAGCCAGGCTGGGGTCCAGGGGATTTCTGGCTCCATAGTAGTAATAGGCCTCGTCGTACGGAGTTCTGTATGCGTCTGCCAGTGTGGGTGGAGGGGGAGGCGGGACACCTGCGATCCTACAAGCATACGCGGCAACACGATTAATACAAACTGGCAGAGCCGTTACACCTCTCTGAAGAGAGCAAATAGACACGGAACGGAAAGAGGAGGAAGCTAAACAAACAAGTGCAATAAAGGGAATGCAGAACTTCACCCCTTCTGGGAGAATGTCATTACTGTATTACTCATGTTCGCACGCACGCACGCACGCACGCACGCACGCACGCACGCACGCACGCACGCACGCACGCACGCGCAATAAACCCACGTCATGTGAGCAGTGCTACCTGGGCACGATGATTTCTCCCAGTGTGCCGGACAGACCTCCCGCTCCGGCTGCCCCGCTGCTCGCCTGGGTCCCCAGGTTTAGCTCGGGGTTCTGGAAGGCCATGCGCGGCTTCTCGGGGGGCGCCCTGCCCTCCGCGTCAGCGGGACGCCTCTCCTCGCGCCGCCGTCTGTTCGTGTCGGACCCCAGCGCGTCCAGGCCCACTCCCGGCCGGTACGGGACGTCCCGTTGCTTGCCTTCGTATTCCCGAGTCACCGCCCCAAACTGCTTAATTCTATCGGGCTGCGAGGGACAATGCAGCATTGTGAGCGACACCAGACCCTCACCGTGTTTCAGAAGAAATGCAGCCTCACATCGGAACGGTGCACAGGATGTACCTGCACACCTCATTTAAAAACAATGGGAAAACATGCCCCTGTGAACCGTGCAAATAAGTCAGTCTAAAAGGGTACTACCGCAAACTGACTCAAAAGTACATTGAGTGTCCCAAATTGCAACCTATGAAAAAGCCTCCATCCCACATAAATTATTCTATTCCCAGAGATGAATTCACCTTATGCATTCAATTTTATCTTATACCATTTTATACTGTTCCAAGGGAAGTTCTTTCAATGTGATAGTTCCTTATAATGCAACAAGTCCACGCATGGTGTCTACTCGTAACTTTGATGCCCCGAACATTCAACAGGTAATGCCCATTTAGAATAAAGGGGGAAAAAAAGCAAAAACAATCCTAGCTTCATGCTTCAAACAAGATTGTTACTGGCAGAACTGAAATAATGGTCAACAAGAAACATTCTGCGATATAGTGATGACATTACCAGTCCAAATACAGGGAAACGTGTCTTACGGTTTAGAAAGAAAAGTAGGCTACAGATGTCAATGAAAACATGCTTGACCCAAGTCTACCCCCTACTGTATGTTAACGGTAAATGCACATTTACCTGGTCCTGGTTTTGCATGAAAAACAGAATCACATCTCATTATTAATTTCTGTCCATAGAAAATAACCATATTTCATGAGGCTCTGCAATTCAATTCAGAACTATGTCACATGGTCCTCATTTCTCATTTTATGTTACCTCTATCCTGCCTTGTAGAAGATACCTGAAAATAACATAACCACTCTTCATAGAATTCACATTATGAAGTGTCTTTCACATACAAAATCGATATTTTCCAAACACAGCTTTGTGGATTGTCATGCTTTTTCTTTTTTTTACAGCCCTCATTGTGAAACTAAGCATTGTCAACACCCCGTCATAGTACAGTGGATCAACCTGGCCAATGTCTTCGTGTCTATTCCCTTAACTTAGTTCAAAAATGATGTGTTGCTGGAATGAGTACAGTACCATTTTCTCTGGGTCAATGGCTCCAGTGGCAGCAACCTTGAGCTCCAGTTCCTTCTCTCTAAAGGAAAAGACATGCTATAATTACACTGCTCTTCAGTAATGCACTCAGACAATTAAACAATACCATTGCTTAAAAAAAAAAGACTGCATTAAGTAAATTCATTGATTTTACTTGATTAACTAATTGATATCAACACAGAACACAAAAGAGGCTGTGGCTTCCCTCTTGGCTGAGGACTCAAACAATGACTCAATCCCCTGTGGACGAATCTCACATTTTCTCCATACTAACAATCTGCCAAATTGTGTCAAACTAGTGCCAAAAAGAGAACTTCACCTTAGCATAAAATAAGAAGAGGGCAAACGGGAGACAGGGGGGAAGCCAATTAATTGCGCGCAGCGCCACAGTGTAACCTCTTGCACCCTGCATGGCACCATCCAGTGAAAAAATCCTGACAGCCATGTAGAGGAGTGATGTCAGTGTGACAGCTTCTGCCCTACAGAGCCATTATCAGAGCATTTACTTTCTCTTGTTCTTCTGCTGTTCGGCCATTTGCTCCAGCAGTTCCTGCCTGTATCTCTCCTTTCTCGCCTGCACACCCCGGCCTTCATCCGCAGCTCCTGCAACACGGCACAGCACATTGTAAAAAACAAACAAACGAAAAGGCACAGCACATTGTAAAAAAACTAACAGAAAACTAAAACAAAACCATGCCATCGTGGTCTGTCTGAAGTTGCCGTGCGGTAGGCGTTTTGGTTTGTGTCCCGTGGCTGTTGAAGGGTGCCATTGCTGAGATTTGGAAAATAGAATCTGTTGATCCTGACCTTTGTAGGTAGAAAATGTAACAAAAGGAAATTTAATAACGAAGATCATGAGATAACCTGTGTGGTTTCTGAAGCAATACCATTCTGAATTTTCTAAAGTTTATGTAGCCCTCAAGAAATATCCAGAATCCATTGTTGCACCCTTGCTGAAAAGATGTACAAATTAGGTTGTGAATCATTCTTTAAAGGCTGACCTTGATCACTTTAATGCATAAACATGGATTGCAAACTATTTTGATAGGCGTTATATAGTCTACTCATTTGTATGCCAAGCTGGATGTGTGGTGTGGATTTCTCATTTGTGTATAGATTGCTAGCCACATGCTAAAGCACAGGGGGCATGACCAGCTTCCCAGTGGATTCTGAGGATTGGAGGCAGGCAGCAAGGAGATGAGAAGATTGCATCCGTTTCAAACACAAGAAATGTCAATATTCCAGAAAAACACACATAATGGTGCAACATTTATTTGTTTTGAAGGCTCATAGGAAAAAATATGGAGTCTGAAATCAAGTACTGTACCGTCATACATTAGAGAGGTTAAGTGTCAAGTAAATATTGACATTTGTGTGGAAAGAAATCGAGAATTCTTGACTGTGAAACGTTGAGTAACGATAATTTATGTATACCTACTGAGCTGCAAGTAAGCGACAGCATATGCTAATTTCATTTTCAGTGAAAGTCTTCCATTGAACATTGGAAGGAGCTTCCAAATAAAACAGAAAACATACAGTAAATCTGTAAGAAAAAACATGACTGATAAGTCATTTCAATTGCAGAGCCAGGAGATACACGTACACATATACACATCTTCCCAGACACACACACACACAGACCTTACCGATCATCAGTCCTGTGGCAAATTCAGCCCCGTCCTTGGCGACGACCGTTCTGGCTCTCTCACTGGGCCGAGCTGGTTCCACTGTCTGCTGCCTGATGTACAAGCACATGCACAGAGAAAAGGCTAGACAACACGGACCTGATCAACGCTACAATGATGCAACCACCCCAATTTTACTTTGAAACGTACACAGAAAGATCTGCTATTCCATTACGGTGTCATCTACCCCACCACCCACCAAGCACATAATCAGAACGGCCTATAGATCGGATCAATGAAACTGCACTGGCAGCATTGCTGAGTGCATCCGGCCCATCTCTGTACTGTAAATCCAGCCTCCTTGGCATCGAAATTAAACCACCTCCTTACATACGTCACCATTCTTATCGACGGGTACCTACATTAGTGTGCCTTACAGTACGGCCATCGGACATTGGAAAATAGGCTACTTTGGAAATGTACATTTTATGACCACGAAAGAATCTTTACCCATCATTTCATTACTCACCACTAACACCCCATTTTGAATTAACCCCCCCCCCCCATTATTTTAAGGAGAGACCAGCAGTACTTGGGATTGGGTGGCAGCTGACCGTGGCCTTTGGTTCCTCTCCATATAGTCATCTTCATAGACCGGAGGGGCCTCCGCCTTTCTCCTCTCCCGGCGAACTCTGAGATAAGAGATATCGAACTTTAGCGATTTAGCCTTCAGTTTAAA
Source organism: Synaphobranchus kaupii (assembly GCA_029718625.1). Taxonomy (NCBI): domain Eukaryota; kingdom Metazoa; phylum Chordata; class Actinopteri; order Anguilliformes; family Synaphobranchidae; genus Synaphobranchus; species Synaphobranchus kaupii. Next base: position 115,040,630 of record CM056377.1, read on the forward strand.
CAAAGTCTAACTAGGGACAGGAGTCGAACATTAGCAGAAGCTATAACCTCTATGTGCAGCACATCAGTACCATGTTTTACCTGACCATTGAACTGCAACAATGTTACATAGCATTGTCCCTACTAAATAAAGAGAATTAAAGAACTCTATACAACCTTATGGGCCCAAAGAAACTTCTGCTTTTACTTAAGCTCTACTTTCAGTATCAGGCATAAGTCAGCTGAGGAGATGAGCACAACCAGAAGCATTCACGTTCCTAGAGCAGCACCTGTCGTTCCTCGGTCTACGGACATAATGACCCATTTCAGGATAATCATCGGAGTCATCAACTGCTCTCCCTCTCAGTCTTGGCATTTCTCTGAAGAGATCATTTTAAAAATAAGCAACAGTTATGGTCAATTTTCACTTCTGCCTTTAGAGAATGTGGAGAGATGTTTATGGTGAAATGCAGAGTGAATTGTGTGGAACGCCCCGGCCCTCAGAATGTACCGGTCAGGTCTGTAGTACAGTCTGTGCCCTCTTCTCTCTGCGTATTCAGGCTCCCGGGTCCGTCTCGGCCTCCTCCTCTCCACAAATTCCAGCTCCTCGTCGGAGTAATCCTGCTGCGAGTCGTAGTCCACCCTGGGCAGGATGGCCCTCCTGCCCGGGGGGTCCGGCTCCTCCCCCCAGCGTCTGCGAGCCCGCCCCGGCCGGGCCTCCGTCCTAGCCTCCGTCAGGGTGGAGGCGTCTCTCCTGGAAGGGAGCCGCTCACGGCGGGCGGGGGGGCGCTGTGGACGGGTGGGAGTTTGGGGATATCTGAACGGGCTCTTGCGACAGTACGCCGCTCACCATCCCTGTTCCGCTCCTGATGAGACAGCACAGCTTGCCTGTTAGGAAGAGCTTGGGAAATACAGCCAGCGTGCTGGAAACTGCATCCCATTGCATTGTTGTTTGTGGCAGAGATTAGCAGTAATACGCTACATTGTGGCTTTGATTCCCATCCCCAACCTTCATTTCATTGTTCCCATTCAGTAAATATACACCTTTGGGGAAAAAAAACATTACGTAATTCTCATAATTGAACCATAAGAAAATGGTGAATGTTTCTCAAAACTTACGGCATTTTCTACAAGCACATTTACAATATTAAAACTAAATCCAAGACAATGAGTGGGCACAGAACACAAAAAAAATAAAAAGGTTACCTTTGTGAATTTACCTGTAAAACTTCTGAGTTTTGAATTAACCTTCCCTGCTTTTGTCCTCTAAGAAAGTGATTGTACTCCTTATTTCTCTCATTCCTTAATCTGTCCTGGAAAGAGCAATGACAAAATTATCTTAGCATGTTAAAAACCTATTTTAAAAATGACAATGAAGTCCCACAGAGTTTTATAGGATTATTGAAAAGAGGATAAAGAAACATAAAAACATAAGTAGAGGATAATGAGAAGTTAAGAATCATATTACAATGAAGTGCAATATACTGAATTTAAATAAACCAATTTACTCTGCATATGTTACACAAAAACGCTTTGTCACTGCGTATGCACACGAAAATGTCACAGCATAAAACTAAAACGTTGCGGCCCGATTTATTACAGTACTAATGTAGGAGAAAACTCTTTTTTTTTTTATAGACAATTCTGCTCACTTTTACAGAAGCCCCAGTTTTCCATACAAGCGTGCGAACAGCTGGTTGTCGAGATACACTGACATTTCCAGAGTATCCGCTAACAACACCAGCCAGCAACTCACCGCTAATGTTCCGATAAGCAAGTCTGTTCATGCTGAGGTGGGAAATGCCCTTTGCACCCTGAGGACTTCCCAGCGTTTCTAACTCCATTTCCTTCCACCACCTGTTGTACTTCACTGCATTACTCTCATGCTTAGGTCATGCCCTCTGCCAGGGAAATTTACAGTACATCTCTCTTTTCACATGCGATTCCAAAGAGCTTCCTTTTCTTATCACTTTCCACAGTATTCTCAAGCAAACAGAGCCGTCTACCTTGGCAGATGTCCTCTCAGCGATAGGCAGAGACAGCGCTTG